>ONZH01015531.1:0-80352 GCA_900303285.1 Rhinella marina | reverse complement strand
GTTTAGTAGAATCAGTGGCTAACTAGTAGAGATGAGCGAGCACTAAAATGCTCGGGTGCTCGTTATTCGAGTCGAACTTTTCCCGATGCTCAGGTGCTTGTTTCGAGTAACGAACCCCATTGAAGTCAATGGGAGACTCGAGCATTTTTGCAGGGGACCAATGCTCTGCCTAGGGAAGGCTGGGTGAAAACCTGGAAACCTCAGAAAATGATGGAAACACCACGGAAATGGACAGGAAACAGCAGGGGCAGCATGCATGGATCCCTCTGAGGCTGCCTAATCCCACCATTACCCCAAATTCTCAGGCAACAGCCTGGTGGTTACCCTCATGGCAATTGTGCTTACCCAGACCAAGAAAGGCGAGGCACATGCCCATCACATGTTAGGGGAGCACTCAACTAGGTGCAACGAAGGTCCATCACCGGCCTGCAGGTGACACCACTGCTCATGCTGGCACTGCTGTGCTATCCCCCACCCCACGACGCAGGCATAAGCCTGACACATTATGGTGGCAGCGTAGTGACACCAACAAGAGACCAAGTTAGATTGAGGTAGCAGTCAAATGTCTGTAGGTGAGCCTCCCAAAAATTTGTTTTGGAGTGTCCCTCCTAAAAAATTGTTTAGGAGTGTCTGTAGTTGACCCTTCTGTAAAATATATCTTTTTTTCCTGTTATTAGTTTATGTACAACCCATGGCTGGCATGGTGGCAATATATAGGTTTGCTTCACAGACGGTCCACTGCACCGTTACATTTTCTTCATCATTGCTAATTACTTTTTCACCAACTGTTGTCTGGCAATGATAAAGGGGAAGGTGAATCCACTGCCGAAGAAAACTGTCATCCTCCTACAAGTCTCCACTTGTTCTCAATTGAAAAGGGGATGTTCTTGCCGTGGCCTTCCTCATTGTGGCCGCTTCTGCGGACGACAGAGGTGGTGTACCTACTGACAGCCTGACCGAACACGATGGCAGACGGGGAGACACTCCCTCATGTAAAATTGTTTTGGAGTGTCTGCGGTTGACCCTCCTGTAAAATAGTTTTCTCATTTTTTTGTTTTTTCCTGTTATTAGTTTATGTACAAACCATGGCTGGCATGGTGGAAATATATAGGTTTTGCGTCACAGACGGTCCACTGCACCGTTACATTTTCTTCATCATTGCCAATTACTTTTTCACTAACTGTTGTCTGGCAATGATAAAGTGTAAGGTAAATCCACTGCCGAAGAAAAGTGTCATCCTCCTACAATTCTCCACTTGTTCTCAATTGAAAAGGGGATGTTCTTACCGTTGGCCTTCCTCATAGTGGCCGCTTCTGCGGACGACAGAGGTGGTGTACCTACTGACAGCCTGACCGAACACGATGGCAGACGGTGAGACACTCCCTCATGTAAAATTGTTTTGGAGTGTCTGCGGTTGACCCTCCTGTAAAATAGTTTTCTCATTTTTTTGTTTTTCCTGTTATTATTTTATGTACAACCCATGGCTGGCATGGTGGGAATATATAGGGAAGCACCCAACTAGGTGCAACGAAAGGTCCATCACCCATGCCCATGCTGGCACTGCTCTCCTATCCCCAGCCACACGATGCAGGCATAAGCCTGACACAGCATGGCGGTGACACCAACAAGTGACCAATTTAGATGAGGTAGCAGGTGAGCCACCCAAAAATTTAGCCTGACGCAGCATGGCGGTGACAACAGAGTGACCGAGTTAGACTGAGGTAGCAGGAGGTGAAGCACGGATGGTAATTCGAAGGTGGAGGAGGAGGGGTTGGAGGAAGTGGCATAGTAATTCTGAGAAACCGTGAACGAGGTAGGCCCCGCAATCCTCCAAGTGGGCAGTACATGAGCGGCCCCAGGGTCAGACTCGGTCAGAGTGACTGAGCTACACGACGGTAGCAGGTAGAGCACATTAAAAATTTAGCGTGGCCCTGTATGGCTGCGACAAAACATTGACCGAGCTACACAACGGTAGCAAGTAGAGCACATTAAAAATTTAGCGTGGCCCTGTATGTGGACATTAGGTTGTGCATGTAGGTGGGCTAAACTTTTTTTCTGCTTGCGCTCCAACGTCTGCTGTAATGACAGCTAAACGTTGCGCAGGGACACATTGGTGGACAGTGTGGAGGGATCATGGAGGCGAAGGGGTGGTTTTACGGCGGGAGGCGCTTGTGCCGGGGTCCTGGGCTGGGGATTTACTCGCAGAGGCAGCGAGTGACACAGTGGAAGGAGCAGTGGTGGGACCCGCATTAGGGGAACGGACGGCCTTGGTTCCATAGTGTTTAGCACTCATATACCTGCGCATGCTGGTGGTGGTTAGGATGGTAGTGGTGGAACCCTCACTTAAAAATTTGGCATCAACTGGTACGGCTCTCGACATTGAGCTCGAACTAGTGGGGCATGTGTGGTATCGATTCTACTCAGTTTAAAATCGCATATGTCCCCTATATTGGGACCATATATTTGATGGATCTTTCGAACACGGAAAAGGAAAAAGAGCTTGCTCTGGCCAGGGGAGTGTCTTTTCTACTGCAGCTAAGGGGACATGTCCATGCTCTGCCTATCACAGGTCAGGAGCCAATTAAAAGAGGAACAAACAGAAATCAGTATAATATCTAATACGTCCCCTATCCGGGTAAATTGTTTGGAGAGAGGGCCTGTAGGTGAAGGGCAGGCTGGGGGGAAGGAGGTTGAGCTGGAAGAGCCAGAGGAGTGCCCCCTTGGCTAGCGTGTGTGGTGGTGACAACAGCCAGATGGAGTTCGAATGACGACGCAGTACCCCAACTTAAAAATTTAGCATCAACCGGTACGGTTGTCAACTCTGAAATTTGTCAAGTCGGGCATGTGTTGTATGCATTCTTCTCAGTTTAATACCGTATATGGCACCTATCCGGAAAAATAGTTTGGAGAGAGAGAAAGAGAGGAAAAAGACGTATTTTTAAAAGTGACGTTCAGTATAGATCAGTTAAAGAGAAAGAAAGGATTTTATGAAATGGATTTGTATCACTGAGAGCAAAAGAACCTATTTTATTACGTGACGTGCAGTATAGATCACTTGGAGATAAAAAGGGGAATTTGCAGACTTGGGCTGCTATAGTCCAAACCACTATGGTGGTGACAACAGAGTGAGCGAGTGACACTGCGGGAGCAGGCGAACCACATACATATTCTCCGTGGCCCTGTATGGCGGCGGTGACAACAGAGTGACTGAGTTAGTGTGCGGTAGCTGGTGAAGCACCCAAAAATTTAGCCTGACACAGCATGGCGGTTACACCACCAATGACTTTGTCCGACTGAGAATGCAGTGAAATGGCTTTTGTTGAGCCTCCAAAAATTATTTTGTTTTCGGAGTACATAAAGTCGACCCTCAGCAAAAAATTATTATTTTTTTAATGTCGGTACTTGCGCCTCCTGAAAAATTGTTTTGGACTGTCTGTTTGACGCTCCTGAAACATTGTTTTACACTGTCTGTAGTTGACACTGCGGAAAAATCGTTTGGAGAGAGGGCCTGTAGGTGGACCTCCGGAAAAATTGTTTGGAGAGAGGGCCTGTAGGTGGACCTCCAGGGAAAATTGTTTAGAGAGAGGGCCTGTAGGTGGACCTCCGGAAAAATTGTTTGGAGAGAGGGCCTGTAGGTGGACCTCCAGAAAAATTGTTTGGAGAGAAGGCCTATAGGTGGACCTCCAGAAAAATTGTTTGAAGAGAGGGCCTGTAGGTGGACCTCCGGAAAAATTGTTTGAAGAGAGGGCCTGTACTGGGCCCTCCTGAAAAATTGTGGTAAAAGAGTGCCAGTTGGACCTCTAAAAAATGGCGGTTTTTGGTCAGCGTTAGGCAAAGACGACAAGGAGGAGGAGGAGTAGAAAAGAGGAATCGGATACATAAGTAATGTTAATCTTTAGCTGCTTTCCCCTGGAGATTTGAATTCCGGTAATATCCAGGCTTTGTTCATTTTAATAAGCATCAGCCTGTCAGCGCTGTCAGTTGACAGGCGTGTACGCTTATCGGTGATGACGCCACCAGCTGCACTGAATACCCGCTCTGACAACACGCTAGTGGCAGTGCAGGCCAGCACCTCCAAGGCGTAAAGCGCCAGTTCAGGCCACGTGTCCAGCTTTGAAACCCAGTAGTTGTATGGAGCAGAGTGATCGTCCGGATGTTGGTATGGTCAGCTAGGTACTCCCTCACCATCTTTCTGTACAGCTCCCCCCTACTCTGCCTAGACTGGGGACAGGTGACAGTGTCTTGCTGGGGTGACATAAAACTGGCAAAGGCCTTGGAGAGCGTTCCCCTGCCAGTGCTGGACAAGCTGCCTGCTCGCCTCCTCTCCCCCGCTACTTGGCCCAAAGAACCACGCCCTATGCCACTAGCAGCGTCAGATGGGAAGGATTGTTTCAGCTTGTGCACCCGGGCCTGTTGATATTGATTCACTCTCATACTCCTTTCCTCTACAGGGATGAGAGTGGAAAGGTTCTGCTTGTACCGTGGGTCCAGGAGAGTGAACACCCAGTAATCGGTGTTTGAAAAAATACTTCTAACATGAGGGTCACAGGATAGGCAGCCTAACATGAAGTCTGCCATGTGCGCCAGAGTCCCAACACGCAAGAATTCCCTCTCCTCACTGGCCTGACTCTCCATTTCCCCTCCTCCTCCTCTTCAGCCCATACACGCTCAAGAGTTAAGAAGGACTGAGCATTGGTACCCTCTTCTGTCTGGCCGACATTCTCTTCCTCTTCCTCCTCATCCTTATCCCCCTCCTCCGATACGCACTGAGAAACAGACCGGAGGGTGCTCTGGCTATCAAGCGACATATCTTCCTCCACCGTCTCTTGTGACCAGCGCAAAGCTTCCGACTTGATGCTGAGCAGTGAGTTTTTCAACAGGCAAAGCAGCGGGATGGTGAGGCTGATAATGGCGGCATCGCCTCTGACCATCTGTGTTGACTCCTCAAAGTTGGTCAATACCTGGCAGATATCAGACATCCACGTCCACTCCTCATTGTAGACCTGAGGAATCTGACTGACCTGACTACCAGTTCTGGTGGAAGTTGACATCTGGCAGTCTACAATCACTGCTGGTAAACTCTGGATAACATTTTTAATGTCGAATTCCATCTTGTGGGCACGTCACACAACAGTCGGTGAGCGGGCAGTTGTAGGCGGCACTGCGCTGCCCTGAGAGTGGCAGCATCTGTAGTCGACTTGCGGAAATGTGCATAGATGCAGCGCACCTTGGTGAGCAAATCAGACAGATTGGGGTATGTCTTGAGGAACCGCTGAACTATTAGATTGAACACGTGGGCCAGGCATGGCACATGTGTCAGTCTGCCGAGTTTCAGAGCCGCCACCAGGTTACGCCCGTTTTCACACACAACCATGCCTGGCTTGAGGTTCAGCGGTGCCAGCCACACATCGGTCTGCGCCATGATGCCCTGTAATAGTTCTTGGGCGGTGTGCCTTTTGTCACCTAAGCTGAGCAGTTTGAGCACTGCCTGCTGGCGCTTAGCCACGGCATTGCTGCTGCGACTAGAGATACCGACTGAAGGCGCCATGCCCACGGATAGTAATTTGGAGGAGGAGGTGGCGGAGGGGTCGGAGGAGGAGGCATAGTATGTCTGAGAGACCCTGACCGAGGTAGGCCCCGCAATCCTCGGTGTGGGCAGTACATGAGCGGCCCCAGGGTCAGACTCGGTCCCAGCCTCCACCAAGTTAATCCAATGTGCCGTCAGTGATATATAGTGTCCCTGCCTGGCAGCACTTGTCCACATGTCCGTGGTTAGGTGGAGCTTCTCAGAAACAGCGTTGATCAGGGCTCTACCAGCCTATAGGACAGCATTTCCAGGCTCAGCAATTTGGAGATTTTCCTCTTGCGCTCCAGCGTCTGCTGTAAAGACAGCTGAATTCTGCACAGGGACACATTGGTGGACGCTGTGGAGGATCGTGTAGGCGATGGTGTGGTTTTCCGGTGGGAGGCGCTCGTAACGGGGTCCTGGGCAGGGGGTTGACTAGCAGAGGCAGCGAGTGGCACAGGGGAAGGAGCAGTGGTGGGACCCGCAGGAGGTGAACGGCCTTGGTTCCATTGAGTGGGGTGTTTAGCACTCATATGCCTGCGCATGCTGGTGGTGGTTAGGCTAGTAGTGGTGGCACCCCTGCTGATCCTGGTGTGGCCCAGGTTGCACACCACAGTCCGTCGGTCATCCTCAATTTCTTTAAAGAACTTCCAGAACATCTAGGCCTCGCCATGGGAGCTTCACTACGTGAAACAGTTGCTGCTGATGCACCAGCTCTGGCCCTGCCTCTCCCTCAGGCCACACCACTGCCTCTTCCAACCTGTTCTGGTGCAGCCTCTGCCTCAGAAGCACTGTCTTCACTCGGCTTATCAACCCAGCTTGGGTCAGTCACCTCGTCATCCTCCGATTCCTCAGTCTGCTCCCCCCTTGGACTTCCTGCCCTGACAACAACTTCACCACTGTCTGACAACCGTGTCTCCTCATCGTCCGACACCTCTTTACACACTTCTTCCACTAAGTCAGCAATGTCATCACCCAAAGACTGCGACAGTTGGAAAACTTGGGCATCATGAAAGAGGTCAGCAGCAACCTGAGAAGTGGTTTGTGATTCTGGGAAGGGTCCAGAAAACAGTTCCTCAGAGTATGCCGGATCGCATTCCAAATTTCCCTGGGAGGGGGCAGACTGGGGGGAAGGAGGTTGAGGTGGAGGAGCCAGAGGAGTGCTCCCTTGGTTAACGTGGGTGGACTGCGTGGAAGACTGACTGGTGTACAAATTACTTAAAGCATTGTCTGCAATCCACGACATCACCTGTTCGCACTGTTGTGGTTTCAACAGTCCTCTACCACGTGTCCCTGTAAGTTGAGACATGAAGCTAGGGAGTGTAGCTCTGCGGCGTTCCCCTGCTACCTCATCAGCAGGTTCTGTCTCACCCTGCCCAGTACCACGGCCTCTGCCCCCTGCAGTAATTGAATGCCCACGCCCATGCCCTCATCCTCGACCCTTAGCCCTGGGGTTCAACATTTTCTGTATTTAAGTGTATTATATATACCAAAAAAAAGATTGGGCCTGCTGTACTGAAACCCACAAACTTGTTCAATCTGAACAAGTTAATATATAGGTGAATAAGTTAGAGCAAAATTACGTATTTTATGACGTACCGTGCAGTATAGAGCAATTACACTGAAACTGTTAGATCAGGCAGACTTGGTCTGCTTAAGTGCAACCCAGAAAAATGTTGCACTCAGATTTTTCTAATGTAGCTGTATCAGTGAGAGCAAAAGACCTTTTTTAATTACATTATGTACAGTATGGGTCACCTGGACAGAAAATACGGATTGTTGTTTGTATATAGGTGGATAAGTTAGAGCAAAATAACGTATTTTATTACGTACCATGCAGTATGAGGCAATTACACTAAAACTATTAGATTAGGCAGACTTGGTCTGCTTAAGTGCAACCCAGAAAAATGTCACAATCAGATTTTTCTAATGTAGCTGTATCAGTGAGAGCAAAAGACCTTTTTTAATTACGTGACGTACAGTATGGGTCACCTGAACAGAAAATATGGATTGTGGTTTGTATATAGGTGGATAAGTTAGAGCAAAATTACGTATTTTATTACATACCGTGCAGTATGGAGCAATTACACTGAAACTATTAGATTAGGCAGACTTGGTCTGCTTAAGTGCAACCCAGACAAATGCCGCACTCAGATTATTCTAATTTAGCTGTATCAGTGAAATATCAGCAAAATATCTTTTTTAATTATGTGACGTACAGAATGGGTCACCTGGACAGAAAATACGGATTGTAGTTTGTGGTGACTGGACAGCTGAACTGTGACACACAGAATGGTTCCACACAGCTGTATGAAATGGATTTGTATCACTGAGATAAAACAACAAAAAAACAATTTTTTATTTTTTTTTTAAACGTAACGTGCAGAATATATCAGAGAGCAAACTCAGCCCCTGCTGACTGTGGCTATTTTCACTTCAACCCAGACAAATGTCGCACAGAGATTTTTCTAATGTAGCTGTATCAGTGAGAGCAAAAGACCTTTTTTAATTACGTGACGTACAATATGGGTCACCTGGACAGAAAATACGGATTGTGGTTTGTGGTGACTGGACAGCTGAACTGTGACACACAGAATGGTTCCACACTGCTGTATGAAATGGATTTGTATCACTGAGATAAAACAACAAAAAAACAAAGTTTGTTATATATGGTGATAGCTGCACTACTAGTGCCAGCCAGCCCAGCCAGGAGACAAAAAGAAGTGTCTTGTAGCCCTTAGAAGGGCTGTTCGGTTCTTTTGAGATAACTCCTACCTAATGGAGAACTAAATCCAGGCCCTAACACTCTCCCTGAAACGCAGCAGCTCTATCCCTAACGACATCCAGACGGCATCTGAGCCGAGCACCGCGGCCAGTCACTAGTATATTCCAGGGTCACCTGATCTGGCCAGCCAACCCCTGCTATCAAAATTTAAGGCCACACGTGATGCTGAGGAGTACCGCAGCCTCCTGGCTAGTGATTGGCTGAGTTATAGGCATCAAAAATTCAAAATTCCGCAGATGCCATTTTCTCGAGCATGGCGAGATACTCGTCCGAGCAGCGAGCACTTACGAGTACCCTAATACTCGAACGAGCACCAAGCTCGGACTACCATGCTCGCTCATCTCTAATCATGAAATTTTTTTTAAGTTTGCTTTTGTTTTTAATAAAAGGCTGGCTACTCATGCACAGAAAAAGTATTTAAAGCACCCACACACAGAACTTTGACTGACCCTATGCTTTCCCCTTCTTATAAAAACCTGATTTTTCTACTTATGAATTTAAACTACCTAACTAAATATATGCCTAAACTGTCCGTGCAACACCCTAACAAGACTGGCTTGTGTCTGTAATTGGTATCTGCCAGGACACATTGCAGAGACACATCCTTTCAGATGCAGACTCAGCTCATAAGGTCATATACGCTTTGCACATAGCAAAGAGTCTGAAGGATCTGCCAATATCCTGTCCCCACAAAGGCTGTCCCCCAGACAATCAAGATGGTTATGGACAAGTCCCCTTCCCTCGCAGGGTCATGTGATCATCTATCTTCTTTGTAACTTCATACTCACTACAATGTTTCCACATTAAAATGGTGTGTGCAGTTTTGTTCAATTCATCTGAAGTGTACGGCCATAAGCTTGGATTTATGTGGCAGAGGGTTTGTCAAATTTGTAATAAATTAATTAATAAATTAATGAGGTTAAAATACAGAATGGTAATTGTATGGTAATTAAAAATAATACATACATTACCAATGATTTCTAAGTGTATAACGGGGTTAGTATTAGATTTCTGTTTTATCTAGTGGTACGAGTATATTCATGTGATGTATGTTAGTTTGGGTCATTTAAAAAGAGTTTAAAGAGATTATTCCGATTAGTTTTTTTTAATTTACTTCTTTTTCTCTAATAATTGAACAAGATTGAAATTCAGTTTTTTTAATTCTCGATTACTATAAATGTATAGATTATCATAGATTTAATAATAATATTTTAATGGTTACTTGTTTAAAAATATGTAAAAGACAGTGTGAGTTTTGTTATTATTAGATTAAGCACCTACATTTGTATCTCGATAAGATCACTTGCCAATATGTTACTGATGTGACTTCAAAGTTGTGGTCATGTTATTAAACTAAATCACCGACAATAAGGTTTCAACATTGAATATATTTGGACAGGAATATGAAAAAAGCTACAAAAATGTTAACATATCTCTGTTATCTCTAGGGTGGATAATAATCTAGAAATAATTGCGAAAAAAATAGAATCCAGCATTCATTCAATCTAATTTGTGAATACATAGCTGAATAATTAAACCAAATAAGTACCCAAGAGTGTTTAAGATAAGGTGAATCATTTTATTAAAATAGTTGTAAAAATAGCTGTAAAATTAGATATAAGCTTTTACATTTGAATATGAAATATCAGTGAATTTTGCATGGTTTATTATCATACAAGTATTGGAAAATACAGTTTATGCTTACTATGAATGAGAACTAAACTAATGCAGAATTTATTCTTATATTCATTATTAGAGATGAGCGAAGTTTTCAAAAATTGGATTTAGACGCTTCGCCGAATTATCCCCCAAAATTTGATTTGACCCAAATTTATTCATCACAAATCATCTTAAAGATCAGCTATTTCCCGGCTGAAGAGAGCCTGTACTGCATTGTACATTACTGTGCATTGCAGAAACATGCAAAGCTAGTCCGCTGTCCGCTGTGGTAGTGAAACAGTTACTGTGCGTCTGTATGACAGGTGGTTGACAGGCGTCACTCTTATAATCAGTTCACACTTCGTTTATTTGATCAGTTACAGGGTCAAAACTGACCAAATAATTCAAGTGTGTACTCAGCCTTCTAGGTTAATGTTAGCATCAGGTATAAATCACTGTGTAGTGGCCCAAGATTGCACTATAGAGTGAAAGAGCGCACTCCTTTTACATTGTTATCAGCTGCTTCCACATAGATTTCTACAGAACCTATTCTGTTACACGCTGATACAAATAGTGGCCCCATGACAGAGTGGAGAGGGTGTCAGCAGTGTTGACATAAATGTTTATTTTTCCCTTCTTCTGATCTATCACATGAACAACCCCCTAAAAAGTACATCTTGTCTTTTGAGCATCTACCTTCACACAGTCAGCATTTGGTCTATAATCCATCAGTATTACTAAGGCCAAAAAAAACAGGAGTGAATCCAAAACAGAGATGACACGTGATTGGAATATTTGCATGTCTTCTATGTTTTGTACCCACTCCTGCTTTGGCTTCCAAATCATGAGCAAATCCTGATTCAAAAGAGGAACCATGTTATAGGCCTTACTGAAGTTCCACAGACAGGATCCGTTGTGTTTTTCATTTTTCCGTCCTTCAGACAAATCAGAATAAGTGTAAAATAAATAGTGATTTCAACAAGGCCAAACAGGGACACTAGTGGCCCCGTCACCAAGTGGTGAAGGTGGAAACCGCATGAGGAGTCAACATAGTGGCCCTGTCACAAAGTAGGGACGGTGGCAACCGCATGAGGAGTCAACTTTGTGACCAAGTGACAGAGTGGGAAGGGTGGAAATCATATGAGAAGTCAACACAGTGGCCCAGTCACAGAGTGGGGAGGATGGCAATCGCATGAGGTGTCAACATAGTGGCCCAGTCACAGAGTGGTGAAAGTGGCAATCGCATGAGGTATCAACATAGTGGCCAAGTCACAGAGTAGGGAGGGTGTCAACCACTTGAGGAGTCAACATAGTGGCCCTGTCACAAAGTAGGGACGGTGGCAACCGCATGAGGAGTCAACTTTGTGACCAAGTGACAGAGTGGGAAGGGTGGAAATCATATGAGAAGTCAACACAGTGGCCCAGTCACAGAGTGGGGAGGATGGCAATCGCATGAGGTGTCAACATAGTGGCCCAGTCACAGAGTAGGGAGGATGGCAATTGCATGAGGAGTCATCATAGTGGCCCCAGTCACAGAGTGGTGAAAGTGGCAATCGCATGAGGTATCAACATAGTTTTCCCAGTCACAGAGTAGGGAGGGTGACAACCACATGAGGTGTCAACATACTGTAGTGTCCAAGCCATAGAGTGGGGAGGGTGGCAATTGCATGAGGAGTCATCATAGTGGCCCAGTCATAGAGTAGGGGAGGGTGGCAATCATCTGAGGAGTCAACATAGTAGTCCAGTCACAGAGTAAGGATGGAAGCAACCGCATAAGGAGTCAACATAGTGGCCCAGTCAGACTGGTGAAGGTGGCAATCGCAATGAGGAGTCAACATAGTGGCCCCATCACAGAGTGGTGAAGGATGCAATTGTATGAGAAGTCAACACAGTGGCCCAGTCACAGATTAGGGAGGCTTGAAACCGCATGAGGAGTCAACATAATGACCCAGTCACAGAGTGGTGAAGGTGGCAACCACATGAGGAGTCAACACAGTGGCCCCATCACAGAGTGGTGAGGGTGGCAACCGCATGAGTAGTTAACATAATAGACCCATCACGGAGTGGTGAAGGTGGCAACCGCATGAGGAGTCAACAAAGTGGCCCCATCACAGAGTGGTGAAGGTGGCAACCACATGAGGAGTCAACACAGAGGCCCAGTCACAGAGTGGGGAGGGTGGGGGGCAAAAGCTGTGGCAGTAACAGCACAAAATTGTGGGTGGCAGTTGGAGAAGATGGCAGCCGAGGCAGCAAGGGTGTGGCATCAGGCAGGTGGCAGCATCAAAATAGTGGCTGAAGCAGGTGGCCAGAAGAAATAGGTCTTTTTTCAGAACGTTTTGGTGTGGCACCCAGAATAATCTAGTCTGATGCATTAGGCACTGCCATTTGGAAATCTTAGCTGATCCACCCCTGATTTATCTTTACAAAGTTTAGTCTCTTAACATTTTGTGTGAAAAGGTGAGTTCAGTCCAAGTACACCACCACCTGCTGGTTCAGTGTCTGCTCAATGTCCTGCTGCTGCTGTTGCTGGGTGGTTTTTCAGTAGGTGGGTGAAGTAAAGTACTCATTAGAGGTTCCAGACTTAAAGGGGTTGTCCGGGTTCAGAGAAGAACCCGGACATACCTGCAATTTCACCCAGGCAGCCCGCCTGAAGAGGGCATCGGAGCATCCTATGCTCCGATGCCCTCCTTTGCCCTGCGCTAATTAGCGCAGGGCAAAGGAATTTCGCCCGGGTTCCGGTGACGTAACCGGTCCCCTGTCGGGCAGAGGCTTCCGCCCGGCAGTGAGTCGGTGACGTCATCGGCGCTGATGGACAGGCTTCAGCGCTGCCCTAGCCAGTAAAACGGCTAGGGCAGCGCTAAAGCCGGCCCATTAAGGCCGGTGACGTCACCGAACTCACTGCCGGGCGGAAGTACCCGCCCGGCAGCGAGTATTTACAAAACAAGAGACCTTGCCCTGCGCGATCTAGCGCAGGGCAAGGGGGGGGGCATCGGAGCATGAGATGCTCCGATGTCCTCTTCAGGCAGGCTGCCTGGGTGAAATTGCAGGTATGTCCGGGTTCTTCTCTGAACCCGGACAACCCCTTTAAGTTGCTGCTGATGGAGCTTGTGCTGCTCCTTCCCCACCCTTCTCCAGCAGTCCTAGTAGTGGTGCGTGAGTGTAGAGGGCACCCCTGGTTTAGACCTTCATGAGGATGGGCGATGGTGCACATAGACAGCACATACATACTGTAGGATGTCTCCATAGTAGTTCAGTTTATCATCCCTTTCCTTTCAGCAGGTGAAAAAAAGGTCCCCATTTTGGACTGGTGGCTAGGGTCTAACATGGTTGAGAGCCAGTAGTCATCTCTGCCAAATGGTGATAATATGGCTGTCACTACGCAAGCAACTCAGCATTCATCTGGCCACTTGCACAAGGGACTCAGAGAGACTCCCTGCCTACATTTTCACTGCATACTGCCACGGTTTGTTGGGGTCATCTGCCTTGCATTCCGCCATCCAGCTCCTCCTGCTCCCCTCCTGTCACGTGTGCAGATAAACCACCCATTTCTGTCTACATTGGTTGTGCATGACAGTTAGTTGCACCGCAATCTGCTACTTCTCCCTGCTCATGTCTAAAATTGTGGGCGTGACATGGGCGTGGAAGAGGATGGGCTGGCAGGCCCGTCTCATTCATCATTTTCTACACCTGTTTCAGGTGTAGAAAAAGGTCTAAATGTAAGACAGCTAGGAAGCTGTCTTACATTTAGAACTGGTGGAGGATCCACCAAAGATATTAACCCATCCCATGTAAATCAATTCAATAAAGTTGTTTCCAAAGTTTAGATTTACTTCTCAGAACCTCTTCCAGACCCTGCTATTTTTCACTTTTTTTTATTCTGGCTATTTTTGAAAATCTCACACATATCACTTTATGTAATAATGACATTGGAATGCTTTTACTTATCCACCCGATTTTGAGAATGATTTCTCTTGACACATCGTTCTTCATGGTAGTGGTTAACTTGAGTCGATATGTTTTACTAGATTTAAAAAAAATCCCCAATTTATTGAAAATGTAGAAAAATGTGTACATTTTTAAATGTTAATTTCTCTGCTTTTTAAGGCAAATAGGAAAACCTCACGGAATTTTTATTAATTAACATTCTCCATATGTCTACTTTATGTTGGCATCATTCTGTTAATGTCACATTCATTTTTTACGTTAGAAGTCTTAAAATTTAGAAGCAATTTTTCAAATGTTTAAGGGGGAATTCACATTACTGTTTCAATTTCTGTTTTAGCAATCTGTTGAAATGGAAAATAACAGAATTGCTAAAATGGAAAGTAAAACAAAACACTTTAAATACATTTTGTTTGATCCATCCAAAAACCAAAAACAGTCTTCCATCAGGTTTCCATTATTTTGGATAAGATAAAAAAAAATATTGCCATTGGTGGGACTATTATTACTCTGGGGGGACTATCTTTATGGCAGTATAATTTCTGTAGTATAGTATTTGGGGGAATTGGGGAGCACAGCAGGCACAATATTGGGGGTAGCATTAGGATGACATTTTTGTGGCACCAAGAGGAGGATAATAGAAAAGTGAGTCAAACTCTGCATAGGGAAGAAACGAGTCGTGGCTGAAAGAAATTTCTTGAGTCAAATGGAGAAGATGATGAAAGAAAATGTCCGCATCAGAGGAGACATCACCTGTGAGGTACTGGATTTAATAGGTATGTAGTGCTGTATAGTCCTGTATGTTTGGTAGTGTCCAAGCAGCAAGTAAAATGTCTTTAGTGCACAGCGTGGTGGGGGGAGACTTAGATTATTGGGCCATAAGTGTTGGGGCTCGGGCCCCAGATATTTTAGGACCCTAGAAATGCCACTGATGTGCATGAACATTTTCCATTTACAGTCTAACACTGGCAGCACTGACTGGAATAGTGTCAGACTGTGCAGAGACACACTCCCAATTGGTAAAAACTAGAGATGAACGAATCTATTCGCTGCTTCGTAGATTCGTATCGAATCTTGGAAAATTTTCAGCTGCGAAGCAAATCCGAATTTCTTTGTATTCGCTTCGTATTATTCCTAAATCTTTGCAAAATTTTACCTGCTAATGATACGTACAATACGTATGAAACGTACACATTCTGCGTGAATCAGGACAATGATGATACGTCAACGCAAGAGCTGGAAAGTGAAGATACGACCCCTCAGAACTGGAAAAAACCAGCCCGGCCCACCGGGATCTAACTGTTTTGCACGTATAGGGAGTTGAGGCTCCTCCCTCAGGGCTCCACCCTCCTCTGAAGTCTGAACCAGTTTAGACCAGCGCTGACCTCAGAGCAAGAGGCAAGTATCATGGCTAAATAACAGCTGCGTCCCAATTGGAACGAGATGTATTTTGAAGATGACTTATCTGAACCACCACCCGCTCAAGACATCAGGGTGTCACAAGTCTGCCAGAGAAACCCAGCTTCAGTGCCTGTGTGTTCCTTACCACCTGCTGAGGTTGCTGTTGCTGTGACTCGTGAGGCGGCTGGAGCGTCTGCTTTGGCTTGTGCGGCTGGAGCGTCTGCTTTTGCTCCTGCGGCTGGAACGTCTGTTTTGGCTCGTGCGGCTGGAACGTCTGCTTTGGCTTTTGCGGCTGGAACATCTGCTTTGGCTCCTGCGGCTGGAACTTCTGCTTTGGCTCGTGTGGCGGAGGCGGCTGGAGCATCCACTTCGCCGCCCAGTAGGAGATCCACCCCTTCTATACACCAGATCCCAATTGTTCCACCATATGTGACGGCCCATGCACAGACCCTCTGGGACTATAAAACCGCAGTGGAGGACTGGGTCATATAGGTACTCGACCATCCTAGGCCGGGAGATCCTTCATTGGAACGGAGAAAGGGAACTGTGATTTGGTCTTTTGTTGGGAGAGGGTCTGGCTTCCTGCAGGATGATGAGGATGGAAAGGAGTATTTTGTGGGCCCTACCTGCCACAACATCGGCATAGCCTGTACGTGGGGGATCAGGTGGAGTACACCCCCATGGCCTCCCTGAAAGGCCCATTTGCGACTGGGGTTACCCTCCTTTCAAAGCCTCTGGTGCCTACAACGGAACCAGAAGTGTGGCCGGATGAACCACCAGGTCCAGGACGCTGGCGCTGCCTGCAGGTGTGCCCAGATGGCGTCCTCCAGTTCAGGGAAAAGCCGCAGCCTCATCCGGAGCCTCTGATTCCTGGACTGCCAGCACCACCACCACCACCACAGTCCTTACAGATGGGTCAGCTGACCACGTTATCGTTCACCTTCCAATCATGGTGGTCCACCAATACCAGCTGCCTTGGAAGATGAAGCCAGCAGCTGGGGAAGCTGGGGGTTCTTTCCTGGTTGCAACCTTTCTGGAACCGCTGCAGCCGGAAGTCCTTACACCTGCTGTCCCGGCAGGAGCATCCAGAAAAGCGAAAATGGCTGAAGCGTGTGTCACCACCACCCGGACCCGGTCAAGTCCAACTTCAGGAAGAAAACGGCACTTTAGTTCCACCACCACGGCGAGCATGGCCTACAAGAGGCAGGAGCGTCCTCTGATGAGCTTCAGCAGCAGCTCGAGCGAGGAGGACTTCAGGTCCCTCATATGAGGAACCCAACTACTAGCAGTGTCAAGGACACTGCAGGAGGACCTATGGGAGTCGCACCATGGACTGCACCTGACAGATGAGATGCTAGTTGGCAGTTGTTTTTGTTTAGTTTCTGTTGCCCCCATTTGACTCTCACCCAGATGGGAATGGCTGTCAGGACTCCCTCCATTCTGCAGAAATTTCCCTGTTGCGCCGAAGTGTGCCTATTCTCCTTTTTACCCCCTTCTCAGGTTATTTGGGAGCTCCCTTGGCAGAAAGGGTTCTCTATGTGCTGCTTTTTAATGTAATGTATTGCCCCCGTTTGACTTTCACCTAGCTGGAGTGGACATGGATGTCAGTCAGGGCTCCCCCATTCTGCAGAAAGGTCCTAGTTGTGCCTAAGCGCACCTATTTTCTTTTATACCCCCTTCTCAGGTAATGAGTAATGACATCACTGGGTCTGCTCAGGGTGATGACTTGTTGAGATCATCACATCAGTGCACAAGATTTGGTACATTTTCTTCAATCAAGGTGACCGTGATGGCCTCTCCCCGATCAAGTGGATGAGGTACGCATTTTTTTTTTACCTCTGATTAACCTCTGAAAGGCCTCAATGTGATGCTGCGATCAGTGTTGAATGTGGCAACTAAGAGGTTCAATTACGGCGGTGACACGATCAATGTTCCCCATCTTTGTTTGCGCGACATATACTGGAATGCAATTTGTGGCGAAGTACTTCCTAATGAATCAAATTTATTGTTGAAGTTTGGCCAAATTGAATTTTTGAAAACTTCACTCATCTCTACTGCTGGCAATTTACAAATAAATGTGTAGTATGAATTATAGAGGAATGGGATAACATTCCTAGGGGTAGATGCTCCACAAATGTTATTACATAGGGATTGCAGGTAATCACTTGTCAAAAGAGGTGACAGGTCCTTTTCAAATAAACATACTGCTGTATTATTTTGATTCTCATAAGAATATTCATATACAGTATGCTTTGGCAGGAATACTTCTTGTTAGTCTGGCTACTAGTTATGGTAGGATATTAGTAGTTGGAAAATAGTTTTAATGAGGGTAAAATTAAGAATGAGTGAATCAATTCAACTAATTGAATTCTGTACAAACTTCATAGAAATTTGCACACCAAACAAATCTGAAGCTTATGTGATTCACTTCGGACCAAACACAAGTTTGGAAGAAGATGGAAGATCACACGATACTGGGAGGTGGGATTTGTCCTGATTGGCTCAGAAGCTGACACACAGCCTGAATCAGCCAATCAGGGGGGCAATAGGCAGCCGGAAGCTGCATGGTGAGTTCAGCTTCTGAAGTGAAAGGAGTGTGTGAGGCAGTGTCTGCCAGAAAAAAGATTACAGAGTGTACAGTGTCATAAGTAACTATTTTAGTGTAATAAGGACACTATAGGGAAAGAATAGAAAGACGTGATAAGATATGATATTGTGACGATTTTAGGGAGTTTGATCAGGGAAAGCTTTGAAGGAAATTGCACCAAGCTCCAAAGGGGCCAGTGCCAAAGAAAGGTGGTAGTGGCCATGATACTGGCCATAGTGTATGGTACTTCCTCAGGCTGTCACTCCTTAGGGATCAGTGCAGTGGAAATGTAGTATTGAAGAATGAAACCAGAATTAGATGTATAACTTTTTACTAAGTGCAATGGATAACAGAACTTCAAATACAGTACGTGCAATAGCAGTGCAAACATCTCTGCCACCAGTAAGGATTATGGAGGCAGGTTGGATGGCTACGATTTGGCACTTAGCTTATATTGGCATAGTAACATTCTGGGTGATGGGTGTCTTAGCTGTAGTCCCTCACCTTATAGCAGTGTCTGTACATGCTGGTTATAGCAGTTCAGTCTGCTGCGTGGTGGCGGAGGGGAAGGGGAGATGCCAGCAGCTCTGTCCTATTTACCATGTTTCAGGCGCAGAAAAAGGTCTAAACGTAAGACAGCTCAGAAGCTGTCTTACATTTAGAACTGGCTCTGGATTCGCCAAAGTTATGGAGGCCGGTAGATTATGTGTCCACTGAGGTAGTTGGTGGACACCATAATAGATAGCATGGCTGGTTCCAGCTAGTCCGGGTATGGCTTTTACTGGGAACAGGCAATGTTCTGGGTGGTTGCCTGTTCCCCATGCTCCAGTCTGGGACTTCGGCATACTCTTGTCCAGGGATTCTATTTAATCCTGCTGCTGAACTTAGGTGGGGCTGTCTGGGGAAGAAAGCAGTCAGTGTGAGGTTACACTGACAGTGTGTGCTGTGATTATTTGACCCGGCTGCAATCCGGATTTATCGACTGTACCTATTTGGAAAGCCCAAATAAAGAAGCTTTTGATGAACTTTGTGGTGTCCCTGCCTCTTTACACTGGTCAAGTAAGTACAATTCCTTACACCCAACATAATTGCCCATATTATCACCAACCACCAGGTCTTTTATTGAACCATGGAGCAATTTTGATATATCTCATGCCTCATATACCCATTGTAAGCATTTTCAGTGGTGGCCAGACAGGCCAACTTTCACTTCCCTGGTGTGCCCATCATGGTAACAGCAATCAGTCAAGGGTGGGAAGAAATAAAAAGATCGGTACAAACCTTTAAGGATACCAATCAGAAGAGAGGCTTGTTAGGTTCTGCACATATTAATGGTTCAGTAATTATTTGTTAATAATGTTCAATCGCCACATAGAGAAAAGTTCTGCAACTTTCTAATAGAGTTTGGAGCAGTGAATACATAAAACTCAACAACAAGAGTATAATGTGGCAATTTAATTTTGTCAAAAAAATCTGAAAATTAAGCTTACATACAAAAGCATTGCAGAGCAACTTGTTCCTTCTTCAGTTGCAGAAACATAGTAGTAGAGTTTGGAGCAGATTTACTAAAGCTGTAGATCTTACCAAACCAACCTGACCTTGTATTATAGGGTCACACTAAATTAACTAACATCACCTACAAAAACATTTGTGTAAACCCAAAAAAATGCAAAACAATGTATGCATCAACTAAAAAAAAAAATTTTAATACTTTATTAAAACAAATCCATTACAATTCATACATAAAAAGAATCCACATCAAAGTGAATGAATATAGTAGATCGCTAGGGGCACTTTGTGGACACCTGACATGTTTCTCAAAAACACTTAGTCTGGAGGAACCTGTACATGGCATAAACTTAGAGCGGCTATCTACACCTGCGCCACATTTATCACAGAGGGTTAGGATGAAAAGTGTGATGCGGGGGTGGGGGGGACTATTTTGTCTAGCTCTGTACAAACTATTGGTTGTCTTACTTTAGACAGATTTTTATGGAACAATTGGCATGTTTGCCACTAAACAGCACATCTTAGGCCACATATCCTTTTTCATGAAGCAACTTTTACTTCCCATTTAGCCGTAACCCTTTTTTAGACTACCCACAGAAACAGTCATGTACAGTACTTACCAAGACTGGCCACCTGTGAAGCTTTGTTGCTATGGCAAGCAGTCCTACTGGCAGTGGGGCTGGTTGACCTATTAGGGGAAGGAAATGAAATGGTAGAAGTGGGGCGCCAGACAAATCCGGTGGAGTGGAGTCAAGAGATAGAGTATACAAAAATGGCGTATATTATTGAGGTGCCAATAAGCCCCACAAGAACGGAAGATATATTGTCCACGGATGTGCGTTTGAAAAAAAGAAGAAAGAAGAACAAAGACGGTTTCGTCTAGATGTAGTGGTAAAATCAGTGTCTGAAATACATTAGAATGCCACAAAGAGAGATATCTAAAAATATTAAAGGAATTAAACATACATTAAAATAGGCTAAAATCCACAGTCCTACTAGGATTGTGGAAAATCAGATGAAGGCGGTATGACTTACTTCACCAGGGAGGGGGGTAGTGGGATAAACTCAAGACACCTGTTGCCCTTCCCTCCCTCGCCAAGGTCGCCTGTAGATTGATGGATACGCCACGTCCTTGCTGATAGATGGACCGGAGGACTTCTTAAGTGGTAAGTATTTTTATTTATAATGATTGAGCTATTATAAATAAAGATACTTACCACTTAAGAAGTCCTCCGGTCCATCTATCAGCAAGAACGTGGCATATCCATCAATCTACAGGCGACCTTGGCGAGGGAGGGAAGGGCAACAGGTGTCTTGAGTTTATCCCGCTACCCCCCTCCCTGGTGAAGTAAGTAATACCGCCTTCATCTGATTTTCCGCAATCCCAATAGGACTGTGGATTTTAGCCAATTTTTAGCCAACTAAATACCATCTCTTTTCTTGGCACTATATTTCTCCTTTGGCACCCATCTCCCTCCCTCTATATCCTATTTACACTCCTTTTTCATTTTTATTTTTGACCTATTAGGGGGCAGGGATGCTGGGCCAATCAGGTTCAGTGCCGGCATCACATGCTATCTGAAGGCCTTCTATGTAAATAGGCAGCTGCTAGCCACAGTTGCCTATGATTCCTGCCTGATTGGTTATTTTAGTGTTTGTCACTCTGGACTGCCAACCTTTTGCTTTTTTCTCTGACTTTACCACTATATTTTCATTTACCTCTGATGTGACATTATGGTATCTGACTTGTTATTTAACCTTACTTGCTATTGGACACTGTTTGGTATTACAGTCTATTGCTATTTTATGATTTCGCCTTTGCCTGCTGACTTTGTCTGTAACATTATCTCCCAGTATCACTCTGCTGTGTATTTGACTTAGCTTTTGGATTTTAATCCCATCCTGGTTTTGTCTGATTTTGACATCTTTCTGACTGACTACACTTGTACCCCATTAGGTTTAGGCCTCTGCACTTTGTCAAGTCAGTAACCATTGCCAAGTTGTGCCCCATCAGTTTTAGCAGGTAGGGACGGTGGTGTGGGTGGAGTTCAGGGATGCACTGTTCCCTACCTGTCATTACAGAAACTTTCCCTAGACCTACTGTAGATATGCCAAGTTAGGGTAAATTATACCACTTTCTGGTTCATCATACACCAAAATGTAGGTGCACTAACCTAGAAAATGTGGGTCTTTGTCTTTCACTACCTCATCATTCACAAATCTAAACCAGAGTTGATTTATATGAATTGAACTCCCTTTATGCCCCTCAGCAATGCAGTTTTAATCTTGGAATTCTGTAGACTGTATGTGATGGGATTAATCATGGGGGTGATAGTTGTATATACTACAGTGAATGATAAATCTAAAACATCAGAGCAGGGTGGTAACAGATAATCTATTAAGCTTGTCCCATAGAAAATAGATATGATGGTGATGTGGGCTGAGCAGGTGGAGAAGGCTTTTCTTCTGCTTTCTCTTGACTTCATCTTAAAGATGGCAAAGAAAATTTTAATGTAAGAAATAATAGTGCCCAACAACGGAACAAAAATTAATAACAAAATTTCCATGCCAGTTATAATGAGTACAACTTCTGTGCTGGTGCAAGTGGTCTTTGTTAGTGACTTAATATCACAGAATAACTGGTGGATGAGGTGAGAGTGACAGGAGGACAAGTACAAAACTGAGGTTACATATAGAAAGGCATTTAGAAACGCGGATGCCCAAATCCCAATAGTCATCAGGATGCAGTTTCTCCTTCTCAGGATCTGATGATAATGTAAGGGGAGGCAGATAGCGACATATCAGTCATAAGCCATAATGAAGAGAAGAATATCCTCAGCAATTATCACTGTTACAAAAAAGTACAACTGAGTATAACATTGTGAGAAGGAGACAATGTGATTTCCGGACAATAAAATGTGCAGTAATTTAGGAACCGTGACCGATATATAAAATATGTCTACAATGGACAAATTACAGATAAAGAGATACATTGGTTCATGTAACTGAACTTCCAGACATATGACTGTGATAATGGAGGAATTGATAAGGACTCCGACCAGATATATCAAGAAGAAGAAAGTGGTGATGAGCGGTTTATTCCTTGTCTCTCCAGAAAATGGCAAAATGTAAAAATATTGAATTGAAGTCTCATTCTTTATTAATGTTTCCTTAGCAAGAAAAACCCCACAGGAGTATGTATTATAGATTATTGATAATACAAAAAAATATTTACAAAATTAGAGAAAGAGAGACATATGAGCAGGTAGAACCTCTTCTTGGAGACCAACCAGTCACCTCTTCTAAACCTGGAGTCAATTCTGCTGATCCAGCCATCTAGTGGCAATCCTTGAACCCTAGGAAACTCACTGCAGACCCATCTATACTTCATTTGTTTTTCCCATGTTTTATTGGTTTCATTTATTTGTCTTCACAGAAACAAACTAGTGGAGTTTTTGCTTCTCATGAAAATATATTCATACATTTTGTGAAGTTTGCTTCTTACTGGTCTTACCACTTATTATTAATTGATGAAGAAAGTGGGTCAAAGAAAACCAATGGAATATTGTACAGATGTAGCAGAGTTGACAGTCACAGCCATAAGGCAATAACTGGATGTGACAATTCACATGTGACCGTTAACTCTGCTTTTCATTTGCTTAGACTTGCATAAGAGGTAGAGATGCAGCAGAGCTAACAGTCTGTCACGACAAAGACTACCGTCACATACAATCAGGGATAGGGCAGCCTTAAATCTGCTCACTATCCCTATCTACTTGCATGGTCACCCTAGGCAGTGACCCCACAACTGGGTGAAAGTCCCTATACTGCAATACACATAAGTGAAGGGTAATACATAAACAAGGACAGGAAGTTGTTGTACTGAAAAAAAAGTCAAATGCCAGTCGGACAATGCAGGACAAGTAATGCCAGAGGCAAATGAGAAAACTAAAACAATAAAAAGAGTCAGAAATAGGAGATCAATACAATACCATAATGCCAGAAGCCAAATCCAGAAATTCAAATCCAGGGGAGTCTTGAATAATGCAATGAACCAGTAGGGGGAGCCAGAGGACAAGAAATTCATGACAACTGCCAATGCAGGTGCCAGCCTTTTATGCAAGAGGAAGGCAACTCACGTTGGCGTGCCAATATAGTGGGTGCAGCTGCCTCCCATGTGCCCTGATGTTCGGGAGACACAGCACACCTCCTCATTGGCACAGGGCTCTGACATCAGCGAGGGCTGCAGCAGCCCTGGTTCCCCCAGAAACTGGACGCTGCTGCCGCACGGAGGCAGCAATGGCTGGGGGAACTGTAACACATTAACTAGATGTGAGAACTCACCAAGTGTGACTGTTAAGCCTGCTACATCTGTACATTAAATGTCATCACTATTTAATCTGAGAAATACAAATATCTTGAATTCTTGGTCATTCAAATGCTCAAAAAAGTAATATATGAACATTATTACCAGTTAGTAAAGTATTTAAGAGTTAGTATTACATATTTCACTAATCTTTTAGAAATGGTGCCTTTATATTCATACTGTGTTTCCTAGCTTGGGTCATTCAAAAAATATCTTAAGACTTTTCATTTAAGATTACAGTTAATTAAATAACTATATTAACATGTTTTTGTGAATATAAATAAAAGTATAATTTGATATCTACCTTTAAAAGTAATATTTTTGCTATTCAATAGAAATATTTCACTGTGATGCCATCAAAATTATGAAGCTATTTTGTCGAAAAAATTTAATCTAAATTAATTTATAGCTTAAATGTCATTTTATTTTTTTAATGTCCAGTGTTTTGTATTCAAGGGTTATGTATTGAAGATGCTGGATAACTGTGTGATGCAAAGGTTTCTCAGGCTGCCTCTGATCTCTCTGCAGAGCTTATTAAGGCTAATATGACCCCTATCTGCTTTCAGGACTGATCACTGGCCATTGTACTCCCATGCATTGGTTTGGCAACATTGACTAATGCGCACATATATCCAGATCATGACCAATATCATTTGAAAATCTATAAATAAATCTTGTCAGCAATCCAAACATGGATTGCCTATGGAACGGTCCTGGCATAGCTGATCCTCTTCTGTGCAGACCTCTTTTTGGCTGCAAAAACATTTGCATTTTTCAACATAATTTAGTCCTTTTGTGCTATTTTAGGGGACATTTTCTTCATACTTTATTTTTTACTTGGTCATGTCCACTTTAGTTCCGAATATCAAACCTGAAGAAGCTGTTACAGCATGGAGAAAATATTTTCCTTATCCGCAAGTCCCTAAAGACGCATAAAAAATATATCCCAAGAAATCCATTATAAAAAAAACCTCAAAATTCCCCCACTCTTCAGTGTGAAAGAGTGAAAGTTATTGCAGTGGTCAACATAGTGAAGATGAAATGATAACTACATTTTAAACATTCAGTAGTTAAGATGTAGTCAAGTAGATGAATCCAAGCACCAAAAACGTTAACATTTTCTTTTTCATCTAAAAGGTGAATAATAAAATAAAAATTGCAAAAAATTAGAATCCTATATTCATTTATCTAAATTCTAAATTATGAAATGATATACTTTAGGAACACCTACTGTTGCTTAATTCTTAGAATAAATCATGACTCGAGAGTTCTTAAAAGGGTTATTTTATTTTTTTTTACAACCTTTTGGCAGACATGCAAAGAGAAGCATACTTACCTGAGTCCCAGCACTGGCTCCTTCTCTCCCCAGTCTTGGCTGCTCCGCTAAGCTCCCAGAATGTAATCTTTGACAGTGTGCCAGTTAATTGCTGGACACAGCAGTGACCTGCTCCCCTTGCATCACTTGACCATTGCGGCCAGCAATTGGCTACAGGAGTGTCAAAATGAGTATAGGACATCAATATGAAAATCACACATAACCCCTTTAAATATGATTTTTAATATTCACTGCTCTTATTTTAATGTTTTTCTGACTTACCATTAGAGTAACACAAGGCTGGTGGCATCTAAAGTAAAAAATCTTCCCTGGATTGTGTAAGAGCTGCGCAGAATATTTATATCATTCTGGGAAAGTCACAGCCTGGTGATTATCGATGTAAATTGACCCCAGAGGAAACATTCAAATTTTTTAGATTAATATCTCATGGGTTTTACAAATACTTATTAAGCTTTTAATAAATATACATCTCAGAAAATGTTTTTTTTTCACAATTCACATAGTCATATTAGGGCCTATTTTTTGCAGAACAAATTGCACTTTCTAATGGGACCATTGCGATACCGCCATAGTTTTATGGGTTTTGTTTTTACACTGTTGTCTATGTGGTATGATTGACCCGTTCATTTATGTCGATACCACATTTCTATAGTTTTTGTTGTGTATTAATACTTAAAAACGTTGAAAGAAAAACAAATTTTCTGTTTTTATCGCCGTTTTCTGATCCCAATAACTTATTGATGTCTATGGATCTGTGTGAGGTCTGTTTTTTTGCGGGGTGATGAGAGGTTTTGGTTGATACCATATTGGGGTATATGACTTTGGTCACATTTTCTTCATACACCTTTTATTTGGTGAGATGAAAAGACAAAAAAAGACAAATCAGCCATTTTGATTTTTTTTCTTTTCCATCATTCACTGTACAGGAAAAATACTAAATATTAATAATATGTATTAATAATAATAAATATTTTTCACTTTGTACACTCCATTTAAGTCCCTCCAGGGGACTTTAACATGTGATCATTTGATTGCTCCTCCAATAGACTGCTATGATTTAACATTGCAACCTATGAGAGATTCACTATGTTCCTATCCAATGTGTTAATTACGGCAGGTCCTTTTAAAGGGAGTCTGCAACCAGAAAATTCTGTTATTCTAGGAACAAAGCTTTTTATGGCTAGCTGAATGTACTGTAATGAGACCTTTCACTTAGTGATCCATTTTGTCATTAAGGATAGGTAATTTTAATCGATATGTAAATGAGCAGTTAAGTGCATCAAGGTTGGGCATAAGCTATTCTGTCCACTTTACCTCATCCTGCTTCCATTGCCAGCACCCCCTGTCTTGATTAGTAGAAGTAGGACAAAAGTGCTGTCAAACAAACAAATGCTCAACATAGGGTAAGTACGTTCAAAGTGCAGCACCTTAGAAAAGGTTTCCAGTTGGAGGCTTATCTTATGGAGTTGTGCTACACAAAGGCACAACTCTATTGTAGGCGTATTGATGAAATTTGTTCTGGTCATTTGTTGTGCAGCTGGCGAAAGAGTCCCGCACGCAGGAGATGCCCTGCACAAAGTCCAGTAGATATTACTGAATGGCGCAATCACCCTCACGACCAGGATGTGTAAAGGATCTTCTTTTATTGTACAGTATCTTAAACCAACATTTACAACATGTTTCGGGGATATTAGTTCCCCTTCATTAAGTAAAAATTGCTTATACAAGCATACAGCTCACATAAGGTATTTTATATTTAAAAAACATGCCAAAAAATAATGGCTACTAATTGAGGGTTGTCCCTTATTGTCAAAGCTAGATCCCTCATTTGCATATATATAAATGCCAATACTTTGATCTCAAGTAAAATATCCATGTAAAACAAAGAAGTCTACATTATCATGACAAGGCACACAACACAAATGAATAAATAAAATAAATCTACTTAATTAAAAAACTGTTTTTAGATGGTCCTGTTTCAGTCTTTTGCTTTTGAGATCAGTGATAGTTCTCTTAGGGACGAGAGCATTACGAGCGGTAGCCAATAATATTCATGGAGAGGATCACATGGTCACAGATGGTCACAGCTGCAGTCACCTGACTGGTGAGTGCTGTTGGTGACCAAAATCCTTATAAAGGGATGTTTTTGCCCTTGAGGTCACATGATCACGACTTGATACTCTTGTGACTGAGTTCAAGGAGTCCCTTGATTGTATGGGAAGTCACATAAGCGAATCTGTCAGATAGACAGCAGTTCAATTGAGATGGGTAGTTATGATAGTGATGAGTAGTACTATTCTTACGGTATTTTGCTAATAATAGTCATATATGCCTCCTCTCTCTATTTCCTCCCACAGCATACACCATATTTCTCCTCTGATGTCATAATTAATGACATAATTTCTAGTTCCTTTTTATTTGTGACTTTGGTCCTTTCTAACATAAAATCATTGTCATATTTCTCATACTGACCCTTTATCAGACTGTAATAGGTCATTGTAGACTCTCTGACCCTTTATGAATTTCCTGCTCTATATTTCCCTGAATTCCACTGTCAATACTATTGATCCTACAGCCACCATTGTCTCTATAAGTGCCACGACAACCACCCACATACAGCAGCTATGCATGGGTCTCCCTACCTCTGCCTGAATCTCCTCCTAGTGGCAGTCCAAACATGGACAGTTTTCACACAAGTCAGCAACAGGAAGAGTGTCTTTCATATGTGGAGTTTTTTGCCTGTTCTTAGGGATAAAGAAGGTCTCAAAGGTCAGGAACTCCACCCTCCACATGTTGGATTGATTATATCAGCAGAGGAAGGCCGTAAACAATTTCTTGATGATGCAGGTGGAGAAGAGCACTGCCCTGTGTAACTTCAAGTTAGCCAGTGGAAGCTCATGAGTGATACCTCAGGCTCTTTGAGGAGGCCACTTTACTTGTCAGTCGCTAGGACTACAGGGTGCATGACATCATTCCACTCCATCATGTCCTGTAACAGACGCTGATAAATCTGGTTGGCCGGGGACAGGACATGTGGTGCCTAAATCTCATGGCCAACTGAGCCCTGTGGTGGCTGAACTGGCGGATGAGGAGGAGGACATTCAAGCACAAGAAATGTATACAGAAATGGGTGGTTTATTTGCACACATGAAAGGAGAGGAGCAGTAGAAGCGGGCGATGAGGAAGACCTGAAAGATGACCCCCGACACACTATGCGAGTATGCAGTGGAGATTGAGACAGGTAGTCCCTCTGACAAGTCCCATGCGCAAATGGCCAGATGCATGCTTGCGTTGTGACAGCCATATTATCACCATTCTGCAGATGGAGGACTACTGGCTCTCCACCATGTTAGACCCACGCTACCACTCCAAAATTGGGCCTTTTTTCACCTTCTTAGAGGAATCATTAACTCATCCACTATGTAGTGGGCCGCTGCCTATGTGCACCATCACCCATCCTCATGAAATTCTGACCATGGGGCCCCTCTACGCTCACATTCTACTGCCATGACTGCTAAAGGAAGGGGAGGTTACAGGAGCAGCACCAGCTCCATCAGCAGCAACTTAAGTCTGGAGTCTCTAATGAGAGCATTTCTTCACCAGCCTACTGAAGAACCCACCCACCAGCAGCAGCAGGACATAGAGTAGAACCTGAACCAGTAGGTGGTGGCATACTTTGACTGCACCCTGCCACTGCACATCTAAGATCCCCTGGACTACAAAAATGTTGAGAGACTAACCTTTGTAAAGATGAATCAGGAGTGAATCAGCCAGGATTTTCACATGCCAGTGCCTGGTGCATCAGACTAGATCATTCTGGGTAAACAAAGACCCGTTTCTTCTGGTCAACCGGCTACAGCCACTATTCTGATGCTGCCATCTGCCTGCTGCCACCTGCTTCCTCCGGTGCCATATTTTCCTACTGCCACACACCATCTTGTGCTGTTACTGCCACTGCTGTTGCCTCCCACCTTTCTGCTCTGTGACTGGGCCATTGTGTTGACTCCTCATGCGGTTGCCATCTTCCATACTCTGTAACTGGGTCACTATGTTGACTCATCATGTGGTTGCCACCTTCACTACTCTGTGACTGAACCACTATGTTGACTCCTCATGCAGTTACCACCCCCAACACTCCGTGAATAGGCCATTGTGTTGACTCCTCATGCAGTTGCCACCCTCTCCACTGTGAGACGGGGCCACTAGTGTCCTTGTTTGGTCTTGTTGACATCACCATTTTCTTTAACCTTCTTCTGATCTGTCAGAAGGAAGGAAAAAGGAAAAACACAATGGATCCTGTCTATGGAGCATCCGTAAGCCCTGTATCACATGGTCCCTATTCTGCATCAGGATATGCTCATGATTTGGAGGCCAAATGCTTACTGTGTGAAGGCAGATGCTCAAAAGACAGGATCAATTTTCTGGGGTAGTTCTTGTGAGAAGAAGCGTACAATAAACAGTGACATCCACACAAACCTAGATTGTGAGCCCCATTGGGAACAGTGAGATACTAATATCTGTAAAGCGCTATGGAATCTAGCAGCGTTATATACTGTGCATAAAATGAATATAGGTGAAGCGCGGTCAGGGTGCTAATGTTGGCTCTATGGTCCGATGTCAATACATGAAGAGTCACCATAAAGTGGCCTTGGAAAAGTGTGGCACTAATGTAGTTGTACAGCCTGATGCAGCAATACTGCATCTCCCAGTGGCCTTCACCCCTTCTCCAGAGGGATGACTACTGGCTCTCCCAAATATAAGACCCTCGACTCCATCAGAAACTGGCCTGGACCAACCAGGCTTTTCAGACACCAGTGCCTGATACAACAGACTAGATCATCCTGGCAATAATGATCAGACTAGTGCGCTGCCAGAACCTGAACATTGTAACCAATGGACTGTTACTTCTGCCCAGGTCCTGCTGCCACTATTGTAATACTATCAAATGTTACTGACACTGCTGTTGCCCCTCCCTCCTCACTCTATTTTAGGGCCACTATTATGACTCTTCATACTATTGAAACCTCCCCATTCTGTTACTGGGCCACTATTGTGACTCAGTCAGCATTTGGACATTATTTGGAAGACAAAAACAGGAGTGGGTCCAAAACACAGAAGACACGCAACTATTTCCATCACATATAATCTTTGTTTTGGACCCACTCCTATTTTTGTCTTAGCAATACTAATCAAATACTGTTGCAAAAAACAGTATTTGATCAGTATTGCTAAGTATCTATGACACGGTCAGACTAAATGCTTGAAAAAAGCTGAGGTGCAGCCGAAACGTAGCATGTACCAGGGTGGAATTATGGATTAAAGGAACCACATTTTCTACACTGCATTATGGATGCTGTCTTCAATCTCTTTTCACCACTTTGCCCAAATTTGATAGTGTTCTATGCCATTATTACTCATGTCTGTACAAATTGCTTACTTTTCAAAATGTCCCAGACTTCTACACCTTCACTGAAATTGAATTCTGTATGGCATTACTACTTCTGGCCAGCTGTTGGAAAAATTGATTTGTCCATTAATCTTTGTTTTAAATTGTCTTATTTTCTAAATGTCATAGAGTTCCACACATTCACCAAAAAATAAGTTACCACTATACTGCTTTCTGCAACAACAAGTAGCAAAAGCTGCAGTAGTCAGTAGTTCAGCTTTCTATAAGATGGAACAGTTTTCTACACTGCCATGCTAACCTGGTGCATAACAGCAAATAAACATGCACTACCTGAACAATTAGGTTCCGTCATACCTTGACTGTTCCCTTTCTCCTGCACATACCCTGTTCCCTGACTCCATGGACTTCTGGGGAGGTAGATTGGAACAGTGGCTGGAACTGTTCTAGTTTGCTTTCATTGTACTGTTTTGTCTAGCCTGTAGTGTACTGTCAGAGAAGGTATCCAGTAAGGCAGGTGGCATTGGCACGCAAATGTAATTCTGCTGTATGGCAATGATACTTCTGGCTAGCTGCATTTAAACATTGTCTCCTTTCAGAAATGTCACCCTGCCCCATACCTTGACCCAATTTTAATTATTCTCTATGGCAATAGTACTTCTGGCCAGATGTCTATAAAAATTGTTTCATTTTCAAAATGTTGTGCAGTTTCGTTCTACTCTATGATATTAATTCTCCTAGTCAGTTGTCATTTTTTAAAATTGTATAAAATTATCTCATTTTCGAAATGGCTTTGGCTCTTCACCCACTCATACCCAGTTCCTTGATTCCACGGACTTCTGAGGATTTAGATTGGAACAGTGATTGAAACTGACCCAGTTGCTATCACTGAACTGTCGGGCCTCCAGAGTAATCTAAGAGAGGGTTTTCAGCATGGCAGGTGGTGTCTTCACATCCAAGCGTGCAAAATTATCCTGTGCAAGTTTCTAAAACATTACCTTTGTCTAAATGAATCAGGCAAATTCATCTACATGGATTTCCTCACATATCTGGCTGATTACAATAAATAGATCTAACATTGCTAACAGTGGCTATTTATTGCCGGTCCAATGATGCAACTGCCACTGTCTGCCTGTTTATAGTGTCTCATACTATACTGCAGCAGCAATGTCACAGCTACTACTCCCCCTTGTGCTACTACCCATATAAAGCTACAGGCCTTGTCAGTGAGGTTTCTCAATACCAAGTGAATTTTTGGGTGCTTGTTCAGAGCAAGCCACTGATTTTGGGAATAAACAGCACTAGGCATCTGTCCCCAGTAAGGGACAATTTATGAATGTTTTTAAACAGGCTTTTTGTCAACACTGTCAACCATGCATTTACCCATAGCTATTTGTGTCAAGGTCCTAGAAGACCTCAAAGTGTCATATACCAAATTTAAGGCTCAGGATGGATGATATATTTTATGCACACACTTTTGCCTAACTCTATACCAGCTATTGGTTGGTTTACTTTGAGACATAATTTTATGTCTGAATTATGGTGCAAATTTGGCACACAATTGCGCATCTTAGACCATGTCACTTTCCCCATGAATTCACCCCCACTCCCTGAAAAGCCGCATTCTTTTTCAGGACTAAGCACAGAAACTTTCTTTAAATCTTTATGAGTCAAAGTATGTCAAATTGTCCCACTTTTTGGCACAACAGAAGCTAGGAATCTTGCAAACAAGAATTTTTGAAAATGTGGATGGCTTACTATTTTAGCATTTGCCGATCAAAAGACTAATCAAAATTAGTCTTTAAAACCTGCATTCCCTTTATGAACCTCAACAATGCAGTTTTAATATTGGAATTCTGTAAACTGTATATGATAGGATTTATCATGGGTATGATAGTTGTATACACTACATTGAAGGTTAAATCTAGAATATCAGAATAAAATGGTATTAAATACCCTGCCAAGCATGTCCCATAGAAAATAGAGATGACGGTGATGTGGGATGAGCAGGTGGAGAAGGCTTTTCTTCTGCTTTCACTTGACTTTATCTTAAAGATAGTAAAGAAAATTTTAAAGTAAGAAATAAAAGTGAACATCAATGGAAGAAAAGCGAATAACACAATTTCCACGCCAGTTATTACAAATACAATTTCTGTAACGGTGCAAGTGATCTTTGTTAGTGACTTAATATCACAGAAGAACTGGTGGATGAGGTTGGAGTCACAGGAGGACATGTTCACGGCTGAGATTACAAATATTAGAGAGTTTAAAAAGGAGGCTGTCCAAATCCCAATAGTTATCAGGATGCAATTTCTCCGACTCAGGATCTGATGGTATTGTAAGGGGAGGCAGATAGCGACATATCGATCATAAGCCATAATGAAGAGAAGAATTTCTTCTGCGACTCCCAATGTTACAAAACAGTAGAACTGAGTATAACATTGTGAGAAGGAGACAAAGTGATTTCCAGACAATAAGATGTACAGTAATTTAGGAACCGTGACTGATGTATATAATATGTCTACAATGGGCAAATTACAGATAAAGAGATACATTGGTTCGTGTAACTGAACTTCCAGACATATGACTGTGATAATGGAGGAATTGATAAGGACTCCGACCAGATATATCAAGAAGAAGAAAGTGGTGATGAGAGGTTTATTCGTTGTCTTCCCAGAAAATGGCAAAATGTAAAAATATTGAACGGACGTTTCATTCTTTGTCATTGTTTTCTTAGCAAAATAACCACAAAAAATGATTTATTATAGATTTCAGTACATACTATACCAAATGTAAATACAATTAGAGGAAGAGAGACATGTGAGCATGTAAAACTTCATCTTGGAGACCAACCAGTCATCCCTTGTAATCCAGAGGTCAATTATAATGATTTAGTCATTGGATTTAAATCCTTGAATCCTACGTAACTCACTGAAGGCTGATCTATATTCCTTGTGTGTGTTCTCATGTTCTATAGGTTTTGTTTCTTTCCTTTACTTATAGAAACATACCAGTGCCATTCTGAATTCTCTTGAAAATGTATTGATATATTTTTGGTAAATTTTCTCCTTACTGGTCTCACAGAGTCATTCGCTGCATAACAGAAACTGAATTGATCCGTTATGCAGGCCATATACTTTTATTATATCAGTTATGCATTCCGTCATAGAATTAAGTTATGGCCCATGTTAACGGAATTCATCACGGAGTTGTAATAAAACTCTAAACCTGAACTCGAACTTGTAAAACTCAAGTCTGCTCATCCCTAGTTGTCAGTTCAATCCAACTGCATAATGTCATTCTGATGACACAGCTTTACTACTTCAGCTAGAAAGACTGTAAGGCTCCTAAATCACAGCAGGGGACTAATGCAATCCACAGGTGATGTACTGTAAATAGCAGATCCTTTCCCATACATTTGCTAGCTTGTTAGTCAGACCAAAAGACACCACATAGTTGATTCAAGTTGCTGTGGAAGTTAGACAGCTACAGGGAGGACAATAGCTCAAGTCCTGACTGCACCCCCAAAATGATGGACAAAGATGGACTGGCACAAATAAAGAACAATCCACCCCACAACTGTTCAGGTGTTATAATCAACAACAACTTTCTGTTTTCTTTGAATCCCATCAGTTGATGGCTCATGCAGAGTTCTAATCTTCTGACTTCTTAAAGCTCATACAAACTAATTATAGTTCAATCCATATCAAATTGATAAGAAAATGGCTTAAATAAGGCTACTTTCACACTAGCGTTTTAAAATTCCGGTATTGAGTTCCGTCATACGGGCTCAATACCGGAATAAAACGCTTCAGTTTTGTCCCCATTCATTGTCAATGGGGACAAAACTGAACTGAAGACAACGGAATGCTCCTGAAAGCATTCCGTTCCGTCTTCAGACCGGAGAACAAACCGCAGCATGCTGCGGTTTGCTCTCCGGTCCAGGCATCCGCACCAAGACGGATCCGGAATGACCCCCAATGCAAGTCAATGGGGGCGGATCCGTCTGGTGTGACCACAATGGTAACCGGATCCGCCCTCCCTTGACTTTCAATGGAGTTCATGACGGATCCGTCACCACATACACACAATATACACATACAGACATAGACATACACATAAACATACACAGACATATATACATACAAATACACATACATACTTACATGCTCCCTGGCAGGTCTTCTGAGCGCCAGAGGGACAGGTCGGCGCGCACAGATGACGATTCCACCAGGCGCCCAGCAGAGGCGTCCTGCTCCTCCGGTGCTCTGAAGACCTGCCGGGAGCATGTAAGTATGTATGTGTATTTGTCTGTGTATATATGTGTCTGTGTGTGTGTATGTATGTACTGTGTGACATGTGTGGGGCTGGAGCGCGGTTCAGGCTCCACACATGTCGCTGCGGCAGTCCTGATCCGGCAGCACCCTTCACCTGCCGGATCAGGCCTGCCGCTAGTGTGAAAGTAGCCTAAGTCTTTATGAAGTCAGATCGGAGATAAAATCTCTACCAGTGCCATAGGCTGATGGGATTCATAAAAAAAAAAAACAGAAAGTCCCAGCTGATGGGATTCATAAAAAAACTGAAAATCACATCTTGAAGACTGATTTTTAAGCCTTGTATCTCAGAAATGGCAGATCAATTGAAAAAAAAAGTTTTTTAAGCCACAAATGAGTAAAATGCAATAATAACAAATTTGTCCCAAAGTGTCATAGTCTGTAAATTTAATTTATAATATCTCTTTTTCTTATTGAAATATTTTTGCTGAATTACCTTTCGAGTAACATAAGGCTGGTGGCTTCTAATGTAGTAATCTTCATTGGATCGTGTAAGAGCTGTGCAGCATATTTATATCATAGTGGAAGTCACAGCCTGATAATTATCAATGTAAATCTATCCCAAAGGAATAGTCTAATGTACATAATGTCTCTTAGGTTTCGATATAATGATTTACTAAGATTTTATTTTTTAACATAATTCTGTAAACACAATTTGTAAAACTGAATTGTAGATTTATTTAATCTGTGGTAGAATGTGAAAACTTTTAATAACACTGTAGAAATGAAATGCCAAAACAATGTGCCCATAGACTTTCCACTGTAGAAACAGTCAAAAATAGTCAAATTTAAGCATTTAAGTGGGTCGTCTCACTTCAGCAATTGGCATTTATCATGTAGACCAAGTTAATACAAGACACTTACTAATGTGTTGTGATATTTCATCCTTTGCTGGCTTGATTTATTTTCCTGTCACATTATACACTGCTCACATTCAGGGATGTGTGAAATGAAAAGAAAATAATACTTGATTTGTACAATTTTTAAACAATAAAAATTTGAAAAGTAGGGCCTGCATTTGTTTTCAGTCCCCTGTACTGACCTGAAGTCACCTAAGTAATGAATAGACTCCACCTGTGTGTACTTTATTCTCAGTATAGAGAAATAAAAGCAATATAGGATCCTCTATAGGCGCTGCCTTGGTTCAGCATTAAAACTTGGCCGTGATTAAGACTTCAAATTCCTTTATTAATAGTCAACGCGTTTCTGGGGCTGGATCACCCCCTTCATCAGGACTATATACAATTTGCCGTGTGTCTGCAGGCATTTTAAATAACGAAGCTTTTTGGCGCGCAGGCCAATGGGGAGGACAGTGCGGAGGAACGGGGTGTGTATATCTTACTGATTGACAAACAGTATTAGGCAAACACTAAAACAAAGACAGCTGAGAACAAGAGGAATAAGATTGCAGGATCAACCAGGTGGATCGTTAGCCTTGTTTAGACTTCAAGTTTTCTGTTCTCATCATGTTTTGTCAGCGCTCCTTACTTCATTTGTAATGTAGATGAGCGGACACAGCTTAGAAGCGGGGAGTGAAGCGCAATAGCTGGCCGCACTGAGCGATGTCTGTAAGTATTTGTGAAGTGCTTACAATGTTACCTCTCATAAGTTAGTGGAAAGAGGTTCTGAGTTTCCTGTATGTTGTTCGTGCCTCTGTGAGCTGGTGCTGCACTGAATTAGCAAGCATTTTAAAGCGCTGTACATAAGGGAGCGCTCTGTGCAGGGGTATCGCTCTTCTCTGGTTCTGCTTGAGCGCTACCTTTATAATCAATCCTATTGTATGTTGTGTATTTCTGTATACCACTTCTTCCTATTGCAATGTGCCCATACTTATTATTTGTTATTTGGGGAGGGTGGGGAATAGAAAGAATAGTCATGAGTGCAGGTCCAGCTTATAGAGCGCATCAGACTGGAATATCTATAAGGACCTCGAGGTGTAGGTGGACATAGTATAGAACTAAAGTGAAAGTGGTTTTGATGGAGAATAAACAAAAAATAATAATAAAAAATAACTAAAATTATATATATATATATAGCAATGGAACTTATAATAATAGAAACAAAAACAAGAACAAAATCCAAAAATTAAAAGTGGCAATAAAAATCCAATAATGCCAAAAACACCTAGTGTACTAAAAATCTCCTGGTTTCTCATATTCTTTTTCGGATGGGGACGTTCAGTGGTGATTTTCTCACCTTTCTATTCCTTTTCAGTAGTGCATTAGTACCTTTAGCATTTTTACTCCTCCTTTTTTCCATTTCTAATATACAGATTTAAACATATAGATATATATATACACCTGTATGTGTGGCTTTCTCTATGGGAAAAAAAGGCTTTCTATTGTATAGATCTATGCCTCCCTTCCTACCATTGTCAATTTTATATTATATTATATATATTTATGTGTGTATTCCACGCCTATAGCTGTTTATACCTAGCGGGGTAACCATTTTTCTCCTAGGTGCCTCCATAAGTGTAGGTGTGTATGCTCATATGTCCCTAAACTGATATTCATATAATAGTCTCATTCAGTTCGTTTAGGCCGTAAGGGGTCAAGGTATTCAACTGATAAATCCAATAAATTTCCCGTTTTTGTAGCAGATCAAGCCTATTGTAAGGGTTGGGTGGTATGTAGTCAATTGGTGTGATCCTAATTTTATGGTTGTTTTTTTCAGGAGTGTTGGAACAATGGCTAGACAGACTGAGTTTCAAGTTGTTTGTTGATGTTGTGTCGGTGTCGGTTCAAACGACAATGTAACGGTTTGGTCGTCCTTCCTATATACTGTAGGCCGCATTCGGCACTCAATCATGTAAATCACATACATTGATTGACCTGTTAGATGATGTTTTATGTTGAAGTTGTTTCCTGTGGTGTTTGAGGTAATCGTAGTTTTTTTGTCTGTGATGATGGTACAACAGAGGCATCTTGCGGTATTGCATTTGAAGCTACCTATTTTGTTTGTTGTCTTTTGGGCGTGTCCTTTATGGTGATGTTTTGTTTGGGGCAAGCATGTTTCTGATAGTAGGAGCGCGTCTCTATGTAATTTTTGGTCTGTTCGGTAGATGTTTAATCAAATAGGGATCTTGTAGTAAAATATACCAATATTTTTGTAGGATTTTTTGGATAGCGGAGTTTGATGTACTGTATTGCGTGATAAATCGAATCTCTCTTTGTGTGGTACAATCTTTTGTGCTTGGTTGTAAACATTCTGTTTGAGTTAGTAGGGAACTCCTTTTATATGCATCTCTAATAATTTTCTCTGGGTATAATTTTTCTGTAAACCTTTTTTCCAGGATTTTTGCTTGTACATTGAAGTCTGTTTTATTTGTGCAATTACGTCTTATCCTCTTGTACTGACTGTACGGAATATTTCTAAGCCATTTCTTGTGGTGAAAACTGGTGTATTGTATGTAACTGTTTGTGCCCACTGTGTTAAAAAATGTTTTTGTGGTTAATTTATTGGTTTTGGTCGTTATAACAATATCTAGAAACTCTATTTGTTCTTTGCTATAATTGAGTGTGAAAGTGATGCCCCAGTTTGTCTGATTAAGATCATTGCAGAAATCAAGTGCAGATTGTTTATCCCCTCTCCATATGATACACAAATCATCGATATATCTTCTAAAGTGGACCATGTTGTTTCTATATTTAGGGTGGTCCCAGATGTATTTCTTTTCAAATGCCCCCATAAAAATATTTGTAAACGATGGTGCCACTCTTGTTCCCATTGCGGTCCCAACCTTCTGGTGATAGATATTCTTATCGTAAATGAAGTAATTATTATCAAGGATAAATAGGAAGCTTTCTAGTATAAACTCAATTTGGGCAATATTAAGGGATTTATCATTTTGGAGGGTTTCTCTCACACATTGTATCCCTAGTTCATGACGGATATTGGAATATAATGCGGTGACGTCAAGGGTGAGTAGACTGTAATCGGAGGACCAATCTAGTATTTGTAATTCGGGTATTAGTTGGCAAGAATCACGTAGATAACTCGGTAATTGTTTTACATAAGGTTGCAAGAATAGGTCTAGATATTGTGAAAGGTTGCTGGTGGCGCTTTTCATGTTTGACACTATTGGTCTCCCGGGTGAGTTGGTACTTTTAAGGATTTTCGGGAGGTGATAAAAGTACGGGGTACATGGTATTTTAGGGGTTAAGAAGTTTTTTTCTTTTTTATTTATATATTTTTTCTCAAAGGCCTGTTTGATTAGATCTTTTAGTGACTTTATTATTACTGGGAATGGATGAATTTTAATCTGTTCATAGTAGTGAGTATCACCTAGAACAGGGGTGCACAACCTGCGGCCCGGGGGCCACATGCGGCCCTTGATACCATTCTGTGTGGCCCCATCCATCTGGTAACAGACATGTATGTCCATGTTTTGTGGCTGCTCACATGCATTTTTCATGTATTTCTCCCATTAGATGGGACTCCTGGAACTGTAACTAGACATTAATGGTATACACTGTGTGTTCAATCTGCCATAAATACAGTATTTCAGTTGGTAATACCCCTTTAAATTTTATTTTCGGCCCTTGACGTTGGTTTAGTTGGACAATATGGCCCCCACCCAGAAAACGTTGTGCACCCCTGACCTAGAATGTTCTGGGCCTCTTTTTCATATCCTGTATTATAATCCCTCCTCCTTTGTCGGCTGGACGTATTATTATTTCCATATTAGTTCCCAGATTTTTCAGGGCTTTTTGTTCATTTCTACTTAAATTGCCCTTATAGCTTAGTGTGTTACTATTATTGGTGTGAGTTTTGAGTTCTTGAGAGATTAGTTCAAAGAACGTGGGGATGATGTGGCCTTGTGATGTGTCGGAAAAAAAGTTTGATTTAGGTTGGACATCTATATGTTTGTATATATTTTGATCCGTGCCACTGTTTTCTATTAGAGATGAGTGAATCATTCAAAAAATCATTCGCCGAACATTCGCCGAAGTTTTCCTAAGATTTGTATATTCGACGAATAGATTCATTGTATTTGCGTACAAAGTATATGTTATTATGTGCTATTAGCGAACATTCGCTCACTAATAACGAACGTTCATTTACAAAATGTACGCAACTTCTTAGAAGACGTACGCATGAGCGTACAAATAGCTTACGAATCTCAGCGTACTATTGTCTAAGCGATTACGTAATACGCAGGCACGTACGAGGAGAGGCACTCCTCAGAGGCAGAGCGAATATTCGAGACATATATATGGTAAAGTGCAAATACATTATTATAGGTATAATATAAACATTTTAAATATGACCTACCTAGTATTCTCACGGACACGTTTAAGTCTCTTTTCTTCTGACGCTTGTCATAGAACTGGAGCAGAGTCCCAAACTCAGTCGCAATTTGTAATCCACATAGGTAAAATTGTAATCCAAATGGGTAAAAAAAAAGCAGCAAAGGTTCCTTAAAAACCCTCTTTCAAGGGGCTCCCCAATAACCTGAAAAGGGGGAAAAAGGGATGAGGCGCACGAATCCGCAACTTAATTTCCTGAGTTGCCTCGTCATCCTCCCGCGCTGGAGAAAGGGGCGGAACTACCAGGGAGGAGTCTGCATCGCTGAATTGAATTCGTACGCACAGCGTATAGAGTAACTAAATTATACGTAGAATAGCGAATAATTTACAGGACACACTACGTAGCGAATGCGTACAAAAGCGAAACAAATCGCCTAATATTCGGATTCGCTTCGCAACTGAAAAATCCCAAGATTAGATACGAATCAACGAAGCGGCGAATAGATTCGCTCATCTCTATTTTCTATGTATTTTTCGTGGATTTTTTGTTTGTTCTAATTCAAAATGTCTTTTAATTGTGAGATTCCTTCTAAATTTCTGGATATCTATGTACAATTCTAATGGATTTACTTTGTTTGGGGGGCAGAAAGAAAGACCTTTCTGTAACAGGGAGATTTCATGTGCTGTTAGTTTGTATGTGGATAGATTGAATATTTTAATTGTCGATTGGGCCATTGTCTCTTTGGTTTTTGCTTCTATTTGAGTTTTTCTATTTTTTGTTTTCTTAACCCCCCCTCTTTTTCCTCGTGGTCTACTTTTCTTTTTCCCGGTGTAGGTTTGAAAAATCTGTTATTACTGTATTGGGGTTCTTGTGATGTGCTGGGTTCAAGTTGTTGTGTGTGATGGCAGGGCATAAAAAAGGTACTGATGTGGGCCCGCCTGAGGTTGTATTATCAATTATAATTTTATTCAATCCTGATGTTTCAGGTACTACAAGTCCATGTCCCTGGTCGTCTGTAATATTGAGTATATGCGGGCTAGTGGGGGAGGGTGTAAGGTGTAATGTAAGGCTGTACATAAGGGAACGCTCCGTGCTGGTGTAGCTGCAGGGGTATCGCTCTTCTCTGGTTCTGCTTAGCGAGGTCCTGTGGAGTGTCTCCGGAGGACCTCGGCTACAGCCTGGAAAATCGTGCGGCACACTGGTTTGTGCCAGAGATACGCTCTAAAGGAGTTGTGGTCTTTTCACAACATCATCCGGTAAGCGCATTTGCTTTCTTCTATCTTAAACCAGGTAAAAAGGTAACTCACAAGTGGCGCCCCTCCTCTGTTTTTATTCTTTTACATTTATTCTCAGTATAACTACAGCTGTTCTGTGAAGACCTCAGAGGTTTATTAGAAAACATTAGTGATCAAACAGCATCATGAAAACCAAAGAACAAGCCGGGTGAGGTTATGAAAAAATATCCCAAGCTCTGAACATCTCACGGAGCACTGTTCAACCATTGCCCAAAAATGGAAGGAGCATGGCACAACTGTAAACCTACCAAGACATGGCTGTCCACTTAAACTGACAGCCCAGACAAAGAGAGGACTAATTAGAGCAGCAGCCAAGAGGCCCATGGTCACTATGAGGGAGCTGCAGAGATCCACAGCTCAGGTGGGAGAAACTGTCCACAGGACATTTATTAGGCCTCATTCATATAACCGTGTGAATGGGGCCGTATCTATTCCACAATATTGCGGAATAGATGCAGCCCCATTCACCTCTATGGGAGTGGGCTGCCCCTGCACTGAGCTGGCTCCGTGCCGCGGCTCCGCTTAAAAATATAAAGCATGTCCTATATTGTCCGCATGCACAGACAAGTATAGGCATTTTAAATGGGGCACCCGGCCGTGTGTTCCGAGCGGTGCAGAACACACGCCGGGCGGCCCCTGTATTATTGAGCGTCCGCATTTTGCAGACCCGCAATAATACGGTCGTGTGAATGGGCCCTTTGTCATGTAGTCCACAAATATGGCCTTTATGGAAGTGGCAAGAAGAAAGATATTTTTTAAAGCAAGCCATAAGATGTGTTTTTGCAATTTGCCACAAGCCATGTAGGGAACACAGCAAACATTTGAAAGAAGGTGCTCTGGTCAGATGAGACCAAACTTTTTCGCCTAAATGCAAAATGTAATGTGTGGCCAAAAACTAATACTGCACAACACCCTGAACATGCTATGCCTAAATGAAACATGTATTCAGGGGTATGTGCAGCCCTGAATTCCACCCCACCTCTGACCCTGCCTACTTGCATGGCCCGTCCTAGGCAATGGCGTACAACTAGTTGACGTTCCATAACCTAGGTACGTGCTGGAGTATACAGGGAGGGGGAACAATTGGAGAAAATAAACAAAGACAGAACTCACACAATATACGAAGATCGCCAAGCCGAGGTCAAACCGGGAAGTCACGTCAAACACCAGAGGATCAAACAAAGCAGAGTCAAACACACGAGGCGAGGTCAGAAGCTGGGAAGTAACGAAGTACAAGGGTATGAGACGAGGTCAAAGTGAAGACCACTAGCCGAAGTCAAAACACAAATCACAGCAGTTCCCACTCGCAGGTTCTTGGAAATAAGACCACCGGACAACCTGTGGCTAGCAGGCTGCCTGTTTAAATAGACCCAGTAGATGGGTCATGTGACGTGGCCAGCATCACATGACCCAAATCATAAACTTCAATACACCTAAATGCTGACTCATCTGTGGTAAGACTTGAAAATTGCTGTTCTCAGACGCTCCCCATCCGATCTTACTGATCTTCAGCTGTATTTTTCAAAAAAGGACGGGTAGACATTTCAGCCTCTAGATGTGCAAAACTGGTAGAGACATACCCGAAAAGATTCAAAGCAAAAAGTGAATTCACACCACACTTTTATTTAGATTTATATTGATTAAAAACTTTGAAAACCATGTATCAATTTCTGTTCACGTCACACATAATTTTTATTCTATCCCAATAAACTACATTTAAGTTTGGGGGTGTCATGTGAAAAAATGTAAAAAAGTTCAAAGGTGTATGAATACTTTGTCAAGGCACTGTACATGTTGGAACCTACTGTACTTCTTCTATTTCCAGTTGTACTTCTGGCAAAATTTGTCTAATTATTGAAAGGTTATGCAGTTTCTCGTCTTCACCAAAAATGTATTTTGCTGTATGATACACACTTCTGGCCAGTCTTTTAAAAAAATATTTTAAATTGATATTTTTAAATTACTGTGGGTGGCCTTTCTCCATCACATACCCTGTTCCTTGATAAGCAAATCAGTTTATAACAAGCTGGGTTCGCAAGACAAACACAAAATTTTTCAGGTTTGCTTCAGTCGAATACAGTTAAATGGCTCTTCCCCTGTGTTATGTACTGGCAATCCCCTGTCCAAAACGCAGGCCCAAATGCTTCCCGCCATACACCTGGACCTTTGCAAGCACCATCAGCGAGCACGTCCACTTCTGTGTCCCAGCGCAGCGTACAGATATCCTTACCCCAGGCATTTGAACGCAAGTGCAAATACCCAGCCAGCCACCCACAGGCCATAGCACTAAATGCGCAACTTTCCAAATTGCTGGCCCTGGAAATGTTGATGCTTAGGCTTGTGGACACTGATGCTTTTCGCAGTCTGATGGTGGCGGCTGTCCCTCATTACGCAGTCCCCAGCCGACACTATTTTTCCCAGCGTGCCGTCCCCGCATTACACCAGCATGTGTCCCGAAACATAAGCCGTGCCCTGACCAATGCAGTTACTGGGAAGGTCCCCTTAACAACTCACACATGGACCAGTGCTTTTGGCCAGGGACACCACATTTCCCTAAAGGCACACTGGTTGAACGTTGTGGAGGCTGGGAGCGAGTCGTACCCTGGGATGTCCCAGGTGCTACCGATGACAAGGGTTGCTGGCCCTACTTCCATCCCGATTACCACCACCACCTACAGTAGTGGCTGCAACCCCTCCTTCTCTTCCTCAACCTCCACTTCCACCTCAGAATTCTTATCTTGCAGGACCAGTCAGACTTCAGTCAGTAGCTGGAAGCAGTGTAGCACAGCAGTCGGAAAGCGGCAACAGGCTGTGCTAAAACTTATTTGCTTAGGTGACAAACAGCACACCGCCACAGAGCTGTGGCAGGGCATAATGGACCAGGCTGAGCTGTGGCTCTCACCACTCAACCTTCAACTAGGTAGGCGTCGGTGGGGGCTTTGGAGCTCGGCAAGCTCACACACATATTATGCCGGGCCCACGTCTTCAACTTAGTGGTTCAGCGGTTTCTTAAAACCTACCCCAATTTGTCCGAATTACTGGTGAAGGTGCGCCGCTTGTGTGCCTATTTCCGAAAGTCACCTACAGCATCCGCCGGTTTGTCAACGCTGCAGCAGCGCTTGCACTTGCCAGCTCACCAACTGCTGTGCGACCTGAGCAGGCGCTGGAACTCAACGTTCCACATGTTGGCCAGGCTTTGTGAGCAGCAGAGGGCAGTAGTGGAATACCAGCTGCAACACAGTCGTCACCTTTCCAGTCAGCTTTCACTCTTCACAAGCGATGAGTAGGCAATGATGTCTGAGCTCTGTGAGGTTTTACGCAACTTTGATGAATCTATACAAATGGTGAATAGCGATAGCGCTATTATCAGCGTAACCATCCTACTTCTGTGTCTACTGAAACGCTCTCTGCTCACAATTAAGGCGGATGCTTTGCATGTGGAAGTGGTGGAAATGGGGGAAGACACTACACAGGGTGATAGCCAGACCACCGTCGGTTCGTCTTCTCAGAGCGAATTGGAGGAGGAGGAGCAGGAGATGGTTGCCACCGCTACAGAGGGTAGTACTCATAGCAGGTTTACTCCATCTCTTCAGCATGGATAGGCTGAAGAGGATGAAGAGGACGAGGAGATTGAGAGGCATCCTCCTGGTGAGCAAACCGAAGCCTTGTCTGTTGGGACTCTGGCACACATGGCTGACTTCATGCTATGCTGTCTTTCCCATGACACTTGTGTTATACGCATTTTAGCCAGCACCGATTACTGGTTGTTCACCCTTCTCAACCTCTGCTACAAAGAGAACTTCTCATCTCTCATTCCTGTAGTGGAGAGGACTAGCAAAATGGTGCAATATCAAATGGCCCTTGTGGAAAAATAGCTCAAAAAATTTCCAGCTGACAACACTGGCGGCAGAGTATGTAGTTCCTTGGACACCCGAGAAGGGGAGTCGAGGGGAACACACAGCAGTTCCAACAGAGGCAGGGCGACACTCTCCAAGGCCTGGGACAGTTTCATGACACCCAGCCAGCACCCTCATCCTGATGAGCGGCCTAGTGTCACAAGGAGGGAAAAGTTTTGGAAGATGGTGAAGGGTTTTCGGTTGTAGTTTGGGCACTCGGTCTCTAAAAGGTTCACCATCACTGTTTTAGAGGGTCAGCTCAGCAACAAGCCCTTACTCCTAATGTTTTAGAGGGTCAGCTTAGCAGCAGGCACTCGCCCCTAATGTTTTAGAGGGTCAGCTCAGCAGCAGGTCCTCACCCCTAATGTTTTAGACTGTCAGATCAGCAGCAGGCACTCACCCCTAATGTTTTAGATGGTCAGATCAGCAGTAGGCACTCGCCCCTAATGTTTTAGAGGGTCAGCTCAGCAGCAGACCCTCACCCCTAATGTTTTTGAGTGTCAGCAGCAGGCCATCAATTACAATTTTTCAAGGGTGCGTCTGATGCCCTCCTTTATGTGTAATAAAGGATGTACTGGAGTGGCTGTTCTTTGTAATTTTTGGCATCCCTATCACTTTGTGCATAGGCTTTATGAGTGTAGGAGTCCCACAACATTAACAATTGTACCACAATGTGAATGAGGCCCTCCTTTATTTGATATACCGGTTGCATCGGAGTGCCTCTTCCTTGTAATTTTTGGCAGCACTTGCACTTTATGTACAAGTAAAAATATGTTTCCTAACAATATTTCCTCTAAAATCAATTTTATCTTTGGTTTTGGGCGTATTCTTGTCATTCTGTAAAAATAGCGTAATACTCGGACAACATCATTAACAGCAGCGACTTTGGAGTCCAAGATCCATCCAGACATCCTCCCCATGCTGTTGCTAAACCACTTCAGTGTGTTTCCGCCATTTTCTGACCTTTCTCTATGAACCAGACACCCTCCCCTCTTCAGAGCAGGGGGTGCCTGGTTTAGTGCTCTGGTTCTCCCATTGACTTCCATTGTGCCTGGGTGCTCTGTAGAGGACTCGAGCATCACCAAGTGTTCTACCTGAGCACCCAGGCATGCAAGGGTTCTTCTGCTATATGGAAATTTTAACTCTTGTTGGTCGGCAGATGTGGCACACTTTAACTACTTCACCTAAATGTAATTACACTAGGCTCTGGATTGGGTGGTTTGCTGGGACTCATAGTGGCAGGCATTCTGTTAAGGCATAATGTTTGGACACTTAGTTCCTCAACAAGCCACTTTTTTACCCCTGATAAAGGACAATTTTGTGATATGAAAAAGCATGAAACATGTGGTGCCCCTGTGTGTTTTTAAAAATGCCATTCGTTAACACCGTCAACCATGCATTTACCCATAGCTATGTATGTCAGTGTCTGACATAACTGCTGCCATTGCATTCAAGAGCTTGGGGGGGATGCAAAAATTCATAAAAATTTTACAAAAAATAAAACTTCTATACTTTAAAATTTTGAGTCCTAGGAGACTAGAGGGTGTAATATACTAATTTCCAGATCGATTGGAGCCACTTTGGGTCTGTTGGATTTGATTTTTGTCTGAACTGATCATTTTCAAAAATTAGGCTAACTGGAACTGAGCCAAGTCTCAAAAGGTTTGCTTATCTCTACATCATTGTTATCATCATTAATATTCATATATAACGAAGTTTAATAGAAACATGTATATAGCGCTATGTAATATTTTGAGGATAATAACATGCTCACTAGTACAGAAACAACAGAAGGCCGGAAAGTGCAAAAGTAGAATAAAATTCTTAAGTCTTCACTGGAGTTTTACAACATCTTCACTGTATGGACGCATACTGTAGGAAAATTACATTTATGTTCTTCGGACACTTGGCACACCCTTAGTCACAATGCATGGGTTCACTACATTCTCAAGGATTTAAATACTGGCACCAAGTCCAGCCTTCCAGCTGTCACCTGATTCATTGATTGATTAGCTATTAACACTTGCCAATCCTTGGGAATGTGTATCCAGACAAACTTTAAATTATTTTTATACATAAATATATTAAAACCTTATAAATATTCCAAATAAAGGATTGAGAATGACCATGTAGTTTGTAGAGGTAGTGCAGAGCTAACCTAATAGTGCAGCATAAATTCCTGCCGCTTGTTCAGACCTGCAGGATGACAAGAATTTGAGCATCCAAAATTCTTCTCTATGACTTATGAGGTTCAAGACCTTGCACCTCAAAGCAATGTGGTGATGCCTCCCTGTGATTACAATACACTGCAGACAAGTGACGTTGGGTTTTTCTGATATTCAGGATTACTGGCATCTGATAAAGGCCTGCAAATCCTTTAGTTTACATGAACTTTACATTCAACACATGCAATTCAATAGATGATATTTGTTGTGTTACTATTAATGTATTGTCAGTTTTTAAAAGACGCCCCCGTGGACATAGAGGTGAACTGATTGCTGACATTTCTATGTGCCTGTGTCTTGTAACCAGATCCGATTACCGTTCTGCACTCCGTGCTCTGTATATAAACTCAAGGAAAGGATCTGTCCCAGAGTTCTGGCCATTCTACTCACATAACGGATACTGTTAGTAATGATATTAGAAAAACCATGCTTCATATTTAATGTTGTGATATGGCACTTTATGACTTCACAAATATTCCAATATTCCAAACTATAAGGGGTGAGAAGGTAACTGGATTCAAACCCAAGAGCACATGCGACAGGTCAGCCAGTTGCATAGGTACAAATCTGCTGACAGATCTCCTTTAAGGGTTCAAACAAGGAGACAGACTTTTTGGTTCCATCCTAGAATAATGGCTTGCCAATTTTTTTGACTGTTTATATAAATAATGGTTCTTGAGAAAATTTCTACAACTTTCTAACAGAAGTTCAAAAAGATTTGCTAATCATGTAAATGGTGTAAATTCAAACGGCTGTCTAGACCTTCACCACATTTACCACAGGGGCTCAGGATGGATGATAAATTTGATGCAGACACTTTTGCCTAAATCTATACCAGTTATTGGTTGAATTTCTTTGAGACATAATTTTATAAATGCATTATAGTGTAACTCTCGCACAACATCTCACATCTTAGGCCACACCCCCTTTCCCATAAAGTCACTCCCCTTTACTGATAAGCCATGTCCTTTTTAATACTAGGCACAAAAACTTTCTCTATAATCTAAATCTATAACCGCCATTTTAGGCCAAATTGTTCCATTTTTTGGAACAACTGACGCCAGAATCTATCCGCACTCAAATTGGAAAATGTGGTTTTTAGTCTTTTGTTACTTCTTCATTCACCAATCTGAACCTAAATTAGTCTTTAAAATGTACATTTCCTTTATGATTCCCAACAAGGCAGTTTTTATACTAGAATTCTGTAGACTGTAAATGATAGGGTTTATCATCGGAATAATAGTTGTATACATTACACTGAAGACTAAATCCAGAAAATCAGAATAAGATGGTATCAAATAATCTATTAGGCTTGTCCCATAGTAGATAGAGATAACAGTGATGTGGGATGAGCAGGTGGAGAAGGCTTTTCTTCTGCTTTCACTTGACTTTATCTTGAAGATGGCAAAGAAAATTTTAAAGTAAGAAATAAAAGTGCACATCAATGAAAGAAAGACAAATAACACAATTTCCATGCAGGTTATTTCAAATAAAATTTCTGTGCCAGTACAAGTTGTCTTTGTTAGTGACTTCGCATCACAGAAGAACTGGTGGATGAGGTTGGAGTGACAGGAGGACAAGTTCAAAACTGAGGTTACATATATTAAAGAGTTTAAAAAGGCGGCTGTCAAAATCCCAATAATTATCAGGATACAATTTCTCCGACTCAGGATCCGATGATAATGTAAGGGGAGGCAGATAGCCACATATCGGTCATAAGCCATAATGAAGAGAAGAATTTGCTCTGCAGTCCCCACTGCCATGAAAAAGAAGAACTGAGTATAACATTGTGAGAAGGAGACAAAGTGATTTCCAGACAATAACATGTGCAGTAATTTAGGAACCGTGACCGATGTATATAATATGTCTACAATGGACAAATTACAGATAAAGAGATACATTGGTTCATGTAACTGAACTTCCAGACATATGACTGTGATAATGGAGGAATTGATAAGGACTCCGGCCAAATATACCAAGAAGAAGAAAGTGGTGATGAGCGGTTTATTCCACGTCTCTCCAGAAAATGGCAAAATGTTAAAGTATTTAACAGACGTCTGATTCTTCATTAGTGTTTCCTTAGCAAAATAACCACAAAATGATTTATTAAAGATTTCAGTGGATAATATACCAAATGTCAATACAATTAGAGGAACAGAGAAATGTGAGCATGTAGAACCTCACCTTGGAGACCAGCCAGTCATCCATTGTAATCCAGAGGTCAATTGTAATGATTTAGTCATTGGATGTCAATCCTTGAATCCTACATAACTCACTTCATAGTCCAGACCCATCTATACTCAGTTTCTAAATTCTTATGTTTCATTGGTTTGTTGTTCTCGTGGTTAATAATGAATGAAAGTTTGAAAATACAAAATCAATAATATATTGTTTGTTAAATGACTTCTCTAATCTATTGAAAAATACAACTATCCTGCATTTAGGGTAATTAAGAAGATAGGAAAAAGGTAATACTAAACGAATGCCAGTAATTAACATTTTTAAGGGTTATTTGTTACAATTGTTAAACTTCTAAAGCAACAGATTCAATCCAATTCAGTAAACCAATAATCTGCTGCCTCCAAACCTGGGGTTACATTTTCTTTTACTATAAATGACCTCAAGTGTGACATATTATGTTTGACAGTTAAGGACACCATTCCGGGGCATTATATTTATGATTGCATTTTACTCATTTTGGCCTAAAAATCTATTTTTTTTTTAAAATTGGTCTTTAATAAAAATGTTCAGCCATTTCTGAGATACAAGGCTTAAAAAAATTTTAAGCTGTGACTTTTGTGCTCGTGTAGAGCTCTGATCTTTTGAATATACACTTATTTAATCCATGATTTTAATAATCTAGGTTAAAATGAGTGTTAATGAGGTCAGAAGATTAGAGTTAAGAATTCCACATGAACTGTCAGCTGATGTAATTCAAAGTAAACAGAAAGTCACAGATTACAAAAAGACTCATTGTTAACCTTTGTAATTTCTAAATGACTGAAAATCTTCAATAAAGATAAAATGCAAAAATGATTTTTAGCCCAAAATAAGTAAAATGTAATCATATTTTTTTTTATATCTTTGCTTCTTATTTTAATATTTTTGCTGATTTACCTTTAGAATAACGCAAGGCTGGTGGCTCCCAATGTAAAAATCTTCACTGAATAGTGTAAGAGCTGTGCAGCATATTTATATCATACTGAAAGTAACGGCCTGGTATAACCTTGATGTAAATTTACCCCAGAGGAAAAGTCTAATATTAATAATAAATGTCTCTTAGGTTTTGCTATAATGATTTATTAAACTTTTGTTTTACATTCCATAAATAAAGTTTGCTGAATTGTAGATTTTATTCCACTGTAGATAAAAGGAAATGGCAACTAAACTTATCCGTAGACTTTATGTAGAAAAACTAGCAGCCAAAATAGTCAAATTTAACATTTACTATTGTATTCTAAAGATGAGTGAACCGGGTTTATTATGAATTTTGCGTTTTTTAGATGACAGACAAACTCGAACCTTTTCAGATTTGTTTGAGGCAAATCCAGTAAAACAGTGCTTAGTGCCATTTTACTGCACATGTTGTCAGGAAAAAAAGCACTGCGGAGGAAGACGGAGGGTGCTCACATGAGGAAGTGGGAGGTGGAGGCCTAATTGTCTCACAGTCCATCAGATAGCCTAGATGAACCAATCACTGCTGCAACAGACAGGGAGGTGTCCTAGCAGTATGAGCAGAATGCTATTCTCTGCTGGGCTGTGAATGAGGGTGATTAGGTCTTACAAAGTCTGTCAGAAAAACAACTGCACTGGGTCAGTAACAGTCAAAAATCACATTTGTATTTTCTACTGCCAGTGACATTGAGGGGAAGGCTAAAATTACAAATATGAAGAAGTGTGAGTGTAGCCAGGCAGAGAAAACTGTGTTTTTCATGTATTATAGGTTTAGTACCACTTTAATTAAGGATAATCACTAACTTAAAGTTCTATTGTTTGCATGTCTAACGGCGGTGATGGGGACAAACCTCCCTAGCTTTGCAGGTTACACTAGGGATGCTCATCACCAGATGTTTTCATCCGCACACAGGAAGAAGCAGCAACGGTGCAGTGACCAGGAGTGGCACAGGGAGCGGAGAGCCATTTATTGGGAACTCTTCCGTAGCCCTTACATTTTAGGGCCTCACAGATAATGTTGTGCACTATCCTGTGTATTGGTTTATTGATCACATATGTGCTGGTTCTATTAAATTTAACAAACCCCACCAAAAAAATTAGGAATTGTGTGGTGATGGAAATAAATGGAAATTGATGATTAAGAACTGATGCCTACACTCACATTATCACTTACATACAATTTGGTGCGCTACCCTGTGTATTGGTCTACTGATTACGTATGTACTAAGTTTATTAAATTGAACAACCCTACAAAAATTTGGAACCATGTGGAGATATAAATAATTGGAAACTGAGGATTGAGGCCTGATGCCTTATATCACGTTATCAATCATGTATAATTTTATGCACTACCCTGTGTATTGGTCTACTGATCACCTATATGCTGGTTTCATTACATTTAGTGTTGAACCTCTGCTCCACCAAATTCAGCACATGCACCAGGCAAGGAAGATGTACATCAAACCAGCTAGGCACAGAGCTGCTACAAGATTTCACCCATTATTGCACACCACCAGCTGGGCTAGAGGCTCAATAGCACCAACCACTCATCTGTCTGTTCTTCCATGCAGTCCACAGCTTCTGCATGGAGTGGGGTTTTTCCTCCCTAAACAGATGAGTTTCAGAACAGCCTTGGCTGTCCTTTCCCCCTGGCTGCGCTGAAGTTTATAGTGCAGGTGGTAAGGCTCTGATGTGATGAGGAGGTGGTAGAGGAGAAACAGGAGTAGGAGGCAAAAGGAGACACTAAAAAATGTCCAGCAATCTTCGGTGGTGGTAGGACATGCGCCAAGTTGCTTTTGGACTCAGGCCCAGCTGATACTACATTTACCCAGTGGACAGTAAAGGAGATATAACATTCCTGCCTGTGCTTACTGGTCCACATATGGGTGGTTATGTGTACCTTGCCACTGATAGTGTTGAGCAGCACACACTTGATTTGTCCGCCACTTGTTCATGCAGGTCAGGGATGGCCTGCCTGGAAAAATAGAGGTAGCTGGGACCCACATACTGTGGGACAGCCACTGCCAGAAGGTTTTTAAAACTTTCTGCCTCTACCAGACAGAATGTTAGCATTTCAAAGGCCAGGAATTTGAAAATGCTGGCATTCAGGGATAGGGCTCTTGGGTGGATAGGAGGGTGGATTCCTGTTTCTCTCCAGTGTTTTGGGAAGGCCATCTGAACCATTTTAAGGGACAGTTTGGTCAAGCAGGTAGTGCTCATGTTTACATTTTTGTCTTGATTCTGCCCTGATTGCACCGTGTGCAAACCACCCACACATTGCCTGAAGAACTGCCATCCCAGGGAACTCCTTGAGCTGGCGGCTTTGATCTGCTCTCTCCTGTGGTTTGCTGTGTGGCTGGCTCTGTGTGACCCACACCTCTTCCTCCGAACCTCAAATATCACTCGGATTACCTGGATGCCATGTGAGGTATAGGACTTTATCATCTTCCATATCATCTTCCACCCACTCCTCATCCCTGTCCTTCTTGCTGGTCATCACACAGCAGAAAACTGCAGCAATTGACACCTATGTTTCATCATCATCATCATCAGAGAGATAAGTGGTTGGGTGACAGTGCTCTCAATCTCTTCCACTTCTGGGGCAGGGCTAGGTGGATGGCCCATGAAAACCCTGCCATCAGAGTCATCAAAAAGCATAAGAGACTGCTGCATGACTTGGGGCTTAGACTGCTTGGCTGATGCGCAAGGGGTTGAAGTGAAAGACAGATGCCCGAGGGCCAATGGTGCTAACTTGGCGCTTTCAGCAGGGGATCAGGTAGAAGACAATGTAAAGGAACTGGAGACACTGGGTGCCATCCAATTTACTACCCACTCTACTTGTTCTGGCCTCACCATTCGTAGAGCGGTATTCAGGCCTACAAAATGGTAGAACGGCCTGTTATCTTAGTACACAAGAGGAAGGTGTTTCATTTGGGTGCATAGCTGGCACAGATTGACAACGTCCTCTCCCAGCAGCAGCAGCATTACCAACACTAGCAGCACCACAAACACAGCCAGGTCCTTTATTTAAAATTGGCTAACAGTCAAACAATTATATTTCTGTGTCATGGGTGCAAATTAGATGTTTTGCACCCAAAAGAAATGCCAAAGGTCACCGACAGTATCAACAGACAAATTAACTATTGTATTTCCATGTCACAAATGCAAAGGAGGTGTATCTCCCCAAAAAAATGGCTTTATGTCACTGACACAAGTAACAGATTGATTAACTCTCCTATTACAGTAAGTGAGATGCAAATATGGAGTTTGATATCCCCAAAATGGCTTTACTTCCCTGACAAAATTAACTGATTAACTCTCCTATTACAGTAAGACGAATGCAAAAGTGGTGTTAAGAACCCCCAAATTGGTTTTATGTCACTGACACAATTACCAGACTGATTAACTCTCCTATTACAGTAAATCAGAGGCAACCCCAAAAATGGCTTTATGTCATGGACACAATTAACTGACTGATTAACTCTCCTTTTACAGTAAGACAGATGCAAATACATTGTCATGAACCCCAAAAATTGGCTCTATGTCACTGACACAATTAATAGACTGATCAACTATTATATTACAGTAAGATGGATGCAAACATGGTGTTTGGAACACCAAAAAATAGCTTTATGTCACCAACACAATTAACAGACTGATTAGCTCTCCTATTACAGTAAGATGGATGCAAAATGACCCTACAAAACATTAACAGACTGATTAAGTATTGCGTTTTTGAGTGAGTGACTAGTTCTCTGTTTTGTACCAGTGTTGTTAAATGCAAATTACACAGTAGACAGAAATAATACAGGCCTTTCCTGCATTGTTACATTGGCAGTAGCAGGAGAAATTATTGCATTACAAGTTTTCAAAATGTGTTAAAAATCTATTTTTTGAACCAGCATTGTTAAATGCAAAATACAAACTAGACAGAAATAATACTGGCCTTTCCTGCATTATTGTATTGGTGGTCGTGGTTTGAAATAATCATATCACAAGTTTGCAATATGTGTCTTTAACATACAGAAATGTCCCTTTTAAACCTAGATTTTTAAATGTAAATAACACAGACGGCAGAAATCTTACCGGCACCAATAACGCAATATTCCCAAAGTAAATTGTCAATAGCAGTGACTGTGTTTATAGAAGCAGTAGGACATATAATTGCACCTCTGTCTTTAAATTACAAAAAACAAACATTTCATTTTCAAACATTGGAGTTTACACTTTATATTAGGTCTTATAATAAAATTTCAAGAATACAGAACTTTTGAAAATCAAAGACCCAGATCTTGTCCTTACAGAGCCAGATTGTGGAAGTAGCAGCACCGGTGATCTAGGCAGTAGTAACATTAGGCCAAAGTTCTCCCTGGCTTCGGAAAGGTTTAACATTATTATGCAGAACAAAGAGGATGAGATTAGGGACTGGACAGCTCACTCCTCCATTCAGTCACTGTGCCTTGGAGCCACGGGTTATAGCAACCCTTCTGCTCCTCCTCTGTGACGTCACTGGTCTGCGTGAAGCAGCTAGAAGGCCATGGCGCTACTAAGAGTGCCCCTGCTGTCTCAAACAGCTGATTTGCTGGGGTCCCAGGTGTGGAACCCCCGACAATCTGATGCTGATGAATTATCTAAGGGATAGATCATCAGTAAGAAAAAGGTAGAGAACCCCTTTACATGGAATGTGTAATGAAGCATATTCTACATTTTCCAAACCAGCACCTGAATCTAAATACTTTTCTAACTACGTGTAATAAACGTTTAGCATAACCAATATAATCTGTATCTGGAAATGTGCTATTCTTTTCCTTATTTTGTGTATGGCTTACTGAGGATGGGTTCACACTAGCATTATGCCATTCCGTTATGGGTTCCATTTCTAACAGAATATAGCGGAATGGCCAGACAGAATGCAAAACAGAAAAGGCTTTAATAGGCATTCCATTTTCTCCATTCTAATACAGGCCTATGGGCAAGCATAACAGATCCATCTGGTTTCCGTTATGCAAGATGGAAACAAAGTCCTGTTGACATGACTTTTTTTAAGCTTTGTTAGAAAGGTATTATCTTGCACTATATTATGTCTGATTATCATTTTTTTACATCAATCATGACATAAGACCTTTAAGCAGTGTGTCCCTGGAACTAAGGATGCTCCCCCTGCAACTTGATTGACAGGACTGGACATCTCAGCCAGTCCTGATAATCTTGCACCTTCACTACTGATCTGAGTAGTGGGGCACTGCTTTTGCTACCGGAGTACCAAATGCAAGTGGGCCGTTTTACTTCTGGGTAAAAGTGTATGAGCCATCGCCGCTGCAGTAGCAGCACAGGCACACAGAAGGGTTTTATATAAGGGATCAATAAATTTGACGTTCCCTTAGTCCCCTTGTGAGACTCACAAAAAATATACAAAAATGGAAGGAAGGAAAAAACTTTTTTCCTCCATGAAGTCCTTTTATTATTAGACACAAATTTGAAAACTACTGTACATATACTTTACATAATTGGCATTGGAGTGTTCTCAAGACCAAAATTATAATATTATCATGTTATTTATCCTGTATGGTGAACCCGAAAAAAATGAAATGCTATTCTTTTGCCTGTTATAATAAAGAGTAATTAAAGTCATGTTTACCTCAAAGAGATGCCCATAGAAGCTGCAGGTCATCTGGCAAAAAATATGTTCACACATAGCTCAATTGATAGAAAGATTTTAAAAAGTGTGGCTATAATAAAGCAAATTCGTAAAAAAAAAAAAAAGTATTTACCACATTCTTATCAACCACTATTGTAGCATCCCACAGACGACACGTCAAGCATATCACATCATGAACACCGCAAAGAATAAATAAATAAATCCTCAACACATTGGATCCCAACACAAATGGCTCTACCAAGTAAACGGAGATAATCATGGCCAGATGAACTATTTTTGACCTGTCAATCAAGTGGCAGGGTAGGTGCTTCCTGAACTTCAGAGATACTCTGTCACAGGCACAGAACTTTGCTTAATGGGACAAATCAATTCACTCATCTCTATACAAAATTAATAAAACATCAGATAGACTCCACGAACAATATCACTAAAATTTCAGTCTCATACACTGTATATTCTGTCAAAAATTGCTGACATCTGCTATTTACACAAATTTAAGATTTTCAAGTAAATTTACTTCTTTCAATTTATTTAATAGTTGCACAGGATTAAAATTACGCTTTTATTTCTGCATTACTTTAAATTTCTAATATTTGTAAGTTTATTTAAAGTGTGCTTAAAAAACTCTAAAGGTTGTTGGATTGTTGTTATTCTTAGATAAAGCACCTATGTTTTCATGGAAATTACTAGGAAATATTCCACTGATCTGATAGCAAAATTCTTATAGTCTAAGTTATGTTTGAGTGTTGAGTGGATGGAAGTATCCAAAGTGGACTTCAATCTGAATCTCAGAAAAAAAAATTGATTCATCGCAATGCTGAATTTCCTCACGCTTTGAGGTAATAAATCTATTTTTCCTAGCGCTAAATAATTAAAAAAACATACCTCATCTATTTGCGTGAGAAAAGGCCATTGCAGCCATTTTAATAGCGAAATCTTGCACAGTGGGACGTGTGCGTCATCGTACTGGCCAGATGCACTGACATCATCGCTGATGACATCACCGTGCCCGGTCAGCGCGTCACTGTACGTGATTTTACACAGTGTCTTCAATCAAGATGGCTGCAATGGCTTCTCCGTGATCAAGTGGATAAGGTGAGTAGGTTGTTTTTTTTTTTTTTTTTATTGGATTTGCCCCTGAAAGGTCTTCATTTTAATCTCAGATGCAGCGATCAGTGATAAACACGGCATCTGATGGGTTCACTGATGGGGCCCCGTCATTGAGCCCACAACATACAAAGTAATTTGTCACAAATCAAATTTCTTTATGAAATTTGGCAAAGCAGCCAAATCAAACTTTTGTAATTTCGCTCATCATGTTTCTAAAATCAATCACTCACAACAAGGTTTAATAATTGAGAATATTAGCACTATAAGAAATATTGGAAGTTATGATGCAGCCAAGTGCATGAAAAATAGGAATATAAATATTAACTGTTTTTATCTAAAGGAGGATAATAATAAATATAATTGTTAAATTAAATAGAATCTAATGTTCATTCAATCTAATTTGTGAATACATGGATGAATAATTAAACCAAATCAGGACCCAAGAGTGTTTAGCACAAAAATATATGCTTATTAGAAATTAGAAATAAACAAACGTAGAAGTTATTTTTACATTCATCAATTTTACATTTAGGTAAATTGTTAAAACATCACTTCTAAACGAAGTCACTAAGTCAATACTGCTGCCTTCAAACCAGGGGTTACGTTCTCAGAACTAATGAATGAGTTTGTGTGTAATATAATATAATAGTTCCATCCTGACAACATGCGGGAACTTTATCACCTATTTAATAGATATGCTTTAGGCTAAGGCTATAGCTTAACTCTTTGTAGCAGTACGTCTTTATTGGAATGATAAATGCGGTACAGATTGTATAGAAGACAATTTACTGCTTTGAAAAGAACTGAAGATTAATCCTTAAAAATTGAAATCGACCAAAAGTTCTACAAAATGTCTAAGTGCAGCCTCATCTCACATTCAGTATAGCTTAAACATACTAAACTCATACTAGACTGGTTCCCAGGAATGTGTGAGGCAGACATGACTTTCTTGGCACTAGATGCAGTAAAATATGAAGTGTGAAGGGTTGCCTATTTTAGTCCTTAATTCAAACTTTCCCTCTTTGTATTTCAAGAGTTACTACATGGAACTTACAGCAGAATTGTTACTACCTCTGACTCCCGCCTGACTCGTGAACCTGACCCTCTGCTTCCTATAATGTTTTATTTAATCAGAGGTCTTCATTGGCACCTTCAGCTCTGATATAACACATGAAGGGTGGCATGCCAGGAATTAATAATAGGCAAGGTGTGGGTCCACCACCAACATATGTTGGGTAACTAGTGATGAGCGAGCATGCTCGGCTAAATACGATATTTGGCAGAGCATGGCAGCACTCGGGACCATGCGGTGTTCCGCCGAACACCGTGTGTGCTCGAGCACCATGCTCGAGTCCCCTCTCCGCTCGCTACTTAGCCAATTAACGTGCGGGGAGGTACAGGCATTCATTGTAATGCTGTAGCCATGTTGGCTACTGGCATTACATTGATTGGCTGTCCGGGAACGCGTCATCGGGTGCTATATAGCACCCTGTGACATGTGACCCGGCTCAGTCTTAGTCTGGGAGAGCTGCTGCAAAGAGGGACAGATAGTGTAGGGATAGAAATTGGCTAGGCAGGGCTAGTATTTCTGTTGAAAAGACCCAAAAGCCCTTTTAAGGGTTATTGTTATCTGGCTGCAATATATATATTTTTTGGGGGGGCAAAAATTGCACAAGGTTGCCTGACCTAAACACCATTTCTGTATCCTATATATCTGACATCTGGTGTCATTTTTTCTACCGCTAATAAAGGCGACATTACCTGTGTTGCGTGTGCATTATAACATTTCTGTTTCCTATATACCTGACATCCGGTGTCATTTTTTCTGCAGCTAATCAAGGCAACATTACCTGCACTGCGTCTGCTGTATAACGTTTGCGCAAGGAGGGACAGATAGTGTAGGAATAGGATTTGGCTAGGCAGGGCTAGTTGTTCTGTTTAAAAGACCCAAAAGTCCTTTTAAGGACAATTGTTATATCTTGCTGCAATCTTCTTTTTTTTTCTTTTGGGGAAAAAATAACACAGGTTTGCCTGACCTCAACACCACCTGCGCAGAGTGTGCATTATAATGTTTCTGTATCCTATATACATGACATCCAGTGTAATTTTTTCTGCCGCTAATCAAGGCGACATTACCTGTGTTGTGTGTGAATTATACAGAAATCCACAGAAGGGGCAGAGAATCGAAATTTAGTCATTTACTGTATCCAGAGAAATTGTGGCAGTGGCCAGGATCTCCCATACTTGATATTTCTAATGTGACGATCATTTAGTTTAGTAGGTAAGACAATATTGTGGGGGTTCGCTCTAGGGGACACTTGGTAGCTGTGCAGGAAGCAGGGACACAGACAGGTGACAGTCAAAATCAAGTGTTTTTATTTCACACTTTCTTTAATAAACATAAGCATAGCCTTAACACATCGGTTTAAATAAACAAACCCTGCTTGGCTGAGCCAGTACCTACTAGTATGGCCACACTGCTTAGCTCTAGTCTGGGCTTTTTATTAGGCCCTAACAAGCCCATGTGATCCTCAGCTGTAGGCTATTGGAAGCCCAGGACCAGAGCCCTAGGGTGGAGTGAGCGTCCCACTGCCAACCTCACTCACTCCAGTAAGCAGGCCCAGTACTTACTTTACAATCTGCCTGTGTTAGCTATGGCTAACACAGACAACACAGGCTATCAATCCTGCTTATCCTGGTGCTGAGTTAACCTGTTGGTTCCCAGAGACACATCAAAAGCTTACCACACAGCAGTTAACCATTTCAGTGGCAGATATGTGTTCTGCCAAACCATGCCTTTCTTACAATTTGTACAATACAACATATTCTATAAAACCAGGAAATTCACTGTTACACCAGGGACACTGCCCTGTAGGGCTAGCTCAGCTGAATGTAATGATATCTTTCACTTTGTTGCTTCCTTCTGGAGAAAAAATGCAGTTGATACACATATAAATGAGCATGGAGTGGTATACTATGCACCCTTGCTACTTATACTTCCCTTAGCACCCCTACCACCTCTTTCTTCCCTGACAGAGCCAGGTTATTGTATAGTCAATCCGCTGATGGTTTATTGAGATCCGGACCAAACGCAAATTCTAAAGTATGCATGTGTAGTCCATGTTCTTGTGTGTATACTGTACGTGTCTGTGTGTATATACCTGTTTATATAGGTGTTTATTAGAGATGAGCGAACATGCTCGTTCGAGCATTAGGGTATTCACATAAGCTCACTACTCGGACGAGCATATCGCGATCCTCGAGGAAATGGCAACTTACTCTTCCTGCATGTTAGCCGCCTTTTTTCAGCCAATCAACATGCAGGAGAGTCTTTGGTACCTCCTAGCATCACGTGGGGCCCCTAAAAGTCGATAGCAAGGATTGGCTGGCCAGATCAGATGACCTGGGAATATAAGAATCTGGTCCCGCGCTGCTCGCGTCATACGACGTCTTCATGAGATTAGGGATAGAGCTGCTGTCTGTCAGGGAGAGTGTTAGGGCCTGAATTTAGATGTTGGTTAGGCAGGAATCACCCACAAAGAACCCAACAGCCCTTCTAAGGGCTACAAGCACCTTTTTTTTTGTCTCCTCCTGGCTGCTAGCTGGGACTTATAGTGCAGCTACCGCCATCTTGGCTGCACACTGTACACAGTGACTAGTGGCAGAAGGGACAGCATGTGGTCCACACAGACCCAAAATAAATTGCCCAAAGTACTCATTTTTGCTGCTGCTGTACCTTGGCTTGCTGAGATCTGTAGTGCAGTCTAGGGAAAATGTTTTTCTGTCATTTCAATACACTACAGTCCAGTGAACAATTATGTAGTGTACTGTACAGTAGCGTCAGTCTATGGATACGTTTTTCTGTCATTTCTATACACTACAGTCCAGTGAACAATTATGTAGTGTGCTGTACAGTAGCGTCAGTCTAGGGAATACGTTTTTTTATATATCCTATAGTGCAGTGAAAAATTGAGTGGTTTGCGGTGCAATAGCCGCCGTCTAAAGACTACGTTTTTCCTCTCAGTCATATATACTACAGTGCAGTGCGAAATTGTGTCGTGTGCTGCACACTTGCCGGAGTGTAGAAAATATAAGTTTTTCCTCTCAATTATATATTATACAGTGCAGTGAAAAATTCTGTTGTGTGCTGCACATTAGCCGGAGTGTAGAAAATATAAGTTTTTCCTCTCAGTTATATATTATACAGTGCAGTGAAAAATTCTGTCATGTGCTGCACACTAGCCGGAGTATAGAAAATATACCTTTTTCCTCTCAGCTATATATCATACATTGCAGTGAAAAATTGAGTGGTTTGCGGTACAAAAGCCGCCGTCTAAAGACTACGTTTTTTCTCTCAGTTATATATCATACAAGTCAAGTCAACCACAGATGCTGCCACTCTAAGGGCAGCGCAGCGGCGCCTACAACTGCCAGTTCACCGACTGTTGTGCGACTTGCCCACGAGATGGAATACAACATTAAACATGTTATTCAGAGTTTACCAGCAGCGCAGAGCGATTGTAGACTGCCAGATGTCAACTTCCACCAGAACTGGTAGTCTGGTCAGTCAGCTTCCTTAAGTCTACAATGAGGAGTGGACGTGGATGTCTGATATCTGTCAGGTGTTGAGCAACTTTGAGGAGTCAACACAGATGGTCAGCGGCAATGCCGCCATTATCAGCCTCACCATCCTGCTGCTTTGACTGTTGAAAAACTCACTGCTCAGCATGAAGTCAGAAGCTTTGCGCTTGTTACAGGAGATGGGGGAAGAATATACTGTACGTCGCTTGATAGCCAGAGCACCCTCCGGTCTGTTTCTCAGCGCATATTGGAGGAGAGGGATGAGGATGAGGAGGAAGAGGAGGAGAATGTTGGCGAGACAGAAGAGGGTACCAATGCTCAGTCATTCTTAACTCTTGAGCGTGTATGGGCTGAAGAGGAGGAGAATGGAGAGTCAGGCCAGTGAGGAGAGGGAATTCTTGTGTGTTGGGACTCTGGCGCACATGGCAGACTTCATGTTAGGCTGCCTATCCTATGACCCTCGCGTTAGAAGCATGTTTTCAAACACCGATTACTGGGTGTTCACTCTCCTGGACCCACGGTACAAGCAGAACCTTTCCACTCTCATCCCTGTAGAGGAAAGGAGTATGAGAGTGAATCAATATCAACAGGCCCTGGTGCACAAGCTGATACAATCCTTCCCATCTGACACCGCTAGCCGCAGAGGGCATGGTTCTGTGGGCCAAGTAGCGGGGGAGAGGAGGCGAGCAGGCAACTTGTCCAGCACTGGCAGGGGAACGCTTTCCAAGGCCTTTGCCAGTTTTATGTCACCCCAGCAAGACACTGTCACCTGTCCCCAGTCTAGGCAGAGTAGGGGGGAGCTGTACAGAAAGATGGTGAGGGAGTACATAGCTGACCATACCAACGTCCTGCGTGATCACTCGGCTCCATACAACTACTGGGTTTCAAAGCTGGACACGTGGCCTGAACTGGCGCTGTACGCCATTAAGGTGATGGCCTGCCCTGCCGCTAGCGTGTTGTCAGAGCGGGTATTCAGTGCAGCTGGTGGCGTCATCACCGATAAGCGTACACGCCTATCAACTGACAGCGCTGACAGGCTGATGATTATGAAAATGAACACAGCCTGGATTTCACCGGAATTCAAATCTCCTCCGGGGGAAAGCAGCTAAAAAATAAGATTCCTTATGTATCCGATTCCTCTCCTCCTCCTCCTTCTCTTCATTGCCAAACGCTGACCCAAAAGAGAATATTGTAGAGGGCCAACTGGCACTCTTTTAAGACAATGTTTCCAGAGGGCCACCATACAGGCCCTCTCTCCAAACAATTTTTCCGGAGCGTCAACTACAGACACTCTAAAACCATTTTTCAGGAGCTTCAACTGCAGACACGCTAAATTTTTATGTGCTTCGCCTGCTCCCACAGTGTAACTCGGTCACTCTGTAGTCACAGCCATACAGGGCCACGCTAAATTTTAACGTGCTTCGCCTGCTCTTGCACTGTAACTCGGTCACTCTGTAGTCACAGCCATACAGGGTCACGCTAAATTTTTATGTGCTTCGCCTGCTCCCGCAGTGTAACTCGGTCACTCTGTAGTCACAGCCATACAGGGTCACGCTAAATTTTTATGTGCTTTGCCTGCTCCCGCAGTGTAACTCGGTCACTCTGTAGTCACAGCCATACAGGGCCACAATAAATTTTTATGTGCTTTGCCTGCTCCTGCACTGTAACTCGGTCACTCTGTAGTCACAGCCATACAGGGTCACGCTAAATTTTTATGGTCTGGGTGAGCACAATTGCCTTGAGGGTCACCACCAGGCTGTTGCCCGAGAATTTGGGGTAATGGTGGGATTAAGCAGCCTCAGAGGCATCCATGCATGCTGCCCCTGCTGTTTCCTGTCCATTTCCATGGTGTTTCCATCATTTTCTGAGGTTTCCAGGTTTTCACCCAGCCTTCCCTAGGCAGAGCCTTGGTCACCTGCAAAAAATGCTCGAGTCTCCCATTGACTTCAATGAGGTTCGTTATTCGAAACAAGCACCCGAGCATCGGGAAAAATTCAACTCGAATGACGAGCACCCGAGCATTTTAGTGCTCGCTCATATCTAGTGTTTATATGTGTGTGTGCCAGCAAAATACAAATGTGACCTATCAAGCCATGGACTCCATGAAACCTCTGAGGTGTCGTGTAGCATCTCAACCAATGATTCACATTTATTTTTGTAGCTCATTCCACAGATAAGCTTTATCAGATCTGGGGAAGATAAGATCTGGGGAATTTGAAGCCGTGACAACATTACACTGTTATTCATGCTTCCCAACAGAAAATTGTCCAGAGCACCACAGTCTCCACCAGATTGTCTTCATCCCATAGTGCATCCTGATACCGATTAACCCACAGGTAACCAACACAAAAGCACCAGTTTGTCCATATGATAGAAATGAAGACATTATTCATCAGACCAGACCTTCTTTCATTGCTCCATAGTCCAGTCCTGATGTTCATGTGTCCATTGTAGGTGTTTTCATTAGTGGACAGGTTAGAAAGTTTTTGCACCCCATGATGGCACAATCAGCCAAGAGTGAAAAAAACAAAATGGTTGGTACTCAGTACAAAACTTTAAGAATACAAACCAATGGCAACTGGTGATGGGGATGAGCTTTATCACGGGTGCTAGGAAGGCTTGTTCCTATCACAGTCTGCCATTGGCTGCCTCCCCACCCCAGATATTTTCATCCGTGCAACAGGAGGATGCAGCAGTGGCCATACGGGGGCCAGGTGTGACACAGGTGCCAGGGAGTGAGTTAAGTGCAACCCTTATTAGGGCACCGGGCATATGAGGGAACATTTCAGGGGTCAGATAACCTCATTAATACATATAATGTTCAATCACTGCATTAAAAAAATGCAAATTTATCTTAGGAGCTTCATCTTGATAATAAATATGATGCAGGGATAGAAACATTTGTATCAGTCAATACTATTGGTTGGCTTAATGCAGGGCAAACTTTTAGAATTTTGTGGCAAATTTGGCACAAATTAAACCACAGCCATTTGCCACAAACCAAATCCCCGTGGTGTTACTTTTTTTTACTAGGAAGAGGAACTTTCTACAGATCCAGATCAGACAAATTAGGCCAATTTGTGTCATGTTTTGATGTAGCTTATGCAACAGCCTTACAATAATAAGTATGGGTGTTTGCCTTTCACTACCTCAACATTCAGCAGTTTAAACCCAAGTTGGTCTATAAAAGGCACATTTCCTTTATGACCCCCAACAATGCAACTTTAATCCTGGAATTCTGTAGACTGTATATTATAGGATTCATCATAGGGGTGATGGTCCCATACACTACAGCGAAGGCTAAATCTAGAACATCAGAGTAGGCTGGCGTCAAATAGTCTATTAAGCTTGTCCCATAGAAAATAGATATAATAGTGATGTGGGACGAGCAGGTGGAGAAGGCTTTTCTTCTGCTTTCTCTTGACTTCATCCTGAAGATGGCAAAGAAAATTTGAAAGTAAGAAATAATAGTGCCCATCAACGGAACAAAAACGAATAACAAAATTTCCACACTGGTTATTATAAGTACAACTTCTGTGCCAATGCAAGTGGTTCTTGTTAGTGACTTAATATCACAGAAGAACTGGTGGATGATGTTGGAGTGACAGGAGGACATGTATAAAGCTGAGATCACATACAGCAAGGAGTCTAAAAATGCGGATGCCCAAATCCCCATAGTTATCAGGATGCAATTTCTCCGACTCAGGATCCGATGATAATGTAAGGGGAGGCAGATAGCGACATATCGGTCATAAGCCATAATGAAGAGAAGAATATCTTCTGCAATCACCACAGTAAAAAGAAAGTAAAACTGAATGTAACATTGTGAGAAGGAAATAAAGTGTTTTCTGGACAATAACATATGCAGTAATTTAGGAACCGTGACCGATGTATAAAACATGTCTACAATGGACAAATTACAGATAAAGAGATACATTGGTTCATGTAACTGAACTTCCAGACATATGACTGTGATAATGGAGGAATTGATAAGGACTCCGACCAGATATATCAAGAAGAAGAAAGTGGTGATGAGCGGTATGTACTTTGTCTCCCCAGAAAATGGCAACAAATGAAAATATTCAAAGGACGTCTCATTCTTCATTAGTGTTTTCTGAGAAAAAAACACACAAAATGCTGTATTATGAATTTTTGACAATAAGAAACATATTAAATTTAGAGAAATGGAAAAATGTGAACTTATAGAAGCTACAGTATTCTTGGAGATCAACTTATCCTCCTTCGTAGTCCTAGGTCTGAGGATCCAGTTATCTAATGCAATCCTTGAACCCTGCGAAACTTGCTCCAAAACCATCTGTACACTTTTTTTTCTTAGTTGCAGAAACATGCTATTGTCATTGTTGCTTTTCATTTATATTTTCACATATTTTTTATGTTTCCTTTTTACTGGTCTTACCAATTATTATCAGTAAGTCAGCAGTGTGATAGAAGCCTTAGTTGAAAATGAAAACGTGGAATATTGTACATGAAATATTATCTCTATTTAATAAATTGAGAAATACAAATAACCTTCATGTACAGTAATTCAAAATGTAAGAATAATGTGTTGAGATTTAACATAAAATGTTATTTAACATTTACTTTTAAAAGTGTGATTTTTGTTCTTATATTTTTAAAGTAATAAAAGGGCTTCTGATACATGGCAATTTCATTGTGGTGACTAGAGATGAGCGAAGCGATTCATCGATTCGTATCGAATCCTGGAAATTTTCAGCTGCGTAGCGAAGCCGAATATTAGGTGATTCGGTTCAGCTTTGTACGCATTCGCTACGTAGTTGTCCTATAAATTATACGCTATTGCTATGTATAAGTTACTCTATATGCTGTTGCGTACGAATTAAATTAATTAGCGAACTTTTACTGTTTGTTTATTGTGCGCAAAAGCCCGGGATGAAAGCGGTCACCTTACCTAGTGGGCAGGACTTGCTCTGATTGGCTCAGGCTCGGCAAGCCAGTGAGGCATCACTTCTGTTGCGACTGCTGAGATGAGCAGAAGCACTGTGTGTGAAGTTCTGAGACTCTGAGACCTATTTTGTTCAAATTGGGGTGTAATTGCTCTGGGAATCCATATTACACATATTAGGGATACTGCAGGGCAAGTGCAGGGCTAGTAATTAATCAGGCAGGGAGAGACCAGGAAAGATAGGGAGAGACAGGGACAAAGACAAAAAGCAGCTGCAGGGCCACAGAGTAAAGTGACAAATGTCTGGAATGGATAATCAAAAGGGGTCCAGTTCCAGCCAGACCTCAAGCTCTAAAAACCAGAAGAAGGTGGCACAGGGCAGCAGTGCCAAAGGACCTGTAGCCGGAGCTTCTACTTGTAGTATTTGTCATACTTGGCCGTTGTTCCACCAGGCTAACCCACCAAGGTGCAAAATATACCTGCTGGATCACCTCCTTTTTATACTGGTTCAGGTGGTGGTGTGTGCCATTGTAATCCTGCCGGTCCATCAGCCGGATCATGTATTTGAGCTCTGCAGAGCTAAATGATGAGAATCGCCTGGATGCTATTTTCAAAAATTAGCTCTGCCTCTGAGGAGTGCACGCCACAGCCTCTCATCTCGTGCGTGCCTGCGTATTACGTAATCGCTCATGTGTACATGTTCTAAGAAGTTGTGTACCTTTTTTAACTGAACGTTCGTTATTAGTGCGTGAATGTTCGCTAAAAGCCACATAATTACGTATATTTTGTACACAAATTCAACAAATCTATTCGTCGAATATACAAATCTTACGTCGAATATACGAATGTTCGGCGAATAATTTTTTGAATTATTCGCTCATCTCTAGTGGTGACATTATTTAGTTTTACAGTTATTTAGTTTAAATATATAATTAAAATAAGTTTAAAATGTACAATAAATGTTTAAGGACAGTAAGAATAAGTATTTTGTAAAATACTTTCAAAACTTTAAATAAAGTCTCCAATATGAACCCCATAATTAAGATCTGCTAAGGAGAATCCATCTGCCGGGATGTACAAGAAGCTGGAGATACCAGAGAACTGTACAATGCAGAAGTTTCTCGGCTTGCCTCTGTTCTCCCTGCCTCATCCTCTGCCTCCTTACCACATTCCTGTCTACCTAAACTTATGACCCTGCAGTCAAATACACAAATATACAGAACAAGATACATTTAAAATTCATTTGAAGCTGGCATACTAATATGTTTAGACAGTAGTAAATGTATGTTAAAGTATAAGGAAAAACTGTGAAACCATACGAACCCCAAAATGTAATACAAATTTATGTGAAATCTGTCAACAGCATGGGTTACCACAAGACTACAGCACAAAGGAACAGGCAGTTTAGATTACTACTATAGTCTGTATCAGTGCTTTAAAAATTGTATACCTGATTTTTAAACAAAATGTACTCCTTTTGAGGAGTAAATGTTTCACTTGAATAAGAAAGAAAAAAAATGCATGCTTAATATAAGATTGGACATGGGTGACCAATGGTAGGGCCTGGGCTTTGCTACATTTTGTCTTGTGAAACCCATTTAGAAAAAAGACTGAGGACTGGTGTACACAATGATAATGCTCCCTTTTTTCAAGTATCGAATTAAAAAAACTGTTACAGTACGGAGAAACATGTATTCTAAAGTCACTAAAATATATTAAAAAAATATACGTCCTGTGAACAAGGCAGACATAGCAGAACTGGAGAGGGTTCAGAGGAGGGCAACTAAAGTAATAACTGGAATTGGTGGACTACAGGACCCAGAAAGATTATCAAAATTAGGGTTATTCACTTTAGAAAAAAGACGACTGAGGGGAGATCTAATAACTATGTATAAATATATCAGGGGTCAGTACAGAGATCTCTCCCATCATCTATTTATCCCCAGGACTGTGACTGTGACGAGGGGACATCCTCTGTGTCTGGAGGAAAGAAGATTTGTACATAAACATAGAAGAGGATTCTTTACTGTAAGAGCAGTGAGACTATGGACTCTTTACTGTAAGAGCAGTTAGACTATGGACTCTTTACTGTAAGAGCAGTGAGACTATGGACTCTTTACGGTAAGAGCAGTGAGACTATGGACTCTTTACGGTAAGAGCAGTGAGACTATGGACTCTTTACGGTAAGAGCAGTGAGACTATGCAACTCTCTCCCTGAGGAGGTGGTGATGGTAAGTTCACTAAAAGAGTTCAAGAGAGGCCTGGATGTATTTCTGGAGGTAATAATATTACAGGTTATAGTTACTGGAGAGGGGTCGTTGATCCAGGGAGTTATTCTGATGCCTGATTGGAGTCGGGAAGGAATTTTTTGCCCTAAAGTGAGGAAAATTGGCTTCTACCTCACAGGGGTTTTTTGCCTTCCTTTGGATCAACTTAGGAAAACAGGCCGAACTGGATGGACAGATGTATTTTTTCGGCCTTATAAACTATGTTACTATGTTACTATGTATACACCAAGAAATCAATTATTTAACATTGTGTTCTATGGAGTGAAGATGAAGTGGTTGTTATATTGTTAGTGTCCGGTATTTTATGACACAGTAAGATGCAGCCAAGTATATGAATGATCACAAGTAGCAAAAATTAGTTACAAAAGGTAAATAATCTAAAAACTAATTGCAAATAAAATAGAACCCCCGGTTCATTCATTCTGAATTCCATATAATCATCTAATTTGGCATCTAGCCATCGCTTATACCAAATTGTGACCCAAGAATAGTTACCATAAGGTGCATAGCTTCATTAAAAAAAAAACCTTTAAGAATTAACATGAAAAGAAAATGTTAAGCATTGCTAAATTTTCATAAAAGTTTTGATATGTCATAGAGACATAGTTTTGATCAGTGGGGGTCTGAGCGCTGGTCTGTAGAATGAGGGGTGAGAAGCACACGCACATCGCAATCTCTCTACTCGCTGCATGAGACAGACTCCACAGAAGTCTGTGGGCCCACCACAGTTCTGTCCTCAGCAGCAAGGACACAGAGAGCAATATGCACACACTTCTCTCTCCATTCTAGAGTTCGGTGGTGTTCTCAGTACTCAGACCCCCACTGATCAACACTTTTGATATGTCTCTATGATATAGTAAATAAAGAAAAAATTGTAAAGTGAATGATGTTATAAATTTGAACATCATAGCATTTTAAATATTTTTATGATACAGATATTAGAAAAAATGTTTGCTATGAATTAAAAATACAATAAAGTAGGCGTTAATGCTCTGTTCACAATGTTACATTCAAGAAAATTACGAAAACAACAGATTTAATATAAAAGCAATAGTCAACGTGTTACATTTACAATGAATGACCTCCTGTGTGTCATATAATGGTTCCCTAAATGTAATTTTTATTATTCAATTAAATATTGTAATGTTTTGCTGACTTACCAGTAAAGCAAGGCTTGTGGCTCTTGATATAAAATTGGCTCTAAATTTTAAAAAGGGCCGTGCTGCCAATTTATATCTTACCAGAGCAATCACTGCCTGATGATCAAGGCTGCGGCATTACCCCAGAGGGAAAAATTGTAATGGTCATGATTAATGTCTCTTAGGCTTTGATGTAATTTTTTTCTTTCCATATTCTGAATTTAATCTGTTTTTGAATGCCAAATAATGGCAAATAAGTATACCCATAGACACTACACTGAAGGGAAACTAGATGGGAAAATGAGTCAATATAATATTTAATACAGACAAAAATAAACCCCTTAGGGCCAAGCTTGTTTGGGTCAATTTAAAAGAGAATAACTATGCAAAGGTTTTGCACATCCAAGTAATTCTAACGTTGATTTGAGGGTCAGAGTTAAGGTGGCAGGGTACTGTGGAGGTCAATGTTAAGGGGGCAGGCCACTGTCCAGGTCACTGTTAAGAGGGTGAAGTGCTATAAATGTTACTATATGGGAGCTGGGCATTGTAAGGTGACTGTTAAAGGGGCAAGCAACTGAGAAGATCTGTTTTAAGGGGCGGACCACTGAGTAGGTCAGTGTAAAAGGGAGCAGGGTACTGTGGAGGTTAAAGTTAAGGGGACGGGCTTCTGTGGAGGTCACTGTGAAGGGTACAGGCTGCTATGGAGGAACCTGTTAAGTGTGTGGAATTATTTGGAGGTCACTCTTAAGGGGGTAAGGTTCTTTGCATGTCCTTGTTAAGGAGGTAGCCTCTGTGGATGTCACTGTTAAGAGGGTGGGCTGCTGTGGAGGTCAAAGTTAAGGAGTAGGCTGCTGTGGAGGTCACTATTAAGGGGTAGGGGTTCTGTAGAGGTCACTGTTATGGGGGACGCTGTGGATTTAATCTTTTAACCTCACACACATACATTAAATGAAAGTCGAAATATACCCATGTGAAACTGGGTTATCCTGCTAGTCTGTTCTTTATGCATGGTCAAACAACTGAACCGATCTGCACCAAATATGGCACATAGGTACATCAGGCGTCTGGGAAGATTTTAGAACGGATCTCAGCAATTTAGAACATAGCATTCCTGATATATTCCCAAAATATTTATTAGTTAATATAAGTAGAGATGAGCGAGTAGTGAAATATTCGAAAGTTCGAAATTCGATTCGAATAGACCGCGAAATTCGACTATTCGACCGAATATCGAATCCCATTAAAGTCTATGGGGAAAAAATGCTCGCCACTTGGAAATCTCAATTCGACCACTTGGAGGTCACCAAGTCCACCCTGGAACCTCAGAAAAGGATGCCAACACTGCTGGAATGCAACTGGGACAGCAGGGGAAGCATGTCTGGGTGCATATAACGCGCCCAAGTCGCACTATTACGCCACTATCACAGCCTCTCAACAATACACTCCAAACACAATCTAACCTCTCTGTAAAGTGAGACCATACAAGGAAACCTTCTTTCCTCAACATTGCCATGGACCCCAAGCCAAACTAGACAAAAAAGAAGATAAAATTCTGCACCCCTTAAAATCACGTTGCCTATGACAACCACAGATGGCATAGGCAAGGGGGAAAGCAAATAGACCCCACCCCTAATTGTCATTGTGTGTGTGTGTGAGATGTGGTCAGACATGTCTTCTTTAAAATGTAAAAACAACTCAAACACATGCAGAAGCCTTAAAATGCCCAAATTGTTGGCGCTTGAGATGTCAGTGACCCGACCTGGCCCAGTGTCATGTCTAGCAGGTAAAGCAGTGGGGATGTTGAGGGATGCGTAGGACCGCAAAAGGCAGGAAGAGGCCGTGGGCTGGCCAGAGGCTCATGGAAAATTTTGTGGAGGCCCAAGAGGTGAGACGTCTTAAAAATTGTGTGGAGGCTAAAGAGGTGAGACCTCTTAAACATTTTGTAGAGCCCCAAGAGGTGAGACCTCTTAAAAATTATGTGGAGGCCCAAGAGGTGAGACCTCTTAAAAATTATGTGGAGGCCCAAGAGGTGAGACCGCTTAAACATTTTGTGGAGGCCCAAGAGGTGAGACCTCTTAAACATTTTGTACAGGCCCAAGAGGTGAGACCTCTTAAAAATTATGTGGAGGCCCAAGAGGTGAGACCTCTTAAAAATTATGTGGAGGCCCAAGAGGTGAGACCTCTTAAAAATTATGTGGAGGCCCAAGAGGTGAGACCTCTTAAAAATTATGTGGAGGCCCAAGAGGTGAGACCTCTTAAAAATTATGTGGAGGCCCAAGAGGTGAGACCTCTTAAAAATTATGTGGAGGCCCAAGAGGTGACACCTCTTAAACATTTTGTGTAGGCCCAAGAGGTGAGACCTCTTAAAAATTATGTGGAGGCCCAAGAGGTGAGACGTATTAAAAATTATGTGGAGGCCCAAGAGGAGAGACGTGTTAAAAATTATGTGGAGGCCCAAGAGGTGAGACCTGTTAAAAATTATGTGGAGGCCCAAGAGGTGAGACCTGTTAAACCTTTTGTGGAGGCCCAAGAGGTGAGACCTGTTAAAAAGTTATGTGGAGGCCCAAGAGGTGAGCAATAAATATATACATTTTTCTTATTTACGGAGCAATTCTACGGCGGTTAAGGAGGAGGAGGTGGAGGAGGAAATGGCACTTCATACAGATGGCACTTCACTTTTGGCTGCTTTCCACTGTTAACCTCTTAAACCTTTTGTGGAGGCCCAAGAGGTGAGACCTGTTAAAAATTATGTGGAGGCCCAAGAGGTGAGCCATAAATATATACATTTTTCTTATTTACGGAGCAATTCTACGGCGGTTAAGGAGGAGGAGGAGGAGGAGGTGGAGGAGGAAATGGCACTTCATACAGATGGCACTTCACTTTTGGCTGCTTTCCACTGTTAACCTCTTAAACCTTTTGTGGAGGCCCAAAAGGTGAGACCTGTTAAAAATTATGTGGAGGCCCAAGAGGTGAGACCTGTTAAACATTTTGTGGAGGCCCAAGAGGTGAGACCTGTTAAACATTTTGTGGAGGCCCAAGAGGTGAGACCTGTTAATCATTTTGTGGAGGCCCAAGAGGTGAGACCTGTTAAACATTTTGTGGAGGCCCAAGAGGTGAGACCTGTTAAACATTTTGTGGAGGCCCAAGAGGTGAGACCCGTTAAAAATTATGTGGAGGCCCAATAGGTGAGACCTCTTAAACATTTTGTGCAGGCCCAAGAGGTGAGACGTGTTAAAAATTATGTGGAGGCCCAAGAGGTGAGACCTGTTAAACATTTTGTGGAGGCCCAAGAGGTGAGACCTCTTAAACATTTTGTGGAGGCCCAAGAGGTGAGACCTGTTAAACATTTTGTGGAGGCCCAAGAGGTGAGACCTCTTAAAAATTATGTGGAGGCCCAAGAGGTGAGACCTGTTAAACATTTTGTGGAGGCCCAAGAGGTGAGACCTGTTAAAAATTATGTGGAGGCCCAAGAGGTGAGCCATAAATATATACATTTTTCTTATTTACGGAGCAATTCTACGGCGGTTAAGGAGGAGGAGGAGGAGGAGGTGGAGGAGGAAATGGCACTTCATACAGATGGCACTTCACTTTTGGCTGCTTTCCACTGTTAACCTCTTAAACCTTTTGTGGAGGCCCAAAAGGTGAGACCTGTTAAAAATTATGTGGAGGCCCAAGAGGTGAGACCTGTTAAACATTTTGTGGAGGCCCAAGAGGTGAGACCTGTTAAACATTTTGTGGAGGCCCAAGAGGTGAGACCTGTTAAACATTTTGTGGAGGCCCAAGAGGTGAGACCTGTTAAACATTTTGTGGAGACCCAAGAGGTGAGACCCGTTAAAAATTATGTGGAGGCCCAATAGGTGAGACCTCTTAAACATTTTGTGCAGGCCCAAGAGGTGAGACGTGTTAAAAATTATGTGGAGGCCCAAGAGGTGAGACCTGTTAAACATTTTGTGGAGGCCCAAGAGGTGAGACCTCTTAAACATTTTGTGGAGGCCCAAGAGGTGAGACCTGTTAAACATTTTGTGGAGGCCCAAGAGGTGAGACCTCTTAAAAATTATGTGGAGGCCCAAGAGGTGAGACCTGTTAAAAATTATGAGGAGGCCCAAGAGGTGAGACCTCTTAAAAATTATGTGGAGGCCCAAGAGGTGAGACCTGTTAAAAATTATGAGGAGGCCCAAGAGGTGAGACCTCTTAAACATTTTGTGGGGGCCCAAGAGGTTGAAACCTCTTAAACATTTTGTGCAGGCCCAAGAGGTGAGACCGGTTAAAAATTATGTTGAGGCCCAAGAGGTGAGACCGGTTAAAAATTATGAGGAGGCCCAAGAGGTGAGACCTCTTAAACATTTTGTGGAGGCCCAAGAGGTGAGCCATAAACATATAAATTTTTCTTATTTACGGAGCAATTCTACGGCGGTTAAGGAGGAGGAGGAGGAGGAGGAGGTGGAGGAGGAAATGGCACTTCATACAGATGGCACTTCACTTTTGGCTGCTTTCCACGGTTGGAGAAGCAAAGTCCGGGTCAATCCACTTGCTGTTCATTTTGATTAGCGTCAGCCTGTCGGCACTGTCGGTTGACAGGCGGCTGCGCTTATCGGTTATAATGCCCCCGGCTGCGCTGAACACCCTTTCTGATAGCACGCTGGCGGCAGGGCAGGCAAGCACCTCCAAGGCGTACAGGGACAGTTCCAGCCACGTGTCCAACTTGGAGACCCAGTAAGTGTAGGACGCCGAGGGATCGGGGAGGACAGGGTTACGGTCTGCCAGGTACTCCCGCAACATCCGCCGATACTTGTCCCTCCTGCTGATAGCGGGCCCCGCAGTGATGGAAGTTGCACGAGGGGGTGCCATGAACGTGTCCCACACCTTGGAGAGTGTTCCCCTGGTGGCTGTGGGCCTGATGGATGTTGTGGGACTCTGGGAGACCCTCTCCTCTCTGCCGCCAGCGATGGTGGGTGGGAAAATCTCCATCATGTTCTGCACGAGTTCCCTCTGGTATTCCAGCAATCGATTCGTCCTCTCCTCTACCGGAATAAAAGAGGAGACGTTATCTTTATACCGGGGGTCCAGGAGTGCGAAGACCCAGTACAGTTTGTTCTCCACTATCCGGACAACACGTGTGTCCCGGGAAAAGCAGCCCAGCATGAAGTCAGCCATGTGTGCCAGACTCTGAATAGGCATGACCTCACTGCCCCCACCAGAAGGATCACTTGCCATTTCCTCCTCTTCCTCTTCCGCCTCCTCTCCGCCCCATCCGCGCTGAACCAATGGGACGCACACAGCCTGACTGCTACCCTCGCCGCCAGCATCCTCCTCCTCTTCCACAGCCACCTCCACGTCGTCCTCCTCCTCCTCATCCTCCTCCTCCTGCAACTGCCACCGTGAAGCAGACAAAAGTGTGGTCTGACTGTGTAGCTCCGTTGCGTCTCCTCCTACCCCCGTCTCCTCTGCGTGCAATGCGTTCTCCCTTATTGCGATGAGCGATTCTTTAAGGACGCCTAGGAGCGGGATGGTTACGCTCACTATAGCGTCCTCGCTGCTGACCTTCTTGGTGGACTCCTCAAAGATACGCAGTACATCGCATATGTCTGCCATCCATGGCCACTCGTGGTTGGCAAACTGAGGGAGCTGAGTTGGAGGCACGCGTGGATTCATAATCTGGTACTCCATCAATGCTCTCTGCTGCTCACACACCCTGGCCAACATGGAATAGGTGGAATTCCAGCGAGTGGGCAGGTCGCACAACAGCCGATGTTCAGGCAAATGGAGGCGTTGCTGGAGTTTTTTTAAGCTAGCAGCAGCTACAGTTGACTTCCGAAAGTGAGCGCACAAGCGCCGCACTTTCACCAGTAGCTCTGCCAGGTTGGGGTAAGTCTTCAGAAATTTTTGGACTACCAGATTAAAAACGTGGGCCAGGCATGGTACGTGATTGAGTTCGGCAAGCTCCAGAGCCGCCACCAGGTTACGGCCGTTATCGCACACGACCATGCCTGGTCCTAGCTGCAGCGGCGACAGCCACATCTCCGTCTGCTGCAATATGGCGTCCCTCACCTCTGGGGCGCTGTGCTTCCTGTCGCCCAAGCTGATGAGCTTTAGCACCGCCTGCTGACGTCTCCCCGCGCCAGTGCTGCAACGCTTCCAGCTAGCGGCTGAGGGAGATGTTAAGGCACAGGAGGAGGAGGAGGAGGAGGAGGAGGAGGGGGGTTTATCAGAACCCATGCTGGCAATCTTGGGCGGGGGTGGTAGGTAGGCCGTCTCTGTTTGCGACCCCGTCCCCGCTTCCACTACATTCACCCAGTGTGCCGTCAAAGAGATGTAGCGTCCCTGGCCGCAAGCGCTTGTCCACGAGTCGGTGGTCAAGTGGACCTTTGCGCTGACTGCGTACCTCAGGGCCCGCCTGATGTTACGCGACACGTGCTGGTGCAGGGCGGGGACGGCACTCCGGGAAAAGTAGTGGCGGCTGGGGACGGAATAGCGAGGTGCGGCAGCCGCCATCAGGTCGCGGAAGGCCTGCGTCTCCACAAGCCTAAACGGCAACATCTCCAGGGCCAGCAGTTTGGAGATGTGGCAGTTTAAGGCTTGGGCTTGGGGGTGACTCGAGGCGTACTTCCGCCTGCGGTCGAACGCCTGCGAGATGGACAGTTGTTGGGACGAGGAGTGTGAGGGTGCAGGCGAAGAGGCGGGGGAAGGGGAGGCTGAAGGAGAAGGCCCCAAAGTAGCCGAGGCAGAGGCAGATGTGGAGGTGTCCTGGCTGGAGGTCTGGACCGCAGTGGCAGCACACAACAAAGGGGAAGAGGCAGTGGCAGCAGGACCGGGCGCAGTTTGTATTGCGTTTGCTCTCTCCCACTCAGCCCAGTGCTTGACTTCCAAGTGACGCCGCATGCCTGAGGTGGTCAGATTGCTCTTCTCAGAGCCCCTACTCAGTTTTGAGTGGCAGAGTGTGCAAACCGCGCTCAGTTTGTCATCCGCACAAACATTAAAAAATCTCCACACCACAGAAGTACGAGGCCTCGATGGGGGAGCTTCGCGCGACTGCCCGCTGCCGGGAACAGCTTCGGCCGTGCTGGCTGTGGCCTCACTACTTTGTCTGGACTGTCCTCTGCCTCTGGACATCCCTCTGCCTGTGGACATCCCTCTGCCTGTGGACATCCCTCTGCCTCTGGACATCCCTCTGCCTCTGGACATCCCTCTGCCTCTTGCTGCCTTTTTCGGTGCTGCGCAGACCACCACCTCTCCACTGCTTTCCCCGCTGGACATCACCCCTGGCCAAGTGGGGTCGGTCATTTCGTCATCCACCACCTCCTCTTCCTCACTCTGCTCCTCCTCCTGCCCACTGGACATTCCAACAGCCTCCCTTGATGGCAACTGCGTCTCATCATCATCATCGCTCATGATAACAGATGCTGGCTCAGGGTCCACATCAGCAGGAGATGGCGAAAACTCAAGGGTTTGGGCATCACTACAAACAAATTCCTCTCCTAGCTCCTGGGATTCTTCCGGCACATCTGAAAAAGGACCCGAAAAGAGCTCCTGGGAGGGGTCAAGGGTGGGATGACTCTGTTGGCCAGGTGTGGAGGAAGGAGGGTCAGAGTGAGACTGTGTGGATGACTGGCTGGTGGACAACTGTGTGGAAGCGCTATCGGCTATCCATTGCACCACCTGTTCAACCTGCTCAGGCCTCAACAGCGGTGTAACCCGCCCCCTGCTTAACTGTCCCATAAAGGCAGGGATTCTGGATGAGCGGGATCCTGGCTGACCCTCACCAGCACGCATTGTATCCCCACTGGCTTCAACAAGGCCCCCAACAGCATTTCCGCGCCCCCGTCCTCGTCCACGTCCTATTCCGCTAGCCCCCCGCCGCATTTTTTTTTTTTTTACAATATTTTGCCTTCACAGCCGTGAAATTAGTTTGCAAGAGAACGCACAGTACAGTTGCCAATTGAAAGGCCTATATATTGTATATATTGTATATTTCAAGGTACACAGCCGTGTACTGAGTGATCAGACGGTGTGTATGAACAACAGTTATGAGAAATTACTTTGCAAGAGAACGCACAGTACAGTTGCCAGTTAAGGCCTATATATTGTATTTTTCAAGGTACACAGCCGTGTACTGAGTGATCAGACGGTGTGTATGAACAACAGTTATGAGAAATTACTTTGCAAGAGAACGCACAGTACAGTTGCCAGTTAAGGCCTATATATTGTATTTTTCAAGGTACACAGCCGTGTACTGAGTGATCAGACGGTGTGTATGAACAACAGTTATGAGAAATTACTTTGCAAGAGAACGCACAGTACAGTTGCCAGTTAAGGCCTATATATTGTATTTTTCAAGGTACACAGCCGTGTACTGAGTGATCAGACGGTGTGTATGAACAACAGTTATGAGAAATTACTTTGCAAGAGAACGCACAGTACAGTTGCCAGTTAAGGCCTATATATTGTATTTTTCAAGGTACACAGCCGTGTACTGAGTGATCAGACGGTGTGTATGAACAACAGTTATGAGAAATTACTTTGCAAGAGAACGCACAGTACAGTTGCCAGTTAAGGCCTATATATTGTATTTTTCAAGGTACACAGCCGTGTACTGAGTGATCAGACGGTGTGTATGAACAACAGTTATGAGAAATTACTTTGCAAGAGAACGCACAGTACAGTTGCCAGTTAAGGCCTATATATTGTATTTTTCAAGGTACACAGCCGTGTACTGAGTGATCAGACGGTGTGTATGAACAACAGTTATGAGAAATTACTTTGCAAGAGAACGCACAGTACAGTTGCCAGTTAAGGCCTATATATTGTATTTTTCAAGGTACACAGCCGTGTACTGAGTGATCAGACGGTGTGTATGAACAACAGTTATGAGAAATTACTTTGCAAGAGAACGCACAGTACAGTTGCCAGTTAAGGCCTATATATTGTATTTTTCAAGGTACACAGCCGTGTACTGAGTGATCAGACGGTGTGTATGAACAACAGTTATGAGAAATTACTTTGCAAGAGAACGCACAGTACAGTTGCCAGTTAAGGCCTATATATTGTATTTTTCAAGGTACACAGCCGTGTACTGAGTGATCAGACGGTGTGTATGAACAACAGTTATGAGAAATTACTTTGCAAGAGAACGCACAGTACAGTTGCCAGTTAAGGCCTATATATTGTATTTTTCAAGGTACACAGCCGTGTACTGAGTGATCAGACGGTGTGTATGAACAACAGTTATGAGAAATTACTTTGCAAGAGAACGCACAGTACAGTTGCCAGTTAAGGCCTATATATTGTATTTTTCAAGGTACACAGCAGTAGTGCCAAATATAGTTTGGTATGTAGCAGAGCACCTAATACACCACTAATGCCTCTCTCTGTCCCTACTCCAGCAGCTATCCCTGAATACAGCAGCCGTTCTCTGTAAAGTCTATATTGTAGTAAGCTATCACTGAAGTCCACTGTAGTAGCCCTGATAAGGGCTTTTAATCACGCTCCTGCCTATCCAACAGCTAAAATCTGTCTCTCCCTTCTCCAGCCTCTGTCCCTGACTAAGTTCACGCAGCATATGCGTACGAGCAGGAAGAGCTGAGTTTTTAATATTCGAGGTCACATGGTTTTTCCAGCCAATGCATGTAGACGCCGTTTTCGCGCTGCCAGCGTGCTCAGCGTGCCTGTCATACCCCCCCTGCATGGTGATTGGTGGAAAAAGAGCGCCAGGGAAGGTGGGAGGGGAAACGAATTCTAGGTGCGCCATCGCCGTTATACTCGAATTAAATCGAGTACGCCGAATATCATAGTATTCGATCGAATACCAGCTCGATCGAACACTACTCGCTCATCTCTAAATATAAGCTCTCAGCTTCACTCAAATTCTAACTGCACACAGTCACATAGCCCTTATTATATATTAATATTATATCCAATAGAA
>ONZH01015530.1:0-51020 GCA_900303285.1 Rhinella marina | reverse complement strand
AGTCTCACTCTGACCCTCCTTCCTCCACACCTGGCCAACAGAGTCATCCCACCATTGACCCCTCCCAGGAGCTCTTTTCGGGTCCTTTTTCAGATGTGCCGGAAGAATCCCAGGAGCTAGCAGAGGAATTTGTTTGTAGTGATGCCCAAACCACTTGAGTATTCGCCATCTCCTGCTGATGTGGACCCTGAACCAGCATCTGTTATCATGAGCGATGATGATGATGAGACGCAGTTGCCATCAAGGGAGGCTGTTGGAATGTCCAGTGGGCAGGAGGAGGAGCAGAGTGAGGAAGTGGAAGAGGAGGTGGTGGATGACGAAATGACCGACCCCACTTGGCCAGGGGTGTGATGTCCAGCGGGGAAAGCAGTGGAGAGGTGGTGGTCTGCGCAGCACCGAAAAAGGCAGCAAGAGGCAGAGGGATGTCCAGAGGCAGAGGGATGTCCAGAGGCAGAGGGATGTCCAGGCAGAGGGATGTCCACAGGCAGAGGACAGTCCAGACAGAGAAGTGAGGCCACAGCCAGCAGGGCCGAAGCTGTTCCCGGCAGCAGGCAGTCGCGCGAAGCTCCCCCATCGAGGCCTCGTACTTCTGTGGTGTGGAGATTTTTTAATGTTTGTGCGGATGACAAACTGAGCGCGGTTTGCACACTCTGCCACTCAAAACTGAGTAGGGGCTCTGAGAAGAGCAATCTGACCACCTCAGGCATGCGGCGTCACTTGGAAGTCAAGCACTGGGCTGAGTGGGAGAGAGCAAACGCAATACAACCTGCGCCCAAGGTCTTCCTGCCACTGCCTCTTCCCCTTTGTTGTGTGCTGCCACTGCGGTCCAGACCTCCAGCCAGGACACCTCCACATCTGCCTCTGCCTCGGCTACTTTGGGGCCTTCTCCTTCAGCCTCCCCTTCCCCCGCATCTTCGCCTGCACCTTCACACTCCTCGTCCCATCAACTGTCCATCTCGCAGGCGTTCGACCGCAGGCGGAAGTACGCCTCGAGTCACCCCCAAGCCCAAGCCTTAAACGCCACATCTCCAAACTGCTGGCCCTGGAGATGTTGCCGTTTAGGCTTGTGGAGACGCAGGCCTTCCGCGACCTGATGGCGGCTGCCGCACCTCGCTATTCCGTCCCCAGCCGCCACTACTTTCCCGGAGTGCCGTCCCCGCCCTGCACCAGCACGGTGTCGCGTAACATCAGGGCGGGCCCTGAGGTACACAGTCAGCGCAAAGGTCCACTTGACCACCGACTCGTGGACAAGCGCTTGCCGGCCAGGGACGCTACATCTCTTTGACGGCAACCTGGGTGAATGTAGTAGAGCGGGGACGGGTCGCAAAACAGAGACGGCCTACCTACCACCCACCGCCCAAGATTGCCAGCATGGGTTCTGATAAACCCCCCTCCTCCTCCTCCTCCTCCTCTGCCTTAACATCGCCCTCAGCCGCTAGCTGGAAGCGTTGCAGCACTGGCGCGGGGGAGACGTCAGCAGGCGGTGCTTAAGCTCATCAGCTTGGGCGACAGGAAGCACAGCGCCCCAGAGGTGAGGGACGCCATATTGCAGCAGACGGAGATGTGGCTGTCGCCGCTGCAGCTAGGACCAGGCATGGTCGTGTGCGATAACGGCCGTAACCTGGTGGCGGCTCTGGAGCTTGCCGAACTCAATCACGTACCATGCCTGGCCCCACGTTTTTTAATCTGGTAGTCCAAAAATTTCTAAAGACTTACCCAACCTGGCAGAGCTACTGGTGAAAGTGCGGCGCTTGTGCGCTCACTTTCGGAAGTCAACTGTAGCTGCTGCTAGCTTAAAAAAACTCCAGCAACGCCTCCATTTGCCTGAACATCGGCTGTTGTGCGACCTGCCGACTCGCTGGAATTCCACCTATTCCATGTTGGCCAGGGTGTGTGAGCAGCAGAGAGCATGATGGAGTACCAGATTATGAATCCACGCGTGCCTCCAACTCAGCTCCCTCAGTTTGCCAACCACGAGTGGCCATGGATGGCAGACGTATGCGATGTACTGGCATATCTTTGAGGAGTCCACCAAGAAGGTCAGCAGCGAGGACGCTATAGTGAGCGTAACCATCCCGCTCCTATGCGTCCTTAAAAGAATCGCTCATCGCAATAAGGGAGAACGCATTGCACGCAGAGGAGACGGGGGTAGGAGGAGACGCAACGGAGCTACACAGTGAGACCACACTTTTGTCTGCTTCACGGTGGCAGTTGCAGGAGGAGGAGGAGGAGGAGGGACGACGTGGAGGTGGCTGTGGAAGAGGAGGAGGATGCTGGCGGCGAGGGTAGCAGTCAGGCTGTGTGCGTCCCATTGGTTCAGCGCGGATGGGGCGGAGAGGAGGGCGGAGGAGGAAGAGGAGGAAATGGCAAGTGATCCTTCTGGTGGGGGCAGTGACGTCATGCCTATTCAGAGTCTGGCACACATGGCTGACTTCATGCTGGGCTGCTTTTCCCGGGACACACGTGTTGTCCGGATAGTGGAGAACAAACTGTACTGGGTCTTCGCACTCCTGGACCCCCGGTATAAAGATAACGTCTCCTCTTTTATTCCGGTAGAGGAGAGGACGAATCGATTGCTGGAATACCAGAGGGAACTCGTGCACAACATGATGGAGATTTTCCCACCCACCATCGCTGGCGGCAGAGAGGAAGAGGGTCTCCCAGAGTCCCACAACATCGATCAGGCCCACAGTCCACCAGGGAACACTCTCCAAGGTGTGGGACACGTTCATGGCACCCCCTCGTGCAACTTCCATCACTGCGGGGGGGCCCGCTATCAGCAGGAGGGACAGTATCGGCGGATGTTGCGGGAGTACCTGGCAGACCGTACCCCTGTCCTCCCCGATCCCTCGGCCGTCCCTACACTTACTGGGTCTCCAAGTTGGACACGTGGCTGGAACTGTCCCTGTACGCCTTGGAGGTGCTTGCCTGCCCTGCCGCCAGCGTGCTATCAGAAAGGGTGTTCAGCGCAGCCGGGGGCATTATAACCGATAAGCGCAGCCGCCTGTCAACCGACGAGTGCCGACAGGCTGACGCTAATCAAAATGAACAGCAAGTGGATTGACCCGGACTTTGCTTCTCCAACAGTGGAAAGCAGCCAAAAGTGAAGTGCCATCTGTATGAAGTGCCATTTCCTCCTCCACCTCCTCCTCCTCCTCCTTTTACCGCCTTAGAATTGCTCCGTAAAAAAAAAAAAAAAAATATTTATGGCTCACCTCTTGGGCCTACAAACAATTTTAAAGAGGTCTCACCTCTTGGGCCTCCACATAATTTTTAAGAGGTCTCACCTCTTGGCCTCCACATAATTTTTAAGAGGTTTCACCTCTTGGGCCTCCACATAATTTTTAAGAGGTCTCACCTCTTGGGCCTACAAACAATTTTTTAAGAGGTCTCACCTCTTGGGCCTACAAACAATTTTTCTCATGCCTCACCTCTTGGGCCTACAAACAATTTTTAAGAGGTCTCACCTCTTGGCCTCCACATAATTTTTAAGAGGTTTCACCTCTTGGGCCTCCAACATAATTTTTAAGAGGTCTCACCTCTTGGGCCTACAAACAATTTTTAAGAGGTCTCACCTCTGGGCCTACAAACAATTTTTCTCATGCCTCACCTCTTGGGCCTAACAAACAATTTTTTAAGAGGTCTCACCTCTTGGGCCTCCACATAATTTTAAGAGGTTTCACCTCTTGGGCCTCCACATAATTTTTAAGAGGTCTCACCTCTTTGGGCCTCCACATAAATTTTTAAGAGGTCTCACCTCTTGGGCCTACAAACAATTTTTCTCATGCCTCACCTCTTGGGCCTACAAACAATTTTTAAGAGGTCTCACCTCTTGGGCCTCCACATAATTTTTAAGAGGTTTCACCTCTTGGGCCTCCACATAATTTTTAAGAGGTTTCACCTCTTGGGCCTCCACATAATTTTTAAGAGGTCTCACCTCTTGGCCTACAAACAATTTTTTAAGAGGTCTCACCTCTTGGGCCTACAAACAATTTTTAAGAGGTCTCACTCTTTGGCCTCCACATAATTTTTAAGAGGTCTTCACCTCTTGGGCCTACAAACAATTTTTCTCATGCCTCACCTCTTCGGCCTACAAACAATTTTTAAGAGGTCTCACCTCTTGGGCCTACAAACAATTTTTATTATGGCTCACCTCTTGGGCCTTAATACAATTGTTAAGAGGTCTCACCTCTTGGGCCTCCACATAATTTTAAGAGGTTTTACCTCTTGGGCCTACAAACAATTTTTAAGAGGTCTCACCTCTTGGGCCTACAAACAATTTTTATTATGGCTCACCTCTTGGGCCTTAATACAATTTTTAAGAGGTCTCACCTCTTTGGCCTCACTTAATTTTTTTCGAGGGCTCACCTCTTGGGCCTCCATATAATTTTTTCGAGGGCTCACCTCAAGCTAACTTTGCGCACTCATTAAAATATTTTCACAACAAGGACCTAAGAGCCCTCGATGGGAGAGCTTTGTGTGGGGGCCTGTTATAGGGAAGAGATGCGGCCCTGCGGGCTCTAGCCTGCCTTCTCCATGAGCCTCTGGCCAGCCCACGGCCTCTTCCTGCCTTTTTGCGGTCCTACGCATCCCTCAACATCCCCACTGCTTTACCTGCTAGACATGACACTGGGCCAGGTCGGGTCACTGACTTCGTCATACTCAACCACCTCCTCTTACACTGCCTCACTTTGCTACAACAGCCTCCCTTGCTGGCAACTGTGTCTCATCATCGTCCCTAATCATTTTACACTTTAGTGCCCGTTCCACACCACCATCAGCTAGAGATGGAGCTTGCTCTAGTGTTTGGGCATCAGAACAAACAAAATCCTCAGATAGCTCCTGCGATTCTTGCATGGGTGGGAACACTGGGTTGATAACATTGGGCAGGGTGGGAGGAAGGAGGGTCAGAGTGAGGTCCCTGCAGTTTCTGCAGACGATCGACAAGACTGGACTTTGTGGACTTGACTGGGTGGTGGACAGATTTAAAAGGAGAATCTAGAAGGAGAAGGAGGGGTTTGCCGAGCTGTCTGTAAGGGTTGCGGAAATCCAGACAGAACCAAGGCCCAAAACTTGGGTGGGGGTAGCAGGTTTGCCCGTCCCCGCCTCCACAACATTCACCCAGTGTGCCGTCAGGGAGATGTAGCATCCCCGGCCTCAAACCAAAGTGTTGGTGGGTCAAATGGCCTTTTGCAGAAACCGTGTTACTCGGGCGTGGATGATGTTTTGGGACATGTGCCTGGGCAAGGCAGGGATGGCACAGAGGGAAAAATAGTGATGGCTTGATTGCTTTCCCCCTTGCCTATGCCATCTGTGGTTGTCATAGGCAACGTGATTTTAAGGGGTGCAGCATTTTATCTTCTTTTTTGTCTAGTTTGGCTTGGGGTCCATGGCAATGTAGAGGAAAGAAGGTTTCCTTGTATGGTCTCACTTTACAGAGAGGTTATATTGTCTTTGGAGTGTATTGTTGAGAGGCTGTGATAGTGGCGTAATAGTGCGACTTGGGCGCGTTATATGCACCCAGACATGCTTCCCCTGCTGTCCTAGTTGCATTCCAGCAGTGTTGGCATCCTTTTCTGAGGTTTCAGGGTGGACTTGGTGACCTCCAAGTGGTCGAATTGAGATTTCCAAGTGGCGAGCATTTTTTTCCCATAGACTTTAATGGGATTCGATATTTGGTCGAATAGTCGAATTTCGCGGTCTATTCGAATCGAATTTCGAACTTTCGAATATTTCACTACTCGCTCATCTCTAGTGAAAATTCATCATGCCCTATCCTTCTTCTACAGACATCTGCCATCAGAGAGTTTGGACATCACAATACAAGTTAGATCGCAAAATCAACAGGTTTGGCGGCCATTTTTCTAAAAGGTATAGCTTCCTTTAGTCCAGCTTGGGTTGCATGTAGATGGTTTATAAAGCAAGTTGGGAAAGTTTCCATAAGCTTAATCACAACTGCCTACCAGTCTTCCATTGGAACACAAAGAATATATGGTACCAATCAAGTGGTTGGCAAGTGGGGGGACATAAAGGGATATTAAATATTAAAGCTGTGGCCGATTGTCACTCGCAAAAACAAGAGGTCAGTCTGGAGTTTAGTGTAGCTCCTGAGACCTTAAACATCCATTTATTAGATAGTTAGCATGTGGTAAAATCAGCCATAATCTATCTTTCTAATTGTCCACCCAGCAGTCTGACCACTGCCATCAATAATGCATGTCAAAGGGAAAATGGACATTAAATTACATTTTGGATGAATCAGATGGAATTATACCTTAAAATATTACGGGTGCCTTGTCCACTCCAATGACATGCGAAATCTGTGCGTCTTTATATACAGTATAGTCTATAGATAGTCTAGTAATCTGCCTCTGCTCCCACTCATTGTACCGCTGTCTAGGCATACAGTACACACTGAGTCAGGCTCAGCTTAGTAAGCAATGGAAACGAAATACAGGATATACTGTAATAAGGCAGAACAAATGAATCAGATGAATAATCTGTAGCTAAAGAAAATGAACCGGGAATCAATCTTGCAGAAAATACACAGAACTTTTGTCGACCTCATATCCATGTCCCAACTTTCACTGCTGCGTGTTTTACTTACCAGGTGAACTTTATGAATCATTTAGTCTTCTAAAAGAGAAAAAAAAATAGACTGAGCGCATCACATTTTTTCCACACACCAGTGACTGTGTGAATCACTCTGGTCAGATTACAGACAAAATGTATTATATTACAATGCCGAAAGTATAAGCGGTGGGAATCAGTATCATAGATAAGATTTACTAGTCAAAGGATATAGTAATGAGTTCATATAAGCACTAATGAATAAAACATCTGGATAATAAAGAGGAGGTGGGGGGCTAATGAGCCTGGAAAAAATATGTGTGGAAAAAGGAGGACTATGATGTGGGAGTGAATCAAATCTCCGTGGACTGAGTTTACAAGGCTGATTTTCTTTTCAATGTAGAACACATGATATTCTATTACACTACTATAGTGAAACCTCTCCAGGAGGCCACCTATTTCAGAAGACTTATTCTAGACCAGACTTTCCTTGATAGATTTGCAGTTCCATCATATGATATGCATAATTAAGATGAATATCCTCTAGAATACCAATTTTCAATGTAATTTTGGGAGGTTTTTTAAAGGTTTATTCTGGGTTTTTGTTTTTTTTTGGCGTTGCAGTTTATCTGACGGCCCCAATGCTTGTTTGCACCTTTATTTGTATATTAATTACAAATCTGGTATCATGGCAATGTCAGAAGCAAGTCAATTGGCACTCGTTTAACCCCCTCAGGAACATGCGATTTTCCATTTTTGCATTTTCCTTTTCTATTTCCTTCATTTCCAAAGCCACATTTTTTAACATATAAGGGCCTTTTTTTTTTTTTTTTTTTTTTTTTTTTTTTTTTTTTTAGAGGAGGAAGAGTTGAACTTTCAAATGGCACCACTTAATATTGCATACAATATAGTGGGATCCAAATGGGGTGAAATTGGAAAAAATGCAATTCTGCAACAGTTTTATGGGTTTAGTTTTTACAGCAGTTCCTATAATGTTTCATATGTTACCTTCATTCTTCCGTCAGTATGAGTACAATGATAATTAATTTGTATAGTTTTTCTTGCATTTTAATATAAAAATTTTAACAAACTGATTTTTTTTCTTTGCATCACCATATTCTTCCATCTCTTCCTATAGTTTTGTCTACTGAACTGTTTGGGGGCTCATTTTTTGCAGGCAATCTATTTATTTATACCTTTTAGATCAGTTTTTATTCCATTTTTTTTTAAGATGAAGCAACAAAAAAATGCAAATTGGACATTTTGATTTTTTTTTTCCATTACAGTGTTCACCATATGGAATAAATACATTTACATTTTAATAGTTCAGTCATTTTGGGATGTGGAGGTGAAAATGACCTTTATTTTTTTTTTATTGCTTATTTGTATTAAGGGGAAAAGGAATGATATGAATTCTTATATGTTTTTCTTTTTTTATATTATAAAAAAATGTTATTTTATTTCACACTTTTTTTAAAGCCCCCCTAGGTTACTTGAACATGCGATCATTAGATTACTTCTCCTATAGAATGGAATTGCAGGCTATGGGTGATTCAATACTTAAGAATGCTACCATAGGAAACAAACTGCTCCCCCCATCTCTGAGGGAGCCGTACAGATGACCATGGTATCTGAGGGGGTAAATGTCTAAGATCGGCATTATCGCCAATAACAGGCATTTGCTTCGGATCTCTGATGTATAAAGCAGCAGGATATGGTACTCACTCCGGTTGGGAGGGGATGCTGTGTTTAAAGACTAGACTTCTGCTCTATGTGTAAAACGGAGGTCCTGAATAGTTTAATGGACCTTTTAGATGGGCGAGTGCTCTACTGTGGACAAACAATTATAATTATTGGTAAAATCATTCATCCCTCCCATATCATTTGAATATTTTTGGCAGCAAATCCCCTGTTTACATGGAGAGGTGTGCATGTGACTATTAGTTTTATGTTAACATGAAACAAGCATTTGCTTGCCTGTTGACTGTTAAACACTCATTTTCGATTATTGGCCTGTGTAAAAAATGCTCACACTCCACGTTGGAACCTGGCCTGTTGGGCTTTCCTTTGGCTTCATTACATATCACAGAGCCGCCAGCTACCATTGGTTGAGAGCTGGGGTGTGACATGTAATGAAGTCGCGACAGGTGCCAGCATCGTCATCACTGCACTCTGCGCAGCCAATACAGTCTGTAACATCTGAATTTTGGAGTGAGGAGATGCAGTGGCAGTGGTCTATTTGGCCCACAGGGTGGATCCTTTCTCTGGCACCATCCCCACCACCACCACCAATACAAAAAAAACATATTTTTCACATTTATATGTCCTCCTGTGGCTCCCACACAGTATAATGATCCCCAGTGCCCCCACAAAGTATAGTGACTCCCAGTTACCCCCATACAGTATAATGACCCCCAGTGCCGACCCCAGTATAATGACCCCCACACTGTATAATGACCCCCAGTGGGCCCTTCACATACCTTTCATTGCTGGAGTGCAGGGTAGCCGGCGGTCCTTTCAATTAGTAACCACAGCTCATCTCCCTGTGCTCCTTCACTCCTCCGGCCCGGCACAGCAGTGAGACATGTCATTACATCATCGCTGGGCTATACCTAGAGAGGAGCACAGGGAGATGCGCTGTAGTTTGTGAATGAAAGGACCTGCCAACTCCACTGCACTCCAGCAATAAATGCATCCAACTGTATTGATGGAAGCGCTCCTTGTAGCCAGCCCAGCACCCCCCTGAGAGCTGGCATTCGGGCGGACCTCCCCCCTGCTCTCCCCTTGGCATGCCACTATGCAGTGGGCCCCAGCACTTGCCTGGGTATGCTGGGTGCTGACACTGGCCCTGCTTGCCACTATACCCCTCTGGCAAGCTATGATGCCTTACAGTGCTAACTCCCCCAGCACAAATCATAGCCAATGTGTACTGCTGTTTAGCAGCAGAATCATCTAAATTCTAATGACAATGCACAATCGAGAAACAACCAAAATAGAAAATGGAGGCCCACAACATCCACTAATATACAGCTTTTTTATATTATTTCCACAATTGTAATTCAACATACAATACAAAACAATCTTAGGAATAAAAGAGCTTTTACTCCACTTGCACGGAAAAGAAACAATCTACACATGCAAACCAGCAGATGCTACATCATCATGTCAAGAACTAATAAATAAGTATAAGCACTATGCCTGATATCAATGCAATGCTATATACAGTAGCAGTCTATTACTGAATTTATACCCATGAAGTAGTAATTAACAGAGATGGATGAATCACTCAAAATTCGATTTGGGTGCGAGCCAGCAGAATCAGTCAACAGGGGCGGATTGGGAATTAAAAGTGGCCCTGGAAAAAAAAAAAAAGTGGCCCCAAATTGTGGGCGGGCCAAGATTGAGAGAGGCGGGGCCAGAAATACCATAGAGGGAACATTATATCATGTCCTCCCCTTGCCCTCCAGTAATGCCCCCCACCCCAGTAATATTCCTATAGCGGCCATAGTAATGCTCCCACCCCCAGTAATGTCAATATAGAGCCCCCAGTAATGCACCCTGGCCCCAGTAATGTCCTTATAGCTCTCCCAGTAATGCCCCTCTGCCCCAGTAATACCACCCCCCCACCCCAGTAATGTCACTATAAAGCCCCCAGTAATGCCGCCCTGCTTCCAGTAATGTCACTATACAGGCCCCAGTAATGCCCCCCACCCCAGTAATATTCCTATAGCGGCCATAGTAATGCTCCCACCCCCAGTAATGTCAATATAGAGCCCCCAGTAATGCACCCTGGCCCCAGTAATGTCCTTATAGCTCTCCCAGTAATGCCCCTCTGCCCCAGTAATACCACCCCACCCCCACCCCAGTAATGTCACTATAAAGCCCCCAGTAATGCCGTCCTGCTTCCAGTAATGTCACTATACAAGCCCCAGTAATGCCCCCTTCCCCCAGTAATGTCACTATAGCATCCCCATTAATGCCCCCTGCTCCCAGTTATGTCACTATAGAGCCCCAGTAATTTCCCCTCTGCTCCCAGTAATGTTACTATAGAGTCCCCAGTAATTTCCCTTCTGTCCCCAGTAATGCCCCCCTGCCCCCAGTAATGTCCCCTCCCTGCCCCAGTAATGTACAGTGGACACTTAAATGTGCCCTGACCCCTTATTGTTAATGGCTGGCAAAAAACAAACAAACAAAAAAACTTACCTTTGTGTGCAGACCTGGAGCAGCCTCTTCTGGCCTGTGTCCTGGAGCAGGAGGGATAGGGGTGATGACACAGCGTCAGTCGCGCTGACGCTGGGAGTGGGAGGAGCCACAGGTCCTTTCCCATCTGAAGAGGATAGTGAGCTCTCTCCTGCTGTCGGGTGTTAAAGGACCTGACAGCAGGAGGTACAGGGGTGAGTACATTATGAGAGGCAGGGGCTGCACAATAGGGAATGATAAGAAGATCACAGGAGGGCCAGCGGCGGCCGCCGCCCTCTGTACAATACACATTGCAATACAATACACATTGCGGCCAGCAGCTGCCCTGCTACGATCTCATTATCATGACATTGTTATGATAATGAGATAGCAGGGCTGCTGGTGGCCGCAATGTGTATTGTAATGTGTATTGTAGTGAGGGCGGCGGCCGCTGCTCACCCTGCTGACACCGGCCCACAGCATACTTTAGGCAATCGGCCCACCGGGAAGTGTCCCGGTGGGGTACGTTGCCAGTCCGCCCCTGTCAGTCAACCAATCTGATTTGGGTCTGAATCCGAAGTGCTCTAATTGAATTTAAATTGGTGTCTGACACTCTGAGGTCTCCGAGGTCTTTTTCTTTTCTTGTTTTTCCCTTTTTGTAATTTTTTTTTCCTTTTACTTTTTTTTTTACTTTTATGTCTCTCTCTCTCTCTCTCTGTGTATATATACATACATATATATATATATATATATATATATATATATATATATCTTTATATATTGAAATTATCTAAGCAAAAACAGCCATTGTTAGCAGGTATGGAGCAATACATAGTCACTAGTATTTCAATTTTCTACATCCCTATAAAAGAATGAGAGTTTATTGACTGAGAAATGTTGTATATTATTAGATTATAGATTATTACAGTCTTTAGGAAGTGATAAGGTATAGTGCTGAGCGAACATGGCGGCGCTCGGGGCCATGCGGTGTTCGGCTGAATTAGCCAATTAGCGTGCGGGGAGGTACTGGCATTCACTGTAATGCCAGTAGCCATGTTGGCTAAAGGCATTACACTGATTGGATGGCCAGGAACGCGTCATTTTTTTTTTAAGGGGTTAAAAATTAATGTCAGGCCACCTTGCGCAGCTGGTGCATGGTGTATTACTCTCTGTATACTATATACCTGACATCCTTTGCTATTTTTTCTGCTGCTAATTAAGTCCGCAGTACCTCTTTTGCATCTGCTGTATAACATTTGCGCAAGGAGGCACATATAGTGTAGATATAGGATTTGGCTAGGCAGGGCTAGTAGTTCTGTTCAAAAGACAAGTCCATTGTTATATTTGGCTGCATTTTGGTTTTTATTCTGGGGCAAAAAGAACGCAAGTGTGCCTGACGCTAACACCACGTGCACAGCGCGTGCATTAGAACCTTTCTGTAGTCTATATACCTGACATCCGTTGCTATTTTTTTCTACCGTTAATTAACACAATAAATGTCAGGTATATAGGAGAAACATACATTGTCCTGCACATGTAATGTCACTGTGATTAGCGGCAGAAAGAAACGCAATAAATGTCAGGTATATAAGAGAAACATACTTTGTCCTGCACATGTAATGTCACCGTGATTAGCGGCAGAAAGAAACACAATAAATGTCAGGTATATAGGAGAAACATACATTGTCCTGCACATGTAATGTCACCGTGATTAGCGGCAGAAAGAAACGCAATAAATGTCAGGTATATAGGAGAATCATACATTGTCCTGCACATGTAATGTCACCGTGATTAGCGGCAGAAAGAAACGCAATAAATGTCAGGTATATAGGAAAAACATACATTGTCCTGCACATGTAATGTCACCGTGATTAGCGGCAGAAAGAAACGCAATAAATGTCAGGTGCATAGGAGAAATATACATTGTCCTGCACATGTAATGTCACTGTGATTAGCGGCAGAAAGAAACGCAATAAATGTCAGGTATATAGGAGAAACATACATTGTCCTACACATGTAATGTCACCGTGATTAGCGGCAGAAAAAAACGCAATAAATGTCAGGTACATAGAGGAAACATACATTGTCCTGCACATGTAATGTCACCGTGATTAGCAGCAGAAAGAAACACAATAAATGTCAGGTATATAGGAGAAACACACATTGTACTGTACACGCTGCACAGCTGGTGTTAAGATTAGGCAAACTTGCGCAAATTTTGACCATCAAGAATAACAATATTGCAGCCAGATATAACAATAGTTCTTAAAAGGACTTTTGGGTCTTTTCAACAGAACAACTAGCCCTGCCTAGCCAAATCCTATCCCTACACTATCTGTGCCTGATTGCGCAAATGTTATACATTATATGAATAACGGCAGAAAAAATACACTGGATGTCAGGTATTTAGGACACAGAAAGGTTATACTGCACATGCAGCACAGGTATGTGACATTACCTGCGCTGCATCTGCTGCATAACGTTTGCTCATTCAGTGAAATTTTTCTGCTGATACACTAAAAAAAATCTGCGCAACTGTACTTTTGACAAACTTGCATATATACCATTTAGTATGCGCAAGGCGAGCAGTAAGGGACAGGAAAGTGGGCGTGCTGCTGATGGTGCACGGTGGGCGCGGTGAAACAGTGTCTACTGGCAGAGCACAAGAAACAAAGTCATCCAAAACTCCTAGCTTCATGTCTCAGTTTGGAGGGTGGTGCAAGACAGGTTCTTGTTAGGTCAACATGTCAGGAGGAGGACCAGAGTGAGGTTATTGTTTTAGGTTAAAAAATTAGCGGTGAGGGCCTGCTGGTGAACCTCTTAAATATTTAAAGACGAGGGCAGCCTAATAAGCAGTTTGATATGATGGAGGAACAGGAGGAAGAGGAGGAGAAGAGGAAGGCGTTCATGGAAATACAATGTATTCAATACACCTAAAAGCCACATTTAAAGTTCCTTTATGTTCAGCCACTTTCCTCTGGTGGGGTAGCGAAGTCAGGGGCAATCCAGGCCTTGTCCATTTTGATTAGCGTCAGCATTTTCAGTTGACAGGCGGATGCGCTTATCAGTTATTATGCCCCCAGCGGCACTAAATAACCGCTCCGACAAAACGCTGGCGGCAGGGCAGGCCAGCACCTCCAAGTCGTAGAGCGCCAGTTCGTGCCACGTGTCCAGCTTAAACACCCAATAATTATAAGGCACAGAGGGATCGCTGAGGATGTTGACATTGTCAGCTAGGTACTCCTTTACCATTTTACAAAGCTTTTCCCTCCTAGTTGTGACACTAGACCGCTTATCAGAACCTTTTCCACATGCAGCACTGTCCATCTTTATTGTGAGCAGGTAGAGTTCCAGAGCGTGCTCAGGTCGCACAGCAGTCAGTGAGCTGGCAAGTGTAAGCGCTGCTGCAGCGTTGCCAGACCGGCGGAAGCTGTAGGTGACTTTCGGAAATGGGCACCTTCACCAGCAGCTCAGGCAAATTGGTGTAGGTTTTGAGAAACCGCTGAACCACTAAGTTGAAGCAGTTGTTTGGCCTGAGGGAGACTGCTGTTTGTCCTTCCTGTTGGAGGAACAGGTAGACTCATTCCTCTCATTAGTTCCAGGGTCCTATAGGGTCAGTTTGGTTTAGGTTCCTGTGTATGAACTCGCCTACATTTGAGGCCTGTTCATACTGGTAGTCAATCAGGATTAGAGTCATGGTCTCCTGTCCCTCTACCTTCCTTAGTTTCCAGGCCTAATCTTCTTTCCCTCCTACGCTCTGTGTGGTTTTCCCCCCACACCTGAGCGTGACAGTATGTGTGTGAGCTTGCCGAGCTCCAAAGCCGCCACCAAGTTGCGGCCGTTATCAGAAACAACCATGCCTGGTTGTAGGTTGAGTGGTGAGAGCCACAGCTTAGCCTGGTCCCTTTTACCCTGCCACAGCACTGTGGCCAGGGCCGTATTTCCAACTAGGCACCGGGGGCACGGTGCCTAGGGCGGCGGGTTGCGGGGGGGCGGCACCCCGCCGGGTTAATCAATAATAATCTTGGAAAAAAAAAAAAAAAATTGTAAAACCATCCTGTTTTTTTTTTTTTTTTCCCCTGGGGGGGGGGGGGGGTGCTGTGGGAATACTAGCGAGCGCTTCCGTAATGGAAGCGCTCACTAGCCTGCAGGAGGAGGGGGAGTGAAGCGCTGGTAGCGCTGTACAGTACTTACCCCTCCTCCTGCTTGCCGGCGCTGCTGTGTCCTGACTGCCTGCAGCGTCAGGACGTACAGAGCGCCCTCTGACCTGACGCTGCAGGAGGTCAGGTGACTTCAGCGCGGGCCCCTGGAAGAGGAGAGAGCGGGGACACAGCCGGGACCAGAGGTAAGTTGTTTTTTTTTTTTCTTGTCTGATCTGAGGTCTGAAGTGGGGGCCACAAAGGGATTTGGACAGAGTGGGGCATCTGAAAAGTGGCAACTGAATGGGGGGATCTGAAATGGTGGGGACACAATGGGGGGGGGATCTGAAAAGTGGCAACAGAATAGGGGAATCTGAAATGGTGGGACAGAATGGGGGGGTTCTGAAATGGTGGGACAGAATGGGGGGGTTCTGAAATGATGGGACAGAATGGGGGGTTCTGAAATAGTGTGACAGAATGGGGGGGTTCTGAAATGGTGGGACAGAATGGGGGGGTTCTGAAATGGTGGGACAGAATGGGGGGGTTCTGAAATGGTGGGACAGAATGGGGGGGTTCTGAAATGGTGGGACAGAATGGGGGGGTTCTGAAATGGTGGGACAGAATGGGGGGGTTCTGAAATGGTGGGACAGAATGGGGGGGTTCTGAAATGGTGGGACAGAATGGGGGGGTTCTGAAATGGTGGGACAGAATGGGGGGGTTCTGAAATGGTGGGACAGAATGGGGGGGTTCTGAAGTGGTGGGACAGAATGGGGGGGTTCTGAAATGGTGGGACAGAATGGGGGGGTCTGAAATGGTGGGACAGAAATGGGGGGTCTAAAATGGGGCCAGAAAAGGTGTTCTGACATGGGGCAGAAGGTAGGGGGGGGGGTCTGACATGGGCCCCAGAAGGAGAGTTCTATATGGGGGCCACAAGAGTATGATATGGGGCCAGAAGGGGGGGGGGGGTATGATTGGGGATCTAATTAGGGGTCTTAAGGAGGTCTGATTAGGGGCCTGAAGGGTCTGACTGGGGGTCTAGAGGGGTCTGATTGAGGGTCTGGGGGTCTAATGAGGATCTGATTAGGGGGTCTGGAGGTCTAATGGGGGGTCTGATTGAGTGTCTGGGGGTCTAATGAGGGTCTGATAGGGGGTCTGGAGGCCTAATGAGGGTCTGATAGGGGGTCTGGAGGTCTAATGGGGGTCTGATAGGGGGTCTGGAGGTCTAATGGGGGTCTGATAGGGGGTCTGGAGGTCTAATGGGGGTCTGATAGGGGGTCTGGGGGTCTAATGTGGATCTGATAGGGGGTCTGGGGGTCTAATGAGGGTCTGATAGGGGGTCTGGAGGCCTAATGAGGGTCTGATAGGGGGTCTGGAGGCCTAATGAGGGTCTGATAGGGGGTCTGGAGGCCTAATGAGGGTCTGATAGGGGGTCTGGAGGTCTAATGGGGGTCTGTAGATAGGGGGTCTGGGGGTCTAATGTGGATCTGATAGGGGGTCTGGGGTCTAATGAGGGGCTGATTGGGGCTTTGGAGGTCTAATGAGGGTCAGATATGGGAGTTTGGAGGTCTAATGGGGGTCTGTAGATGGGGGGGTCTCATCTGGGGTTTGATATGGGGATCTGATCTGAAAGGTAAGGGGGGTACTGTTTTTCTGTGTGGTGCCAGTATTTTCAGGGGGGCTGTTTCTGTAGTATAGTATGGGGGGCGGGCAGGGTGAGATGTGGAGAAGGTGAGAGGATGATGGAAAAGTAGGAAAGTAAGATGTCTGTTTGTTGAACTCTTCAGAGACGAGGCACAGCTGAAAGAAGTCACCATGGTGGTCTGGTCTGACAGAAGAAGAGGAAAGAAAACGTCATCAGAGAAGAGAAGTCACTGGATGTAAGAGGTACATATGTGGCGCTGTATGACCCTGTATGCTCTGTAGTGCTGTATGAAATGTTTTCCAAGTCTGTCTTTGAAGGAGTTGTCTTTTTTTTTTTTTTGTACGAGCGCTGCCTTCTCTGCTCTGTTTACTGCTCTTCACTGCAAATTCTATGGCGAGCAAGTGAACAGAGCAGAGAAAGCAGCTCTCATATGAGCTCTGCTCTCTCTTCAAACAGCTGATCGTCAGGGTGCCGGAGGACCCCAGCCGATCTGATATTGATGACCTATCGTGAGGATAGGTCATTAGTAGTAAAAAGAGGACAACCCCTTTAACAGTAGGACTAGAGGGAAGGGATTAGGTTGAGAATTTGGGGTGGGGGGGGGGGGGGCGTTTTAATATTTACCTTGGGCATCAGAAAATCTAGGTGCACCAGCGGCAGGTGGGGGGGGGGGTACAGACTGAGGGTAGTTGGGTGTATGGGGATGGTGGGGTAGTTGGGCGGGGGTTAATTGGCTTGGCAGAGGACCATTTTCAGTATCCAGGGGGTTGGGGGGGAGGATAGGTCACTGTAATAAGTCCAGGAGGAGGCTACTATGGGGGGTGGGGGTAACGAGGCTACTATGGGGTTGAGAGGCTACTATGCTACTGTGGGGGGAGGAGGCTACTATGGGATGGGGGGGACTGAGGAGAGGCTACTATGCTACTATTTGGGGGCGTGGGGGAATGGGTCACGTTGGGGGGGGGGCGTCATCACAGAGAGTGCCTAGGGCAGCATGAACCCTAAATACGCCCCTGACTGTGGCGGTGTGTTGTTTGTCACCTAAGCAAATAAGTTTCAGCACAGCCTGTTGCCGCTTCCCCACCGCTGTGCTAAACTGCTTCCAGCTACTGACTGATGGCTGACTGGTGCTGCAAGACGAGAATTCCTAGATGGAAGTGGTGGAGGAGGAGGGGTTGCAGCTGCTAATGTAGGTGGTGGCGGAAATCCTGATGAAAGTAGGGTCGGTAGCACCTGTGCCATCCCAGGGTACAACTCGCTCCTAGCCTCCACAACGTTCACCCAGTGTGCCATCAGGAAAATGTAGCATCCCTAGCCAGAAGCACTTGTCCATGTGTCAGTCGTTAAGTGGACCTTCCCAGTAACTGCGTTGGTCAGGGCACGGGTTATGTTTTGGGACACATGCTGGTGTAAGGCGGTGAGGGCACACCGGCAAAAATAGTGGTGGCTAGGTACTGAGTAACAAGGGACAGCCGCCATCAGACTGCGAAAAGCCTCAGTGTCCACAAGCAACATTTTCAGCGCCAACAATTTGTAAAGGTGTGCATTTAGTGCTATGGCCTGTGGGTGGGTGGCTGGGTATTTGTGCTTTCTCTCAAAGGCCTGGGGTATGGACATCTGTACGCTGTGCTGGGACACAGAAGTGGATGTGCTCGCTGATGGTGCTTGTGAGGGTCCAGGTGCAGGGCGGGAGGCATCTGGGCCTGCGTCTTGGCTAGCATGTAACACAGGGAAGAGGAGGCAGTTGTGTGACCCGCAGACACCGATTGTGGATCCAGGCGTTTGGCCCACCTATTAGGGTGCTTTGCTGCCATGAAGATCATGCTGGTGGTGGTCAGCTTGCTAGTGTTCATGCCCCTGCTCATTTTGGTAAGGCACAGGTTACAAATGACAATTCTTTTATCGTCCACACTTGTTGGTGTGGCCTGCCTTCTCCCTTATGCCACCCCACCGCCTCTTCCAGCCTGTTGCGGTACTGCGGATCCCTCCGCCTCTGTACTGCTGTCCTCGCTCAGCTTGCCTCCTTCCCATGTTGGGCCAGTGATTTCATCGTCCACCACCTCCTCTTCCACTTCTTCACTCTGGTCCTCCTCCTCACAAGTTGACCTTCAGTGCTGCTGACACTCAAAAACATTTGGGGTGAGGGTCTGCTGCTTATCTGACCGTCTAAAACATTAGGGGCGAGTGCCTGCTGCTGATCTGACAGGGTAAAACATTAGGGGTGAGGGCGTGCTGCTACTTGCGCTTTATATACAAGTAAATATATGTTTCCTAAAAATATTTCCTGTAAAATCGATGCTATATTCGGTTTTTGGGGGTATTATTGTCATTCCGTAAAAGTGGCGTAATACTCGGACATCATCGTTAAAAGCAGCGGCTTCGATGTCCAAGATGCATCCAGACATCCTCCCCATGCTGTTCCCTAACCATTTCAGTGGTGTTTCCACCATTTTCTCACGTTTCCCTATGAACCAGACACCCTCCCCTCTGCAGAGCAGGGAGTGCCTGGTGTTCTCCCATTGACTTCCATTATACTCGGGTGCTCGGTTGAGCACTCGAGCACCACCTAGTGTTCGGCCAGAGCACCCGAGTACCCGGTGCTCGATCATGACTAATAAGGTACAGCCCTTCCCCCAGAGACCAGAAAGTAACTAAAAACTGCCTCCAAGTCTTATCTGTGCGTTTAAAGGGAAGCTGTCATCAACTTTATGCTGATCTCACTGAGGGCAGTATAAAATAGTGACAGAAATGCTGATTTCAGCGGTGTGTCACTTATGAGCTAATAGTAAGTGGTTGCCGAGAATCACCATCGTAATCGTTGCAGCTTAGGCCTTTAAAAGAATCAAATCTACTTGAGAAGAGTCAGAGTTATTCATAATCTCCTGCTCTCCCCGCCCAACTGTTGATGATTGGGAGTTGTATCCTACAGAAAAGGGAGGGAACTAGGTAGAAGACTGTCAATCATCAGCAGGTGGGCAGGGAGAGCAAGAATTCATGAATAACCATGACTCTTCTCGTGTAGATATGGCTCTTTTCCAGGCCTAGTCTGCAATGATTGTGATGTTGGTTCTCACCAACCACTTACTTTTAACTTATAAATGACAGACCGCTGAAATCAACTCACCTGTCTCTACTTTATTCTGCCGTTAGTATGAGCAGCACAAAGTTGATGACAGGTTCCCTTTAAAGGATCAATGATTTAAAGGGAGTTTTTTCACCAATATAACTAAGAGCAGTGCCCCACAGAAGATTGCATACACATCCCAGACATACCTGTGTGCACTTTGTGTCTGTATTACATGTCCAGGAAAAGCACTTTTATTCTGCATGAAAACAGCTCCCAAGTGCCCAGCTCTGCTGCTGCAAGTGCCCAAAGCAAACCAGACTGAAGAGGGGAGGGCTGCTTTAGCTGCTCATATCTTGGGATTCGTAGCAGATAGAAAAATGACCTGACCTTCTTTGAAATCTGGCATTCCAAACTTTCAAATGATACCAAAATCACAGCATTATAGCTATATAGATATAGCTGTTAGGAATCGAGTCAGGAGGGAAAGCTGTTTTTACTTTCACTTTTAGCTGGGCACTTGGGAGCTGTTTTCAGCAGAATAAAAGTACCTTTTCTGAACATGGAATACAGACACAGTACACACAGATATGTCTGTGATGTGTCTGCAATTTTCTGTGGGGCAGTGTTGTTAGTTATATAGGTGGAAATTAGGTGATAGACTCCCCTTAAAGGATAACTGAGTTATTAAAAAATTTTTGATATGTCATAGAGTCTGCAAAGAACACCACCAATTGCAAGAGCAAGAAGAGGGAAGATCTCGCACAGCTTGTTCTCTCTCCTCAATGAAGGAGTGGAAGGGAGATGGATTTAATACAAAGTCTATGGGTCCATGTCGATTCTGTCCTCCACTGTTAGGGCACATTATTCAAGAACTTATATATTGTTCTAGAGATCATTGGGGGTCTCAAGATTCAGGCCTCCACTGATTAAAACTCAGTGACCCTTATATATATGGTGTTACTATGTTGTGTTATTTAGGACATAAGCAGTACAACAGAACTGTGAAATCCCTTCCTTTTAATGATATGGTGACTGTGCTCATCATGCCATAGCCTAAAAAGTGAGAAACAGAAAAGCAGGAAGCATCAGCCAATTTTGTTTGCTCTTAATGAAAAATAAGTGGAACCAGAAACGTAACTTGTAGCTCCTGGGTCCCAATGCAAAATCATTAACAGGGCCCCCTCTATAATGCTTAATTTATAGTACTGTTATTCTTATATGGGGAAGAGAGATTATATGGGCCTCTCAGACTTCAGGGCCCCCTGTACCCCCTATAGTTATACCCCTGAGTGGAGTTGTTATTTAAAGTGTGCACAATACCGTCACAACAATTTGGAGAAAATAAGTGTAGGATTCTGAAGGATTCCCATAGTTGTGATACTACACACTGCAAAGTAACTTTTATACATGTGGTAATTTGTTCACCCCCTCCTCTACCCAAGCTTTATCTAGTCCATTAGTGAATTATGTATCTCAGTGTTTATCTGCTGATCTGGTAAACAGATTATTATAACAGGACACAGTTCAGTTAACTTTTAAACTCCATATTAGTCAGTTTATTTATATTGCAACACTTTAAGTACACAGAGAGATTAATAATAAACCCGATTTCCTATTATTCATTTTCTACTAAATATTTTTGGACGCAAGTATGTTAGATTTTTATCAAATAATTTATATATGAAATTGAAATCCCTGTTTTAGGTTTTTTAATATCTAAAGTGCTGCCCCAACCAAACAATAACGTATAATCATTTTACAAGCAAGGAGTAGGTAAGCTGACAATCACTGTTAATGGAGAATCCTGTGTTATCTTTGCACATACTGTAGGTGATATATGCCCATTCTTAACCTACCTGTAATGATAAGGAGATAACTGCAGTAAAGTGATCTGTACAGACCAAGAATTAGCATCTCTTGTTAGGTCTGTTGGTCAGTGTGAAAATAGCAGGATTTCATGGTTTTTGTTTAAATGTAAATATTGACATGGAAAATTAAAAATAACATCGTCAAAAATTCTTTAAAAATGACCTGATTTCTAATTACACATTCTCCTTAAGAATCTGGTGTTTAGCCAAAGTTGAAGGTGCAATGTCCTGAAAAAATTAGACCTCTGCTCCTTCGTATTGTATCAATTTCCTTTCTTTGAATTGAAGATTTGGGCTATGTTGACCAATGAAAGAATGCCTCAGATTACATCTCTGGGCTAATCTCTAGGCTTGCGCTTAGGGCGCAAGGTTCTATATATGTGCTCAATGGTGATGGTGGCTGCCCATTTCTGGCTCAGTAGATGGGTAAAAATCTCTGTAGCCCCTTTTAGTAGTGATTCTCACCAATGTTTCTGGTAGCCCTTTGATCATCGCATTTCTTCTCCTGCTCCTATTTTCCTGATCAGGATGAAGGCCTTGTTCTTGGCATCCTACTGTGTGGTACCCTTCATAGCCAGAGCTTCTGAGAAAGAGATCACCTCTTGGCATGCTGTCTCCAGGATCTTGACTCTGTGACCTATTTGATGTCGTTTGGTTTTGTTCTCTGCTAGATCCTTTAGGGCACATCAAAATGCTTAGGGCTAGGCTTTGCTAACTTCAATAGAAGACGCTCATTCTCTGCTGTTTCCGAAACACCTGCTACACCATCTTGAAGTTGGAGTGGGGGAGAGGTATTCCCCGATCTTCTCTTCAGACATTTTCAGTATCTGAGACATAGGAGAAGCTTCTAACATTTGGTTTCTTGAGGCATTGTGACAGAGTTCTGCATTCAGGCCTCCATCTCAGTCAGCAGCCAGGCTCTAGCCCTCACAGGATTATCATTTGTTTGGTTACCTCACCTACCAATAAAAATGAGTAAAAAAATACCAAAAGGTTGCATGTATCTGAAAATGGTATCGTTAAAATCTATGGCTTTCTCCATAAAAAAAAATCATTGAACGGCTCCATCGCCAAAAAAATAACAAAGTTATGGCTGTCAGAATATATATATATATTTAGACAAGACAAAAAGAGGTGTGGGCTGCACTGTCTGTAGAAGGTAGATTAAACGGGTGCCAGCGGCTATGGACACGATTCAAAATCCAGACGCAATAGATAAGAAAAAATTCCACGGCACTCCAAAAAAGTAAAACTGAGGTGTATTTTATTCACCTGATTGCGACGTTTCAGTCCACTCTATGGGACTTTTTTCAAGCAGTGATCTCTGCTTGAGAAAAGTCCCATAGAGTGGACTGAAACGTAGCAATCAGGTGAATAAAATACACCTCAGATTTACTTTTTTGGAGTGCCGTGGAATTTTTTCTTATCTCATATATATATTTATACATAGCAATCTTTTTTCAACATAAAAGCTTTTTTATTTTTTTAAGTAGTAAAACATGACAAAAACTATATAAATTTGATATCTCAAAAAATGTACCTGCAAAATAAAGTTAATATTATTTTTACCATCACGTGAACATTTTAAAAACTAAACCCTAAAAGCAATGGTAGAATAGCATTACACTGCTACCCCAAAACTTTTTAAAAATTGAATACATTACATTGTTAAAACGATACATTAGATGTGTCCCAAAATAGTGCCATTAAAAAATGCAACTCATCTGACATAAAATAAGCTCCCATACATGTCAGTGGAAAAATGTTAAAAAAGTTACTGCTTTTGAAATGTGGAGATCAAAAAAATGAATAAAAAGTGCAGTACACTGAGTTCCAAACTAGGCTCCATCCTTATTAGGTCAAAAGGGCTGTATTATAACCAACAACCAAAGGTATAACTACGTTCTTTGGCTCCAATGCAAATCTGTACCAGGGTCCCCCATCTACTATGTGCAATTTGTGAAAATAGTATGCAGAGGGAACTTTGGGCTCACTGAGTGTGAATGCTACCACTCTGCATCCCCTGCAATTATGCCCTTGCAGACAACCCTTTTTAACATTACATCAACTGTGGCAATTGCATCAGGTTACATTTTGGGCCTTCTGATGCTCCGGCATTATGCTTTAAAGGGTTTTTCTGAGACTTTATAACTGATGACCTATCCTCAGGGCACAGGACCCCTACCAATAGGCTATTTGAGAAGGCAGCGGTGCTCGCAGTTGCCGTCTTCTCTCAGCTTTTCCTAGACCAGTGATGATACATTCATTGGTAACATGGCCTAGGTCGATGGTGGCAAACCCATGTCATGGGTGCCAGAGGCAGCACTCAACGCCCTCTCTGTGGGCAACTGTACCTGGAAAAAGTCTATGGTGTACCAATATGGCTTAGACTTTTCCTGCCATTCATCTGTGCAGGATGCAATATGAACAGCAAAGGCAGCGCATTGAATGTAGGCAGGCAGCTTATTTCCAATAAATAAGTGGGTTTTGGGTTGCGGTTTGGGCAACTCTAAAAGGTTGACCATCACTGGCCTAGATGCTGCCCAGCCCCATAGAAGTGAATGGGGCTGAGCTGTGATACCAAATACAGCCACTCTACAATGTACGGCACTGTGCTTGGTAAGCAGGAGGAAGGCCACGGCACTCACTGGAGCACTGATGCCTTCTCAAACAGCTGATTGGCTGGGGTCCCAGGTGTCGGACCCCCACCGATCAGATACTGATGACTTACTTAGCTTTTTATGTTTTTGAGAGTGCTGCTTGATTTTTTTTTGTTTTTTTTTAGATAGATAGACTGTATATACACAGATATACCTGTAAACTTACATATAGTTCTGGGGTATATTTGTAGACAGCTATTGGCACTGTAGACCTTTTTAACACAATGCAAATTTGCTGCTAACCCATATGAACAGAAATGCAGTGAAATAACAGTACAATACTCATTTTCTCCTAATCCTCATTGAACTTGTATACACTTTGTTTTCTGAAATCGGATGTTTCCCACATTAAAAGCTTGTAATATGGGAATTTGTTTCCCTTTGTGAGATAAAGAAATAAACACTTTTCAAGGATTTTCTGCTTGTTCTCATCACAATGAAAAAGAAAGCCTTGTGTTCCTCGGGATTGCAGATTTCTCAAACAATTAGATGTACTACACTGAGCTTTCCTTCCCAGCCCTCTGGCCTTCAAGGATCATTTATATGGATTATTATGAGAAGGGATCATTTGTTTCTAAGATCCTGTTTATACTCTTGTTACATTCATGGTCGGAATGTGAAATTGCGAAGGTATAGTAATTGTAGATAAATCATAGTGAGACTCGAACACGTTACAGATGATATTTACAATATTATAACATATAGCTACCTTTAATAAGTGATTTTGAATTTAAATTTGACAATATATGGTATACATTTACGTAATTCAGAAATTATGATGATAATAGGGCTGATAGTTTCACATCTATGGCACATCCATGGGAGAAATCTTAGGGTGGGCTAAAATGCAGAGTGTGACATTGGAAGCTATGCCCCTATGCCACACATCCGTTCCACCTGAGCTATGCCCCCTGTCTAAAAAATGTCTAAAGTACATAATAAGTGTGATGCAAGGTAAGTGTACCAGTTTTGGGGGCATTTAGTTTAGTAAATCTTCCCCATTATCTTTGCTTTTCATTATCAGATTTACCACCAAATACAGGGAACTATAGGCACACGCTTTGCACCCAGTCTAGTTGAAGGAGTTGTCACATAAAAAAATATTCCATATTTTTCCAACCAGCACCTGAATCTGAATACTTTTGTAACTGCATGTAATTAATAATTTACTATAGCCACTGAGTTATTCACTGAAATATATCTGTTTAGTGCCACCTGCTGTTTGCCCTTTTTCTAAATTCTCTGCCCAGCTCACTGAGGTGGACACACATGCTCAGTTCCATCCTTCAACTGCCACCTTCAGGAGAAAGAATATACCCTGAGAAAGTGCATGCCCCCTCAGCTGCCAGCTTTAAATAATGCATGGGCAGATCCCTGGATCCATGTGAGGTACAGGGCTGGTTATAAGTTTATTAGAAAGAGACTACCATGTAATATATGATATCAGATTTTCATTTATACATTACTCAAGGAATAACCTCAATCATTCATTTTTGATTCAGCAGCTTTGCCAAAGTTCAACAAGAAATTTGATACGTTCCTCCTATTTTGATCAATTAGATTAGATTAGATCTACCCAGAGGCGTAGCTAGAGGTTCAGCACAGGGGGGGCGAAACATACTTGAGTGGGCCCCCCACTTATTGGCTTCCCAAACGCACGTTTCCAACTTCACAGGCACATACTACTAGTTGTGGTTATAATATTGTATTAGAAAGATGACTATATAAGCTGCAAGATCGTCTATGCTGCTAAGTACAGTACAATAGACTTTCTACATACCCTAGTCTAAATACTCTACCACATAATGCAGTAAAATATAGGATTAATAGGAGTAAAAAACAAGGGGACTCCTATGTTAAAGGAAACGTGTCCCCAGTTTTTACATCACTCCCCTGCCCCCATCAGACCTCAGATCAGCAGAATGTGCCCCCATCAGACCTCAGATCAGCGTATTGTGCCCCCATCAGACCTCAGATCAGCGTATTGTGCCCCCATCAGACCTCAGATTAGCATATTGTGCCCCATCAGACCTCAGATCAGCCTACTGTGTCCCCATCAGACCTCAGATCAGCGTATTGTGCCCCATCAGACCTCACATCAGCCTACTGTGCCCCCATCAGACCTCAGATTAGCGTATTGTGCCCCATCAGACCTCACATCAGCCTACTGTGCCCCCATCAGACCTCAGATTAGCGTATTGTGCCCCATCAGACCTCAGATCAGCCTACTGTGCCCCCATCAGACCTCACATCAGCCTACTGTGCCCCCATCAGACCTCAGATCAGCGTATTGTGCCCCCATCAGACCTCAGATCAGCTTACTGTGCCCCCATCAGACCTCAGATTAGCATACTGTACCCCCATCAGACCTCAGATCAGCGTACTGTGCCCCCATCAGACCTCAGATCAGCGTACTGTGCCCCCATCAGACCTCAGATCAGCGTACTGTGCCCCCATCAGACCTCAGATCAGCGTACTGTGCCCCCATCAGACCTCAGATCAGCGTACTGTGCCCCCATCAGACCTCAGATCAGCGTATTGTGCCCCCATCAGACCTCAGATCAGCATATTGTGCTCCATCAAACCTCAGATCTGCATATTGTGCCCCCATCAGACCTCAGATCAGCGTATTGTGCCCCCATCAGACCTCAGATCAGCCTATTGTGCCCCATCAAACCTCAGATCAGCCTATTGTGCCCCCCATCAGACCTCAGATCAGCGTATTGTGCCCCCATCAGACCTCAGATCAGCTTAATGTGCCCCCATCAGACCTCAGATCAGCGTATTGTGCCCCATCAAACCTCAGATCTGCATATTGTGCCCCCATCAGACCTCAGATCAGCGTATTGTGCCCCCATCAGACCTCAGATCAGCCTATTGTGCCCCATCAAACCTCAGATCAGCCTATTGTGCCCCCCCATCAGACCTCAGATCAGCGTATTGTGCCCCCATCAGACCTCAGATCAGCTTATTGTGCCCCATCAAACCTCAGATCTGCATATTGTGCCCCCATCAGACCTCAGATCAGCTTAATGTGCCCTCATCAGACCTCAGATCAGCGTATTGTGCCCCATCAAACCTCAGATCTGCATATTGTGCCCCCATCAGACCTCAGATCAGCGTATTGTGCCCCCATCAGACCTCAGATCAGCCCACCCAGCCACATAAGATAAAAATAAAAAACCTCTCTTACCTGTTCTGCGCTGCGGCTGCCCTCCGGTCCGCGCTCCGCTCTCTTCCCTGGCCCGCGCACACTATGACCTGACGCTGCGTGCAGCGTCAGGTCATAGTGCGCGCCGCCAGGGAAGAGAGCAGAGCGCGGACCGGAGGGCAGCCGCAGCGCAGAACAGGTAAGTAAGATTTTTTATTTTTATGGGCCCCCTTGAGTCACTGGGCCCGGAGCCGTCGCCCCCCCTGCCCCCCGGTAGCTACGCCACTGGATCTACCTAATCATATTCTTCCCACTTGGTGGGTCAATCTCAGTTTGAAGGCTTGGAAGTTAAACTGTAGGGATAGTGCATAGAGAATGCCCAGAGAGTGGAGAGAGGGTGTAGGAGACTGCTGAATTACAGACTCTGCTACAATTTATCACCTTTTTATCATTTATCATAACTGTGCAGTGCACCAAAATTCAAGTATTTGCACCAGGACAAACATGGGAGCGTGACAGCAGCAGTGGCAGTAACAGTGACAGTAGTGGCCCCGTGACAGAGTGGGGAGGGTGGAAGTAAGGCTGCATTCACATCACTGTTTATTTTTCTGTTCTTCCATTCTTCTGATCCTGTATTTTGAGCATCTGTAAGGCCTCTATCACTCGGTCAGTAGCAGGAGTGGAACCCAAAGAGATAAAATATAATGGGAATATTTGCATCTCTGCTGTGTTTTGGACCCACTCCTGGTTTTGGCTTACAAATACTGGTGCAAAATACTGACCAAATACTGACTGTATGAAAGAGGCCTTATCCTCAATTTGCATCCATTTCAGCCATTTACATTTGAAATAGTTTTTTTAATTTTTTTACACAGAAAAAAAAGTCCTGCATGCAAGACCTTAATGGCCTCTATCACACGGTCAGTATTTGGTCAGTATTTGTAAGCCCAAAGCAGGAGTGAAACCTAAAGAGATAAAATATATTAGAAATATTTCCATGTCTTCTGTGTTTTGGACCCACTCCTGCTTTTGGCTTACAAATACTGATCAAATACCAATGCAAAATATCGACTGTGTGAAAAAGGGCTTGCAGATGCTCCAAAGACAGGATTGTTTTCCTTTTGTTTTGTTTTTCTGTTCTTCTGATGGATCAGAAAAACAGAAAGATAAATGTTGATGTGAATATGGCCAGGGACAATAGTGGCCCCATGACAGAGTGTGTGTGTGTGGGGGGAGGCGGGGGGGCGGGGGGGGCAGCAGTGGCATAGAGGACAAGATAATGGCAGATCACAGTAGTAGCAGAACCCAACAGCAACAGTGTGACAGCAAGGCCCAGTGGGATGCATATAATTGTAAAAATTTAACATGTACATATCAGTAGGCCAAGAAGCCCCATTGTAGAAAAGAGGCAGCAGGTGGGTGTCAGCACCAGAATGGATGGATGTCGGTGCACTTGACAGTGATGCACACGGTGATATAATAGACCTGCCTTTAATACTGAGGCACAGTAACAGTTTCTTCAACAGAGCAGATTAGCTTTCAATGTCGGTGCACTGCACAGAGATACACACGGCACAATACACTGTCCCTGCAGTCTCCCTGGAATGGAACTAACCACTCCATTTCTTCCCCCCTTTGGGCAAGAGTGGAAGTGTAGTTAGTTGGAACTAGACTGTGAAAGAGACCAGACAACATGGCGCAGTGAGGGAGCATTTTCCCCTCCTGCTGCCGATGCCCAGGGAAGCAGCTTGTAGAGCACCATGACTCGTTGAATTGAATAGACTGAGTATTTCCAGGGGGTCAAAGCACCCCACTCAATGTTACCAGAACCTCTAGAAAGTCCAGTAACCAGCCTGAACACTGAGATTCCCACCACAGAGAGAGCAGCATTTAGAAGACCTGCTACCATATTGCATCCTGCAAAGCAAAGGCAAAGCAGGCAATGATTAAACAGGTAGCATAGTCCAGAAACACAAGCACGAGTCAGGTTTACAGGAACACAAGCACAGATAACAGCAACCTTTGCAGGACACAAGGACCTTTGATGCTCGGGGACCTGGGAAGGGGGCTGGATCACTAAAATAGGTGCAGAATTGCTGAGGTTGTTCACACAGGTCACATGTGCAAACCCTTACATCACAGGAAGTGATGTGCGCCAGCCATTATCGAGGTGGTACAGTAAACAAGCTAATAGGCATGCAGCATCCAGGGCAGAAAGGAAACTATGGAGCGGATTCTAGAAGGTACAGCATCTGCAGGCACAGAGTCCAGGACCAGAGCAGTGCATGGAGAGGCATCGTCAGCAGATCACTGCTGCTACCTGCCCGATAATGTAGCTGGAAGTGGGAAATGACTGAGGTGGCCAGGGAGGGCTGCAATGGTCCCAAGCTCCATGCACGGGTGAGTAGGTGAACACCGGCGATCCACAACTGTTGTTACAAAGTACAATTGCATCATTATTTGAAATGGCCCTGTCAGCTGCCAATGACTATATAATCATGATTGGGGGCTAACAATTAATGAGATGCTCTCAGAAACCAGAATTGAATAGCTTGACATTGAATGCTTCATTCAAAATAGCAGGATTGAAATGAAAACTTTCAATTTAGACAGCAATAGGTATAGAAAATTTCAGATATTTTATTTTGTTTCTATCTATCTTTGCTATTGGTTTTGTACTATTTATGATACATCACCTCTCAGACCATTGTACTTTTATTATTCAAGGTTTCCTATTACATGATTTTTTATTATATCATTTATGACAACATACTACTCTAAGTTTTTTATTTTCAATACTATCCATTGTTTCTGATTTTTTGATATCACACTTATTACACCACCCTAACTAGTGTGTAGTTTAGAAAGTAGCTATTAGGATAAGAGATTAGCGAATCAGCTCTGAAATTCTGCATGTTGACCTGATTTTTTTTTTCCCAAACAAATTAACAACTGAGTTTTAAGAAATTCACTAATTTCTAGTTAGGGTTTTAAGAGAACCTGTTGCAACAAAATGCAAAGCAATCTACTGGCAGCATGTTTAGAAAAGGGGCAGCCAAGCAGATTGATATATACTTTTATAGGAAAAGATTGATAGCACTTGTATAAGTGCGAATACAGAGATAGCTGTCAATCACTGATAACACCTAATCGCTGTACAGATACAGTATAAATTACAGGTTTTGCTGGATATATTCCCATAAAACTTTAGATCATCTCTCAGCTCTATAATATGTTGCTTTCAGATTGCATTGCATTTTATGGTGACAGTTTCTCTTTAAACTCAAAAACTTATGTATACAAGGTAGTAGTTCTTAGGATTCCTTGCTTAAAAAAAGTTCCTGTTAAAGTGATATTATTATATCATATCATGAAAGTAGGCCATTTAAGTAGAAGCATGCAATGATGATTTCCTCATCCCAATTTATTGAAACAAAAGCCAATAACAGTGGTGGGTATAACCCCACAAAATGTCAATGTCCCAATAACTTGTCATGTGGCCTTGAGCATCAATTGCAGCTTGACAACGGCATCTCATGCTGTTCACAAGTCGACTTATCGTCTGCTGAGGCATTGCATCCCACTTTTCTTGAAAGGTGGCCCTCAGGTCATTGAGGTTCTGGGGTACAAAGCTTACAAGCCTCTAGACCGTGACTCAGCTGATCCCATAGTTTTTCAATGGGATTCAAATGTGTAGAAAGCGCAGGCATCTCTATTTGAGGTACCCCAGTCTCCAGCAGCTGTTCCCTAATGATGCGACCTTGATGAGCTGGAGCATTGTTGTCCATGAAGATGAAATTAGGCCTGTGTTGGTCATGCAGAGGCACAATGACTAGATTAATGATGTTATTCAAGTAGTATGGACTTGTCACTGTACCATTCACAAAGTGTAAGTAAGTTCTGTATTGACTAGTCAAACCTGCCTACACTGTAACACCACCACCACCGCTACCACCAAAGGCTTCTTGGGTGATAACAGTGGCTGATCTCCTTGATGTTTTCCACGTTGATGTAAATGGTTTTGAATGGTCTGACGTGACACTTGGGTGCCTCTCATCTCCCTTAACTGTGACTGGAGTTATATGGCATTCATCATCCGGTTCCGCAGGGAATTTTTCACAATAAAGCAGTCATCAGTGTGGGATGTGGCCAAAGGACGTCCACTTCTATGCCTTTTTGTGACTCTTCCAGTATCTCTGCATCTCTGCTGATATCACTCTGTGACACTCTTAGCTCAGTGGCTACTTCTGTTGAGAACAGCGTGCTTGAAACCTCGCAATGGTGAGGTACTGTTGACCATATGTTAGGTCCTGTCTTGGTCTCATTATGTCAAAATGTGAACAACATGATGAGCAGGACTGTTTAAATACCAATTCTAATTGAACCAGGAAATTTATTGGGCGATTCATGGATCAAACACCTATTGTGAATTTTGTCACTTGTTCCTTGTTAGAGAACAGCAAGTTGTGCAAAAAGTACTGAAACACTGAACAGTTGGACGTATGCATTCAAAAGTTTAGAGAAGGTCACATTAAAGGGTTATTCCCATCTTACACAATGGGGGCATATCACTAGGATATGCCCCCATTGTCTGATAGATGCGGGTACCAGAGGTGGAAGAACAGAAGAACGGAGCGGGGAAATGAACGGAGGGTGCACTGCGCATGCGCAGCTGCCCTTCATTCTTTTCTATGGGGCAGCCGAAAATAGCCTTCGGCTCCATCATAATGAATGGGAGCGGTGCCCGCGCATGCACGGTGCGCTCCTATTCATTTCTATGGGAGCAGTGGGGAGCTGCGCCTGTTGGTGGCCGGACCCCAGGATACTAGCGATATCCCCCCATTGTCTATGATGGGAATACCAAGTTTACCTGTAACGGTTAGAGTGCATAGGGGGTTCATCCTGAAATTTCACCCACAAGCCAAGTATACCAAACTTTTTGTGAGTAGTGTAAGCATGGCGCTGGCACTTCTTTGCTTGCCAGATTATTGTGCTTATATAGTAACATCAGAATACAACTCAGTTCCCTAGATCAGCTTCCCGTCCTAAAATTCTAATATCCATAACCTTCACTGTTTTTACTTTCAAGAAAGGCATCCAGACCTCTGTGGAACTTGTAAAATGAATTAACCACCACAATATCCTGTGAAAGAGAGTTCCATAGTGTCACTGCTGTTACAGTAAAGAAGCTCTGTCTATGATGATTGGGACATCTTTTTTCCTCTAGATGTATGTTAGAGGACACAGGCCTAGGTATAACACGGCCATTAGAAAAATCTCTGTACTGTCTATTAAAATATTTGTAGTAGTAATCTGATTGACTGAACTCACAATTGTGGCATGAAATCTTCTGTTAATGTCCCCCAATGTGTTTACATGACTGAGCAACTAAAGAAACTATGTGAAATATTATTGGGTATTTAAAATGAATTTATCTTTAAATATGAATTTAGCAACAAGCTGTTTCCTTGGGAACAGGGTAATATGAAGCAGAAAATATAAAGCATCTGTGTATGGATTGTCTCTTAGGCCTGTGAATATGTCTCTGTTTGAAAGTAACCTTTTAATATGGATAACTAGAGAAACCTGAAAGCTTTTTTTCTTTTTTTTTTTACTGAATTGAGTATAGCAGCTAGACCATCAATATAAAAATGTTGGACAACTCTTTTAAGTCTAACACTACTGTATTTGACACGTACAGTAGAACCCCCGATGATCAGCTGTTCTGCAGAAGGTCCAGTGCCAGCTTCAGAGATAAACGGCTCCATCCATTGTGTAATGGACAGGGCTCGCTCCTCCCATTCACTTCAATTTGAGGATGGAGGGGGTCTAAATTGACAGAAAGCAGGGCAACACAAGTAGGCAGGGTCAGCAATATCATAGAGCAAAACACAGTCCCATCAGAGCCAAATACCACAGTGCAGCATAATATATTGCCCCAATAGCCATCACTCTTTGGTTGCCATTAATACGAGGCACTTTCTGTCCTTCTCTTCCAGTTGTCTCTGATTAATATATGGAGCAGGGGGCTTAGGAGGTGAGATGTGGGCACAGAAGTTGAATTCAGGAAGGCATGTGCAATCGCTGGCCGGGTAAATGAATAACTGATTCTCACAGCGTTAATCACCATTGAGAACACATTATATATCAAACCAGCGGCAGAAAGGAGGGCTTGGCCAATCCGCCCTTGAATGACCCCCACATTAATCAGACCTCAGATCAAAGAAAGCAAATAAACCAACTTACCTCTCCTGCTCTGGACATCGCCACCACCGCTCCTGAGACTCAGCTCCTGCTCTTCCTGGTATTCTTGCAGCGCTGTGTGAGGTCACAGATGCCGCACAGCATGAGGTCACAGAACGTCGACGTCCTCACAGTGTTCGCAGTCACAGCAAAGCATGGGGAGCACTGCATTCACCACTTCCCAGTCCTCCTGTACTAATGAACGCTTCCATAATGGAAGTGCTCATTAGTATTCTCCCCATAAGACGCACTGACATTTTCCCCCCACTTTTGGGGGTGGGGGGTCTTATAGGGTGAAAAATATGGTGCATTGGTTTTTCCTTCCTGTCTTACATGAATTTTAATACAATATCTGTATTCATTTAAACCTAGTTCTACTCGATCTTGAAGTCTGCCCAATATAGCCTTTACCACACTGGCATTTTAACAGATAAATTATGCTATTTGTGTTACAATAATAACCACGTACCAGAATTAAACTTCCTTTGTTAGAATAAGTGTTTCCTCCTCCTCTGATGCCTTTAGAATTTTAATATACCAGACAGGCAAATGTGCCCGCTTTCTAAATAGTCAAAAAGTCTGTTTGCTTATCCTCCTGTTTTTTAAAATCAAATAATGAATGGAGAATCTCAGCACGTACACCGAATTGCGATACTGCACTAAAGTGAAAAATAAAAAGAAAAATTCCCAAAAAATGCCAGAATACCATGTGATTAATTTGTGATTAATAATAATTATATGCCTGCTTTTATTATGAATGATACAGTTACAGTATGTCATGGTGGCTTAAAGGGAACCTGTCAGCTCTGAAACACCCTCCAAACTAGAGTAAGTCTTCGGTGTATAGTGTAAGTGGTGCTGAATCTGAATATGTAAGTTTTATCTTCATACTCACTTCCATTCTGATGTTGTGCTCCCACAAACCTGCAATAAAATGCACTCAGTGGACTCCAGTGCTCACTCACATAATGAAGAGGACTCAAAGAAGAGTCCTCTCAATGTATTTTACTGCAGGTTTGTGGGAGCACAGCGTCGGAATGGAAGTGAGTATGAACATAAAACTTACATATTCGGATTCAGCATCACTTACACTATACACCGCTTACTCTAGTTCAGGGGGTGTTTTGGACATGACAGGTTCTCTTTAAGGAGTTGAAGTACCGCAAGTGAGATTTTCATTGGAAAACTCCTGTTTTCCAGACTTCCAGTGTTTCTATATAGGGTTGGACTGGCCCACCAGAGTACCAGATGATCATCCAGTGGTCCCAGGCTCTGATACCATAGTGGGCCCTAAAGATCCAAGAAAAAAAGAAGAAAAAAAAAAACTATTGGCTGCTTTTGTAAGTGATCACTTACTTGATGATATTGGGGTTGGGCCTTGAGAATAATTTGCTCTGGTGGGCTCAAGGAACCTCAGTCCAACACTGTGCCTATATACAGTCTTGCATTACTTTTAACTAGTTCTAGTAAAATAGGAGTATTTGGGTGAAGAAACAGATATCAAAAATTACATTAAAAAAAAAACCTTTAAATCCTAACCTCACATTTTTCCTTTGTTTAGTTCCCCATCTTGGCGATGCCTAAAAATGGCCCAACATTGAACTTTGTGCTATAGATGGATCCATGCATACGGATTGCAATCCATCACAATCAAACAAAAATAAACAGTAAGGCCCCTTCCAGACGAGCATTACACACGCAGGTCTCCCGCATCGCGGGCCCTGTCCTGACTTATGATGCTATGTAACCCTTACAGTTCTGGAATGTGTTGGACAACACTAACAGCATTATGTCAGTGTCAGGGGCTGGCTGGCAAATTTTAGCCTGGGGGGCAAGCGGTATAGGTAACTGGGCTTTAAACCATTAAAAGGCGGCAGCTGGTTGTGTTTCACGTTGGGATCGCACACACATGTGCAGTCCCAGATACAGAACATTACTGAGTCTATAGCAACAACCTGATCATTACAGGGGCCAGATTTACCAACTCCTGAGCTGAAGAGACTCCATAATGGGATCTGATCAGGAAGCTGCTTCTCTACTGGACAAAAAAGTTTTGCGTGCAGGACTTTTCTGTCCGGTCTTTTTGACAGAATCTGTGACAGTGGCCCGAACTCAGATGCGAATGAATGGTATTAGACTGAAGTATAGCATCATATGCACGTATAACACACAAATACAGAGCAAGAACCAAGATCACCACATACATACAGGACCAGAACCAAACCTATAAGTCAAACACAGTTCCAGAACCAAGTTCACTACATGAATACAGCACCAGAACCAAACCAATGAGTCAAATACAGTTCCAGAACCAAGTTCACTACGTATATATTAACAGAACCAAACCCATAAGTCAAATACTGCACCAGAACCAAGTTCACTACATATATATATCACCAGAACCAAACCCATAAGTCAAATACAGTACAGAACCAAGTTCACTACATATATATATCACCAGAACCAAACCCATAAGTCAAATACAGTACCAGAACCAAGTTCACTACATAAATACAGCACCAGAACCATGTGCAGTACATTTATACATCACCAGATTTTAAAAGTTCAGCACAGATACCATCTGAGTAGTCACGTCAGCCCTCACCATATGAAACTACAGCTCCCAGCATGGCCTGAACAGCAGTAAAGGGATGCTGGGAGTTGTTTCACAAAACAGCATGCTACCCCCCATCATCAGCTATAGATCATCCAGGTGACTACAGCCCTCAACACAGTCAGTAGCAGAATAATCACTTCCATTCAGTGACTTACAGATGACGTCTCCTCCTGAGTTCTTCTCCATCTGGTTCAGACCACCATGATGACATCTCCCAACCACAATTCAGCTCTGCAGATTTTGCCGAGATGATGTCTTCAGCTTCACACTTTACCAACACATTGGCATCCTGCATACTGACACAAACTCATCTTAGTGCCACATGCTGCGCCCTGAATATAACAGCAGCATTAGTGCTACACACAAGGCCCCCAATGGTATTGCCACATACTATGTGCCCTCTGTATATAGTGCCACATACTCTGTGCCCTCTGTATATAGTGCCACATGATCTGTGCCCTCTGTATACAGTGCCATATGCTGTGCCCTCTGTACATAGTGCCACATACTCTGTGCCCTCTGTATACAGTGCCATATGCCCTGTTCCCTCTGTATATAGTGCCACATTCTCTGTTTCCTCTGTATATAGTGCCACATACTCTTTGCCCTCTGTATATAGTGCCACATGCTCTGTGCCCTCTGTATACTGCCATATGCTCTGTGCCCTCTATATAAAGTGCCATATGCTATGTGCCCTCTGTACAGTGCCAACACGCTCTGTGCCTTCTGTATATAGTGCCACATGTTTTGTGCCCCTTATAAATAGTGCCACTTATATGTGCTCCCTTTATGTATAGTGTTTTTTCTATGTGCCCCTTTATGTATAGCGTCTCTTCAATGTGCTCTCTTTATGTATAGTGCTTCTTCTATGTGCCCCTTTTATGTATAATGCTTCTTCTATGTGCCCCTTTTATGTATAATGCTTCTTCTATGTGCCCCTTTTATGCATAATGCTTCTTCTATGGGCCCTTTTTGTATAGTGTCTTTTCTATGTGCCCCCTTTATGTATTATGCTTCTTCTATGTGCCCCTTTTATGTATAATGCTTCTATGTGCCCCTTTTATGTATAATGTCTCTTCTATGTGCCCCTTTTATGTATAATGCTTCTTCTATGTGCCCTTTTATGTATAATGCTTCTTCTATGTGCCCCTTTTATGTATAATGCTTCTTCTATGGGCCCTTTTTGTATAGTGTCTTTTCTATGTGCCCCCTTTATGTATTATGCTTCTTCTATGTGCCCCTTTTATGTATAATGCTTCTATGTGCCCCGTTTATGTATAGCGCCTCTTCTATGTGCACCTTTTATGTATAGTGCCTCTTCTATGTGCCCCTTTTATGTATAGTGCCTCTTCTATGTGCCCTCTTTATGTATAGTGCCTCTTCTTTTTGTACAGTATCCCTTCTATGTGCCCTCTTTATGTATAGTGCCTCTTCTTTTTGTACAGTGCCTCTTCTATGTGCCCTCTTTATGTATAGTGCCTCTTCTATGTGCCCCCTGAATACAGCGTACACACTCTGTATTATAATACTCTGCAGAAGCTAGAATGTAGTGGGTAACAAAAGGTGTGACATAACTGGTTACATGTTCCTGAAGGTCAAATGACAAGAGGCATAATAGATGTAGTGGGTACAGATATATAGTATATACAGCAGTGTACTGATATGTGCGGTACGAGTTACACCTTGTATTTCAAATATCAGTACACTGCTGTATATACTATATATCTGTACACACTGCGTCTATTATACCTCATACCTCACATATCAGTACACTTCTGTATATACTACATATCTGTACACACTGCATCTATTATACCTCATACCTCACATATCAGTACATTGGCTGTGTATACTATATATCTGTATCCACTGCATCTATTATACTTTTATAATACATGCAGTATATACAGATATATAGTATATACAGCAGTGTACTGATATGTGAAGTATAAGGTATAACATATGCAGTGTGTACAGATATATAGTATATACAGCAGTGTACTGATATGTGAGGTATGAGGTATAATAGAGGCAGTGTGTACAGATATATAGTATATACAGCAGTGTACTGATATCTGAAATACAAGGTGTAACTCGTACCGCACATATCAGTACACTGCTGTATATACTATATATCTGTATCCATTGCATCTATTATACTTTTATAATACATGCAGTATATACAGATATATAGTATATACAGCAGTGTACTGATATGTGAAGTATAAGGTATAACATATGCAGTGTGTACAGATATATAGTATATACAGCAGTGTTCTGATATGTGAATTATGAGTTATAATATATGCAGTGTGTGCAGTGTGTACAGATATATAGTATATACAACAATGTACTTATATGCGAGGTACGAGGTATAAATTACACCTCATATCTCACATGAGTACACTGCTTGTATAATATATACCGGTATAAACGGCATGTATTATACATCGTACCTAACATATCAATACAGTGCTGTATATACTATATATCTATACACACTGCTTCTATTATACCTTGTAACTGATATATCAGTACACTGCTGTATATACCATATATCTGTATATACTGCATCTTTTATATCTCGTTAAAGATGCAGTGGGTACAGATATTATGGTCACTGTGTGAGGTATTGGAGGTTGTAATTAAGGTTATGGTCAGTTTTTGGGTTAGGATTAGCATTACGGTTTGTATATTAGGGCCAATATTGGGGTTAGGCGTAGTACTAGCATTAGGGTCAGTATTAGAGTTAGGGGTTTGTATTGGGGTTAGGCCTAGTATTAGCATAAGAATACATTCAGACGACCAAAAGTGTTTTGCAATAAAATGAATGGGTCCGCGATTGTTCTGCTAAATTGCGGAACGGATGCAGACCCAGAAAAACAGTCGTCTGTATACAACCTTAGGGCTAGTATTAGAATTAGGGTCAGTATTAGAATTAGGTGCCAGTATTGGGGTTAGAGTCAGCATTAGGGTACATTCACACGACCGTATTTCCATGCGGACAGCACACCGCAAAAAAGATCCGCGGACAATAATCTTATATTATTAGGATTATAATCCTAATACTAGCTCTGGCCATATGCGGTCCGCAAAATGCGCAACGCACATGGCCGGTATCTGTGTTTTGTGGATCCACAATTTGCAGACTGCAAAACACATACGGTCATGTGAATGTAGCCTTGGGGTTAGGTGTCAGTATTAGGGGTTAATATGGTATAGTATTAGAGTTAGGGACAGTATTAGAGGTCAGTATTAGGGTTAGGGACAGTATTAGGGGTCAGTACTAGTGTAGAGGTCAGTGGCCAGTATTAGTGGTCAGTACTAGTGTAGAGGTCAGGGGTCAGTACTAGTGTAGAGGTCAGTGGCCAGTATTAGTGGTCAGTACTAGTGTAGAGGTCAGGGGTCAGTACTAGGGTAGGGGCCAGTATTAGGGATCAGTACTAGTGTAGAGGTCAAGGGCCAATACTAGGGTAGGGGTCAGGGACCAGTATTAGGGGTCAGTACTAGTGTAGGGGTCAGGGGCCAATACTAGAGTAGGAGTCAGGGACCAGTATTAGGGGTCAGTAATAGTGTAGGGGTCAGGGACCAGTAGTAGGGTAGGGGCCAGTATTAGGGGTCAGTACTAGTGTAGGGGTCAGGGGCCAGTACTAGGGTAGGGGTCAGTGGCCAGTATTAGGGGTCAGACAGGGCCAGTTTTAAGGGTCAGGGGCCACTAGCAGGGTTAGGGCGTCATATGGATAGAATGGGGGAGGGTACTTGCAGTTCACTCACCTGTACTGGCGCGGTCCCACGATACAGACCCGGCCTCTTCTGGCGGTTCTGCTTCTCAAGATCGTCGCAGGCGGCGCAATGATGTCATCCCACCGCCTACGTCATATCAGTGCGCCGGCCAGGAATAGCGGAACAGGGAACCAGTGTTTCCCTTGTCCCGCTGGAGCTGCTGCAGGCTTAATGGTATCTGCGTCCAGTGGACGCAGATACAATTGAGTAGAGGGGTCACAGCAGCCCTGGATCTACCGGCCCGGGGGGCAAGTGCCCTCCTGCCCCCCGGCCCAGCCTGCCCCTGGTCAGTGTTATCCAACACATTCCAGAACTGTAAAGAACTGTAAGGGTTACATAGCATCATAAATCAGTTTAATGCTATGCGACCCCGTTCAGTGCTGGGAGGTCAGGACAGGGCCCGTGATGCGGGAGACGTGCGTGTTTAATGCTCGTCTGCAAGGGGGCTAAGGGACAGGAACCTCAACTATAAAGATCAAATTAATGTAAAAAAGAGGGGTGCTCTCTAGGTGTAGTAGTAGAGAACCAATGGTACTGGTAAATAAAATATGTGTAGCTGTCCCAGGAATTCATTAGGTGTCTGCTGATGGTAGTCTACCAAATAGGTAGGTCATCTAGAAATTTTCAGAACCTGAGAAAATGACAACTGCTAAATAATGAAGCTCTTTCTGGTTGAAAATATTCTCAGCTTATTAATCTTTCTCTTGGGAACCACTGAGCGGTGCCTACAATATATTGGACATAAATAAACAAGAGCTATCCTGATCCATTAAACCAGTCTTCCCACTACAGAGGGGAGAAAAGAACAAAGAGAAGGTACTATATTATTTGGAAGGTGTTTCTAGATCTTCTATAATTATTGTTTTAATCAAAATGATGTAGACTCTTAGCAATATTTGGGCAATGCATGCACAATTTAACTTGCATAGTATTATTTAAATACTGTGTGTATTGCTTTTCTATACAATTGTGGGCACTATCTGAGCACTGCATGGCACTATTTATCTGGGCAGTTTTCACACTACATACTGTACTACAGTAGGTTTATATTCAGAGGTTACTGTCCAACATTTTAGAGTTATGGGTAAATCTTTTTCCTGAAGCCCAAAAGCTAGGACTAAATCATTTTAATGTGCTTTTCGTTGTCTTATGACATTTATAACATTTTTAAATGAAATGTCAAGCTAAAAAAAAAAATGTTATTGAGTTTAACCCCTTCCCATCAAAGCCAATTTTCACTTTCCTCTTTTTCATTTTTTCTTCCCCACCTTCCAAGAGCCATACTCTTATTTTTCTGTTGACATAGCTGTATGAGGACTTTACGTTTATTTTTTTTTGTTTGTTTGTTTTTACAGTGTTCACTACTGATAAAATTGATGTGACCACCTTATTGTTTAGGTAAGTACAATTACAATGATAGTATATTTTACTAGATTTGTTTTGTTTTACTACGTTTACAAAATTAAAAACTTTTTTGAAAAAAAAATTGTGTCACCATGTTCAGACAGCTGATGGTGGATCTGCCGAAGTTGAGAAGAGGGACCGGCCTCTACATAACTTCAGTGTATCCACCACCAGTCCATATGTAAGCCAGCTTCCTTTCTGTCTTAAATTTAGACCATTTCTACGCTTAAAACAGGTTCTTTACGTCTGTGCTGGTATGTTTTATGCTTAAGCCCTCCACGATTTTTGTAGCCTGTCTTTGCAACCGTTCCATTTTAGCTATGTCTTTTTGTAAGTGTAGACTCCAGAATTGGACACAGTATTCCAGATGTGTTCTTACTAGAGCTCTATACAGTGGGATCACAATCTCTCTCTCTTCCTACAGGTAGCCCCCCAGCTGCAATGGATCACAGGAGCATAATGGCGGACAGAGGGAGCCTCTTCCCTCTGTTTAGTAGCTCTGATGCCACATCTGAGAGGTCAAATGGCTAGGATCAGTTATCTGATTATGGTAACTGCAAGCAGGTGTCAGCTTTATACACAGTCAACAATATTCTGCAGTTGTGCATGTATGTCAAATATTGTGAAGGGGTTAAGGGTACGTCTACAAGGGAATGAATCATTGGAGATTATCCATTGTAGAAATGTGTTTTACATTTGTAGATGAGATTTCAACTATTGATTTTACTATGTGAAATGCACAGGGTGAAATCTGTGGCAAATTCACAACAAACCTGCAGGTAACTCATTTTTACTCTGGATTTGCAAACTAATTTTGCAGATTGGTTGCAGAGGTGAACATATCCTTATAATCGTTACAATTTAGGTATGTGAAGTGTTTCCTAATGTTTCTGTTTTCTACTTGTTTTACTATTATTTTGTATGCTTTACTTTCAGCTCACCACCAGTCAAACGCAGGCCTTGTAATGTAGAAAATGAGAAACTATTTTGTTTGGCAGGCAGTATGTTTAACATATCTTACATTTTTGAAAAGTATGATGTCCACTTTGTATATAGCAGCTGTATGCTGTAATTAAACAAAAACATATCTAAAAATGTAGGCACTATAGGAAAATATTTCCAACAAATATTAAGAGTTATGATATTATAGCATCTTAGCTGGGAACAAAGGTATGCAGCATATCATACACAGAGAAACTGCTTCACCCCCCCCCCCCTTTCCAGAGAATCTGATGTGTTTGGATTTTATCTTGACCCTCAAGAATAATTTGAATCATTTGCTGGTCTCTGTAGGGTCCAGGTTCCTGTTCATAATTTCCCCTGCTATCTCAAACCCTTGTGTCTAAGTCCAAACCAATAATGGCTTCCGAGGAAAAATATTTGTATGATAACCATGAACCTCACCTACCAAACACACACATACATGTGCACATGGTCCCTTCCCCACTTGATAATTCTAAATGTCCCTCTTGTTAAAGGAAATCAGGGTGTCTAGTATAGCAGTAGATATGGATAAGGTTTATCTGAGGGATTATACTGATTCTATCCAGGGAACATTGACTAGAAGCTAAGCAGCAACCCCTAGGCAATGATCAGTAGAGAAAGTGATGGAGATAGATAGATAGATAGATAGATAGATAGATAGATAGATAGATTCAGTAGGTGTTCCATTCAGTCCAATTACCACAGTACTGAAAACCCTCTCCAAGATGACACTGTGGGCTGGGCAAAAAAGAAGACATAGAGTGTACTGTGCCTGTTTGAGCCACTGTTCTAGTCTACCTGCCCTGAAATACATGGGGTGAGGTAACTGGGTATGTGACAGATACTGGCCATAGTTTAGATAGGCCTGAACCTGGGCGCTGAGGCGGGAGCTGTCAGCTTGCTGACTGGCCTCTGCCTGGTGCAGCACATTGAAAAACTCCATCAAGTTGAAGAGACTGAAATGGCCGCTGATGCTATTACTGCTGCAACTTTTTATGCTCGTGGCAGAGGGAGAGGGGTGACTCTGAGGGAGCAGTAGAGAGGCCTCCCTTTCAGACACGCTGGCGACAGGCGTCCACTTGCCATAACCTGCGGCAAGCTGCGTACATAATGTTTCCTGGTAATAACGTAATTTCTCCTTCCTTTCTGAGGCTTGATGCTAAATTTCACCTTAATGCACACTGGTAGATTGCTGCCCCACCAGGAGTATTGCTGCAGTAATCACATATATATGCAACTTAATTAAATTGAACGCCACAAAAAAATTGAAATTGTGACCGTGTGGAAACTGAATATATGTAAACAGACAATTGAGGCTTGATGCTAAATTTCACACAGGTAGATTGCTGCCACACCAGGGGTATTGCTGCAGTAATCCTGTACACATGCAGCATAATTAAATTGAAAACCCCCCCAAAAGAAATAAAATTGTAATTGTGACCGTGTAGAAATTAAATATACATAAATGGACGATTGAGACGCTCAATTTCTCGTTAATACACACTGAAAGATTGCCACTATACCTTGTGTCTTGTAGTAATCACATACACTACTAACTACACTAAAAAGTTAGGAATATTTGGCTCTCGGGTGAAATTTATGGAAAACGTAAAACGTTCATGGTACAGTGAAATTATATCATGAACGTAGGGCATTTAAGAGTTCCTCATCTCAATTTATTGAAACAAAAGCCAACAACAGTGGTGGGTATACACCCACAAAAAATGTCAATGTCTCAATAACTTTTCATGTGGCCTTGAGCATCAGTTATAACTTGACAACGATGTTTCATGCTGTTCACAAGTCGACGTATTGTCTGCTGAGGCATAGCTTCCCACTCTTTTTGAAGGGCGGCCCTTAGCCCCCCCCCAAAAAAAAAAATTTAATTTACAACCGTGTGGAAACTGAATATAAGTAAACTGACAATGGAGGATTGACGCTCAATTTCACATTAATGCACACTGGAAGATTGCTGCCAAACCAGGGGTTTTGCTACAGTAATCACATATATATGCAGCTTAATTAAATTGCACCCCACAAAAAAATGGATTTCTGTGAAAATGGGGGTTAAATGAAAATATTTGCTTTTGGGGTGCACCTGCACTTCTGATTTCGGATTGCAGACACAGTCCTGTCCTGCTACTCTGTATTGTACACAACACATACAATTCTTTTTCGGAATCCTAGCATTTCCCTTCACTCTCCCTGGCAATAAGCTTGATTGATTTCTGACTGTCCGTGATTGTTTTTTCTCTCTACTTGACTGCTTAAGATCGTTTTACTGGCAAATACTGTAAGACCCAACCACCCTCATTCACAGCCCAAAACAGAATGGCATTCTGCTTGTTCTGCTAGGGCACCTTCCTGCCTGCTGCACCACTTATATGCTCATCCTGGATGTCTGTCAGCCTGGGAGCCAATCAGAGCAAAACCTCCCCCACTTCATCTCTGAGTCATGTGAGAACCCTTTTTCTACCTCCCTATTGCTTTTTTTTTTACCACCAATATGCACACTAAAATGGCTCTACTCTCCATTTTAATGGATTCATCCAAAACAACCTGAAAAGATTCAGGTTTGTCTGCCATCCGAAAAATAGCAAAGTTCACTCCTTGACTGGCCCACACATAGCCCTGACCTCAACTCCATCAAACACCTTTGGGATCAACTTGCAAAGAAAATTGGAGCCAGGCCTTCTTATCTAACAGCAATGTCCGGCCTCACAAATGCACTTCTGGATGAATGGGCCAAAATTCTCACAGACAAACTCCAAAATCCTGTAGAAAGCCTTCACAGAAGATTGGAAGCTGTTTTAGCTGAAAAAGGGAGACCAACTCCATAGTAATGCCTATGGATATAGACCGGAGTGTTATAAAAGCTCCTGTAGCTGTAATGTGTAGGTGTCCTAATACCTCACCCATATATTGTATGTTTATCCCTTACACGGGTCTATTAGTGGGGATCGGTGCCAGTGCTCTATCAGGGTAAAAAAAAATAATGCAGAATTGTAATACCAATTGATGAATTGCCTAGTTTGAAAAAACTCTTTTTCAATTACATTATTATGGTATTAGAGGAAGTATCCAGACTAGGGTTCCTGGGGCTTACCAGACAAAATCGTTCTGTAAACCAACCCTTCATTTATGCAAAACCTGTGAAAATCCACTTTTATATTTTTAATAAAAATAACAAGAGAACAAAAAATGCATTATAATTAATGTAAGTACGTCACAGAAACATGACAAAATAGCATGTAGGACCATTCAATTTCACACCAGATGTGGCATTGGCACACCAGATGTGGCACGTAGATGTGGCATTCAAACAAGGCACGTAAGAAAAGAAAGAAAAAAGCAGAAGTATAATGAATGCCAGAAGATTAAAGAAAAGAGTAAAACAGAAGACAGAGAAAGAAAATATCAATTCAGCTAGATGACAAAACGTGGGTCAGCTTTAAAGGTTTACTATGGCAACTATAGGCGTGAAGTCTGTCTTTCATTATCATTGTCATAACCTTACCAAACCATGTCCTACCATTATATTCTTCTTATGTCTGTCGACACCGAGCATGATCCTTCTTGTCTATGGGCTGTGGGTAGTATTGCATTAATGTGAGTGATGCACAGTATAGCTGCAATTATGGATTCAGGCTATGGACAAGAGTGACGTGGTTTCTACATAAAAAAGTAGACCTTCTTTTGGAATCTCTATAGAGCAGCTCAACAATCATTTCTTATGAACAATATTTTTACAATATTCCCCACTTCAGTGTACAAAAGCTTTCTTAAAAGGGGTTGTCCCATGAAAACTATTCTACAGTTTTCAAACCAACACCTGGATCTGAATCATTTTGCAATTGCATGTAATTAAACATTTAGCACAGACATTGAGTTATTCAATAAAATGTATCTGTATAGCGCCACCTGCTGTTTGTTTTTTTCCTCATGACTCACTGAAATGGCCGCAAATGCTCAGTTCCATCCTTGAACTGCCTCCTGAGCTGTGATAGGGAGAGAGCTCCAGCAGACAGGACACACCTCCTGAGCTATATAAATCTAGCAGAGCAATAAATGGCAAGATCTCGGGATCCATGTGAGGTACAGGGCTGGTTTTAGCTTTGTTATAAAGAGACTGACATGTACTATATGATGTCTGATTTTCATCTTTTACTTTAGTCATGGGATAACCCCTTCAAGAAATTTTGCAGGGCATTGTGCAACATCAAATATGACAATTACATAGACACAGACTATTAGGTCAATTACGTCTGCAATATGGAAAATTGAGGAGGAAGGGGGAGAGGTTGAGAAGAGGATGTGAACCAGGAAGTCCTTCCAGGGACTCATCTTTCTTCTTTATGGATGATATATCTTTGTATATTTTCGGGGAGCATTAGCTGAGGTCTCCTGCTGAGTTTATCTAAAAAGTATTTCAATGAGGTGTTATCAATTTTAAAATAAACATTGCTTTTTAAATCTAGTCATAAAAAGTCTCTACCGAGACCATAATCGGTGGGCTAATCTTTATCTGCCAAATATGAGTAAAGTTTAATTTCCTGAGTTTTCACTAACCCATGTGTCAGGGTTTGGCTTCTGTTACTTTGTTGCTATTTTCGCCCACATAACAGTCATGTCCTAGTTAAATGATTTCAATGGAAAGGCTCCAAAGCAGGAACATAATTAACCCCTTAGTGACCATCCTGTTTTGGGCCTTAGTGTCCAAGCGATTTGTTTTTCATCGTCGCATTCCAATAGCTACAACTTTTTTATTTTTCTGTCGAAAAATAAAAATAGTTTTTAATGGAAATACCGTCATTTCGTTTTTAGACTATAAACTTTGCGGTCTTCATTTTTTGGAATAAATAACATGATAAATTTCTCTGGGTCAGTATGTTATATGTTTTACTACTTGTATTTAATAAAAACCCTTTTTTTAAACTAAAAATGTTTTTGCATCGCCGCATCCTAAGATCCATAACTTTTTTATTTTGGTTTCTACTTGATTTTGTTTCTACTTGAGGACTTGATTTTTACAGGACAACTGGTACTTTTTATTGATATCATTTTAAAAGCTTTTTTTACTGGAATAAAATGCTGAAATCCCCAGATTAACCAGAAGTAATATGAAAATAGCACCACCTGCTGTAGCTGTTGAGGAGCCTTTCTCACATTTACTGAGGTGGACACACATGGTCAGTCTTGTATCTCTCTATCTATTTGTATCTATCTCTGAAGCTGCAGAGTCTTCTTTGATTAAATGCTGAGTAAGCACAATTACAATTACAGTATCACTGACTCGTTCTCCTATCAAGTATTGGGCTCACTACACCTGCCCTGCCCTCACCCACCTGAAAGGAACAGAGAAATAAGCAAGACAAAGCATGTGTGTCCACCCCAACACATTTACTGAGGTGGACATAGAAAGGCTGTTACTAGAAACAGCAGATGGTGCCATTCTAGCATTATTCCTGTATTATCTGGGGATATGAGCATTTTATTAACCCTTTCATGACCAGGCACAAAAAAAGGCCTGAATGTCCAACTTTTTATACACGTGGTGGTTTAGTGACTGTAGCTTTTTTATTTGTTTGACTACCAAAATGGTTTGAGCATTTTTTTTAATTGACACTTAGGACTTTTTATTAGAATAGGGTTTTTTTTAGATTTTTTCTGTTTTAATTTGAAGGAAAACTGCTAATTATTATTAAAAAGTATTTTCTTTAATTATAGCTTTTTAGTTCTTAAATATTAAAAATGGTCAGCACTGATCAGAACTGGGATTAAAGCATTGGCTGCACGTGTATATACAGTACAGACCAAAAGTTTGGACACACCTTCTCATTCAAAGAGTTTTCTGTATTTTCATGACTATGAAAATTGTACATTCACACTGAAGGCATCAAAACTATGAATTAACACATGTGGAATTATATACTTAGTTGTTCTTTAGCCCAAACAAGTCTCTTCTGCTTGTTGCCTGTCCTTAGCAGTGGTTTCCTATCAGCTATTTTACCATGAAGGCCTGCTGCACACAGTCTCCTCTTAACAGTTATTGTAGAGATGTGTCTGCTGCTAGAACTCTGTGTGGCATTGACCTGGTCTCTAATCTGAGTTGCTGTTAACCTGCGATTTCTGAGGCTGGTGACTCGGATGAACTTATCCTCCGCAGCAGAGGTGACTCTTGGTCTTCCTTTCCTGGGGCGGTCCTTATGTGAGCCAGTTTCTTTGTAGCGCTTGATGGTTTTTGCGACTGCACTTGGGGACACTTTCAAAGTTTTCCCAATTGACTGACCTTCATTTCTTAAAGTAATGATGGCCACTCGTTTTTCTTTACTTAGCTGCTTTTTTCTTGCCATAATACAAATTCTAACAGTAGGACTATTCAGTCTATTCAGTCTATTCAGTAGGACTATCAGCTGTGTATCCACCTGATTTCTGCCCAACACAACTCATGGTCCCAACCCCATTTATAAGGCAAGAAATCCCACTTATTAAACCTGACAGGGCACACCTGTGAAGTGAAAACCATTTCAGCTGACTACCTCTTGAAGCTCATCAAGAGAATGCCAAGAGTGTGCAAAGCAGTAATCAAAGCAAAAGGTGGCTACTTTGAAGAACCTAGAATATAAGACATATTTTCAGTTGTTTCACACTTTTTTGTTAAGTATATAATTCCACGTGTTAATTCATAGTTTTGATGCCTTCAGTGTGAATCTACAATTTTCATAGTCATGAAAATACAGAAAACTTTGAATGTGTGTCCAAACTTTTGGTCTGTACTGTCTGCCGAACACCACGTGTGCTCGTGCACCATACTTGAGTCCCCTCCCCGCACGCTAATTAGCCAATTAGCATGCGGGAAGGTACTGGCATTCACTGTAATTACACTGATTGGTTGGCCGGGAACGCGTCATCGGGTGCTATAAAGCACCCAGTGACATGTGACCGGCTCATACCGAGCCAGGGAGAGCTGCTGCAAGCAGGGACAGATAGTGTAGGGACAGAAGAACGCTAGGCAGGGATAGAATTTGCTCAGAAAAGACTCAAAAGCCCTTTTAAGGGCTATTATATCTTGCTGGCAAACATTTTTTTTATTTTGGGGGTGTTAAAAATAGCGCTAGGTGGCCTGCCATTAACGCCACCTGTGCAGCTGACATCCTTTGTAGGGCTAGTATTTCTGTTCAAAAGACACAAAAGTCCATTGCTATATCTGGCTACATTTTTTTTCTTTTGGGGCAAAAAGAATGCAAGTGTGCCTGACACTACCAGCATGTGCACAGCATGTGTATTAGAACCTTTCAAAAGTCTATATACCTGACATCCGTTGCTATTTTTTCTACTGTTAATTTAGGCTGCAGTTTCTCATTTGCGTCTCGCTGTATAACATTTGCGCAAGGAGGGACTTATAGTGTAGGGATAGGATTTGGCTAGACAGGGCTAGTAGTTCTGTTCAAAAGACACAAAAGTCCATTGTTATATCTGGCTATATTTTTTTTTTCTTTTGGGGCAAAAAGAACGCAAGTGTGCCTGACACTACCAGCATGTGCACAGCGTGTGTATTAGAACCTTTCAAAAGTCTATATACCTGATATCCGTTGCTATTTTTTCTACTGTTAATTAAGGCCGCAGTTCCTCATTTGCGTCTGCAGTTTAACTTGCGCAAGGAGTAACCTATACTGTAGGGATAGGATTAGGCTAGGCAGGGCTAGTACTTCTGTTCAAAAGGCACAAAAGTCCATTTTTATATCTGGCTATATTTTTTTTTTCTTTTGGGGCAAAAAGAACGCAAGTGTGCCTGACACTAACACCACGTTCACAGCGTGTGTATTAGAACCTTTCTGTAGTCTATATACCTGACATCCGTTGCTATTTTTTCTACTGTTAATTTAGGCCCCAGTTCCTCATTCACGTCTGCTATATAACATTTACACAAAGAGAGACTTATACTGTAGGGATAAGATTTGGCTAGGTAGGGCTAGTAGTTCTGTTTAAAAGACACAAAAGTCCATTGTTAAATCTTGCTGCATTTTTTTTCTTTTGGGGCAAAAAGAACGCAAGTGTGCCTGACACTACCACTACGTGCACAGCGTGTGTATTAGAACCTTTCAAAAGTCTATATACCTGACATCTGTTGGTATTTTTTATACCGTTAATTTAGGCCGCAGTTCCTCATTCGCGTCTGCTATATAACATTTGCGCAAGGAGGGACTTAAACTGTAGGGATAAGATTTGGCCAGGCAGGGCTAGTAGTTCTGTTCAAAAGACACAAAAGTTCATTGTTATATCTGGCTGCAATATATTATTTTTGTGGTGGGTTAAAAATTGCGCAAGGTTGCCTGACCTTAACACCACCTTTTCAGCGTCTGCTATCTAACATTTGTGTATCCCACATAACAGAAATCCGGTGTATTTTTTTCTGCAGCTATTGAAGGCGACATTACTAATCTCGCCGTGATTAGAGGCAGAAAGAAATGCAATAAATGTCAGGTACATAGGAGAAACATACATTGTCCCACAGCTGGTGTTAAGATTAGGCAAACTTGCGCAAATTTTGACCATCAAGAATAACAACTTTTATTGTAATGCTATTAATAATAAACGTGCAAATAGAAAGGTTAAAGCTATCAGCTCATATACTATATCATCCCTTTGTGTCCCATCTGAGAATACAATTATGGATGTTGAGCCAGGTACATGAAGTGGGAAGGGATTTTAT
>ONZH01015529.1:0-55085 GCA_900303285.1 Rhinella marina | reverse complement strand
GAGTAGGGGCTCTGAGAAGAGCAATATGACAACCTCAGGCATGCGGCGTCACTTGGAAGTCAAGCACTGGGCTGAGTGGGAGAGAGCAAACGCAATACAACCTGCGCAAGGTCTTCCTGCCACTGCCTCTTCCCCTTTATTGTGTGCTGCCACTGCGGTCCAGACCTCCAGGACACCTCCACATCTGCCTCTGCCTCGGCTACTTTGGGGCCTTCTCCTTCAGCCTCCCTTTCCCCCGCATCTTCGCCTGCACTTTCACACTCCTCGTCCCATCAACTGTCCATCTCGCAGGCGTTCGACCGCAGGCGGAAGTACGCCTCGAGTCACCCCCAAGCCCAAGCCTTAAACTGCCACATCTCCAAACTGCTGGCCCTGGAGATGTTGCCGTTTAGGCTTGTGGAGACGCAGGCCTTCCGCGACCTGATGGCGGATGCCGCACCTCGCTATTCCGTCCCAAGCCGCCACTACTTTTCCCGGAGTGCCGTCCCCGCCCTGCACCAGCACGTGTCGCATAACATCAGGCGGGCCCTGAGGTACGCAGTCAGCGCAAAGGTCCACTTGACCACCGACTCGTGGACAAGCGCTTGCGGCCAGGGACGATACATCTCTTTGACGGCACACTGGGTGAATGTTGTGGAAGCGGGGACGGGGTCGCAAACAGAGACGGCCTACCTACCACCCCCGCCCAAGATTGCCAGCACGGGTTCTGATAAACCCCCCTCCTCTTCCTCCTCCTCCTCCTCTGCCTTAACATCGCTCTCAGCCGCTAGCTGGAAGCGTTGCAGCACTGGCGCGGGGAGACGTCAGCAGGCGGTGCTTAAGCTCATCAGCTTGGGCGACAGGAAGCACAGCGCCCCAGAGGTGAGGGACGCCATATTGCAGCAGACGGAGATGTGGCTGTCGCCGCTGCAGCTAGGACCAGGCATGGTCGTGTGCGATAACGGCCGTAACCTAGTGGCGGCTCTGGAGCTTGCCGAACTCGAACACGTACCATGCCTGGCCCACGTTTTTAATCTGGTAGCCCAAAAATTTCTAAAGACTTACCCCAACCTGGCAGAGCTACTGGTGAAAGTACGGCGCTTGTGCGCTCACTTTCGGAAGTCAACTGTAGCTGCTGCTAGCTTAAAAAAACTCCAGCAACGCCTCCATTTGCCTGAACATCGGCTGTTGTGCGACCTGCCGACTCGCTGGAATTCCACCTATTCCATGTTGGCCAGGGTGTGTGAGCAGCAGAGAGCATTGATGGAGTACCAGATTATGAATCCACGCGTGCCTCCAACTCAGCTCCCTCAGTTTGCCATCCACGAGTGGCCATGGATGGCAGACATATGCGATGTACTGCGTATCTTTGAGGAGTCCACCAAGAAGGTCAGCAGCGAGGACGCTATAGTGAGCGTAACCATCCCGCTCCTATGCGTCCTTAAAGAATCGCTCATCGCAATAAGGGAGAACGCATTGCACGCAGAGGAGACGGGGGTAGGAGGAGACGCAACGGAGCTACACAGTCAGACCACACTTTTGTCTGCTTCACGGTGGAAGTGCAGGAGGAGGAGGATGAGGAGGAGGACGACGTGGAGGTGGCTGTGGAAGAGGAGCAGGATGCTGGTGGCGAGGGTAGCAGTCAGGCTGTGTGCGTCCCATTGGTTCAGCGCGGATGGGGCGGAGAGGAGGCGGAAGAGGAAGAGATGGCAAGTGATCCTTCTGGTGGGGGCAGTGAGGTCATGCCTATTCAGAGTCTGGCACACATGGCTGACTTCATGCTGGGCTGCTTTTCCCGGGACACACGTGTTGTCCGGATAGTGGAGAACAAACTGTACTGGGTCTTCGCAATCCTGGACCCCCGGTATAAAGATAACGTCTCCTCTTTTATTCCGGTAGAGGAGAGGACGAATCGATTGCTGGAATACCAGAGGGAACTCGTGCAGAACATGATGGAGATTTTCCCACCCACCATCGCTGGCGGCAGAGAGGAGAGGGTCTCCCAGAGTCCCACAACATCGATCAGGCCCACAGCCACCAGGGGAACACTCTCCAAGGTGTGGGACACGTTCATGGCACCCCCTCGTGCAACTTCCATCACTGCGGGGCCCGCTATCAGCAGGAGGGACAAGTATCGGCGGATGTTGCGGGAGTACCTGGCAGACCGTACCCCTGTCCTCCCCGATCCCTCGGCGTCCTACACTTACTGGGTCTCCAAGTTGGACACGTGGCTGGAACTGTCCCTGTACGCCTTGGAGGTGCTTGCCTGCCCTGCCGCCAGCGTGCTATCAGAAATGGTGTTCAGCGCAGCCGGGGGCATTATAACCGATAAGCGCAGCCGCCTGTCAACCGACAGTGCGGACAGGCTGACGCTAATCAAAATGAACAGCAAGTGGATTGACCCGGACTTTGCTTCTCCAACAGTGGAAAGCAGCCAAAAGTGAAGTGCCATCTGTATGAAGTGCCATTTCCTCCTCCACCTCCTTAACCGCCGTAGATTAGCTCCATAAAAAAAAAAAAAAAAAAAAAATTATGGCTCACCTCTTGGGCCTCCACACAATTTTTAAGAGGTCTCACCTCTTTAGCCTCCACACAATTTTTAAGAGGTCTCACCTCTTTAGCCTCCACACAATTTTTAAGAGGTCTCACCTCTTTAGCCTCCACACAATTTTTAAGAGGTCTCACCTCTTTAGCCTCCACACAATTTTTAAGAGGTCTCACCTCTTTGGCCTCCACATAATTTTTAAGAGGTCTCACCTCTTGGGCCTCCACATAATTTTTAAGAGGTCTCACCTCTTGGGCCTCCACATAATTTTTAAGAGGTCTCACCTCTTGGGCCTCCACATAATTTTTAAGAGGTCTCACCTCTTGGGCCTACAAACAATTTTTCTCATGGCTCACCTCTTGGGCCTACAAACAATTTTTAAGAGGTCTCACCTCTTGGGCCTACAAACAATTTTTATTATGGCTCACCTCTTGGGCCTTAATACAATTGTTAAGAGGTCTCACCTCTTGGGCCTACAAACAATTTTTTATTATGGCTCACCTCTTGGGCCTTAATACAATTTTTAAGAGGTCTCACCTCTTTGGCCTCCACTTAATTTTTTCGAGGGCTCACCTCTTGGGCCTCCACTTAATTTTTTCGAGGGCTCACCTCAAGCTAACTTTGCGCACTCATTAAAATATTTTCACAACAAGGACCTAAGAGCCCTCGATGGGAGAGCTTTGTGTGGGGGCCTGTTATAGGGAAGAGATGCGGCCCTGCGGGCTCTAGCCTGCCTTCTCCATGAGCCTCTGGCCAGCCCACGGCCTCTTCCTGCCTTTTGCGGTCCTACGCATCCCTCAACATCCCCACTGCTTTACCTGCTAGACATGACACTGGGCCAGGTCGGGTCACTGACATCTCAAGCGCCAACAATTTGGGCATTTTAAGGCTTCTGCATGTGTTTGAGTTGTTTTTACATTTTAAAGAAGACATGTCTGACCACATCTCACACACACACACAATGACAATTAGGGGTGGGGTCTATTTGCTTTCCCCTTTGCTTATGCCATCTGTGGTTGTCATAGGCAACGTGATTTTAAGGGGTGCAGAATTTTATCTTCTTTTTTGTCTAGTTTGGCTTGGGGTCCATGGCAATGTAGAGGAAAGAAGGTTTCCTTGTATGGTCTCACTTTACAGAGAGGTTACATTGTCTTTGGAGTGTATTGTTGAGAGGCTGTGATAGTGGCGTAATAGTGCGACTTGGGCGCGTTATATGCACCCAGACATGCTTCCCCTGCTGTCCCAGTTGCATTCCAGCAGTGTTGGCATCCTTTTCTGAGGTTTCAGGGTGGACTTGGTGACCTCCAAGTGGTCGAATTGAGATTTCCAAGTGGCAAGCATTTTTTTCCCATAGACTTTAATGGGATTCGATATTCGGTCGAATAGTCGAATTTCGCTGTCTATTCGAATCGAATTTCGAACTTTCGAATATTTCACTACTCGCTCATCTCTAAAGATAAACATAAAAAGCGAAGCAAGAGCTGGTCGACTCGGACACGGTTGGTGGAAATGGATGTATGGAAGATGGTCTCTCGTTTCTGGAAACTACTGAATGAGGGAAAGGCTCCTCCTTTTTATACCTCTGTCTTGGAAGATGGACCTTCTTTGCTGGTGATGTCATGGACTTTGGAAAATCTAATTAACGGTGAGCGTAATTATTATTTTCCTTCGATCTGGCTCAGTTATTTGCCCCATTTCTAAAATGTGTTTTGGGATATTTAATGTTCTTTATGACCTTGTTGCCTACACTGCTAAATCTCCTGCAGTTCATGCCTTTTTGCTCTCCGCCCTCTTTTTGGATCCATGTCTAAAGAGGATTCAGTGCCTTCATATGGTCTACGGGGTAACCTAGGAACCGTTGTGAGATTCTGACATGTCCCAAGGATGCACTCAGGGTTAATGTCCAAGACTGTAAATCATATCACTGTCCACGGCCCACATTTAGCTTCTTGATTGACTCCATAATTGTGGGCAATTTCCAAGCAACTTCTCTGTATACTGGCTGTGCTTGAGGATGCTCTTGGGTCCCCAAAGGATGCCGTGGATCTGCTCTATAAGTTCCGTACTACCTATCAAGATCCTGGCGAGGAGACATATGATTATCTTTACAGACTAGACAAATTTGTTCACAGGATAATATACAAAGGAGGGATTAGCCCTGAAGTTGACCAGTGCTGCCTTGATTAAGTACTATGTGGAGCTCTGACCCATGATTTTGTACCCAGGTGCTGTGATAAAAGAAGATCCCCCTTTCCTTCCCTGAACTACTAAAGGAAGAGTGACAAGAGGAAGCTACCTTGGCAGACAGGGAGCTGAAATCCACAAGGGTGGCTGCTGTTGCTCTACAGTCTAAGTCACATTGTCAAGAGAAGGAGCTTCTGAAAATCATTGAAAAGCAGGGGGAGTAGATTTCATATCTGTTAAAGGGGTTGTCCGAGTTATTTTTTTGTTCTTTATATGTTTCTAACTTGTCAGGTATAACAACTTTCCCATATACTTTGTGTTTCTAGAGCTGCTGGTTTCTCAGAGTTGACTGAGGGTCACATGACCTGTGATGTCACCTTATCTCCCTGGTCTGTGATGTTTCGTGTACAAGCCTCAGATTTCAGATAACAGTCTGTACACGAGAAGTCACTGGCCACGCCCCCTTTCTTTGCCAGGCTCCTGCTATCTGCTCTCTCCCTGGATTCCTTCAGATAAAACATTAACCCCTTCAGCCAGAACACACTGAGGGCTCAAGGCTTTACAACAAACAGTAGCTGCAGCAGTGAGAGGAGACAAATGCTGGGCAAGGAGCTATAGAGGAATTGTATTGTACAAGAACAGGTAGGGAGAATTTCCTGTGTGTATCAGCAGTGTCATTGTACAGCTGGGACTTGTAGTCCTACACATACAACATGCTGCTGAGTATCCCAGCAGGCAGACATGTCACTCAGCACTTGTATTCATTCCCTTTGCAGAGAGGGGGGGAGAAGGGGGAGGGGCTGAGATTGTTGTTATTGCATGTAAACAAAGGCCAGAAGAGAACCAGGGAAATTAGGAAATATGGATTTTTTTTTTTTTGCCTAAAACTTGCTTAAAGGGGTTGTCCGAGTTATGAAAAAAAATATATAGCACTTCAAATCTGATGGGCAGCAATATATAACTAAGTTAAGCAAGTTTTAGGCAAAAAAAAATCCATATTTCCTCATTTCCCTGGTTCTCTTCTGGTCTTTGTTTGCATGCAATAACAACAATCTCAGCCCCTCCCCCTTCTCCCTCCCTCTCTGCAAAGGGAATGAATACAAGTGCTGAGTGACATGTCTGCCTGCTGGAATACTCAGCAGCATGTTGTATGTGTAGGACTACAAGTCCCAGCTGTACAATGACACTGCTGATACACACAGGAAATTCTCCCTACCTGTTCTTGTACAATACAATTCCTCTATAGCTCCTTGCCCAGCATTTGTCTCCTCTCACTGCTGCAGCTACTATTTGTTATAAAGCCTTGAGCCCTCAGTGTGTTCTGGCTGAAGGGGTTAATGTTTTATCTGAAGTAAACCAGGAAGAAAGCAGATAGCAGGAGCCCGGCAAAGAAAGGGGGCGTGGCCAGTGACGTCTCGTGTACAGACTCTTATCTGAACTGAGGCTTGTGAACGAAACATCACAGAGCAGAGAGATAAGGTGACATCACAGGTCATGTGACCCTGAGTCAACTCTGAGAAACCAGCAGCTTTGGAAACACAAAGTATATGGGAAAGTTGTTATACCTGACAAGTTAGAAACATATAAAGAACAAAAAAATAACTCGGACAACCCCTTTAACTTAGTTATATATTGCTGCCCATCAGATTTACAGTGCTATATATTTTTTGTCGTAACTCGGACAACCCCTTTAAGTGCTCAGACTGAAATGAATGGAGTGGTTACAACAGATTGCTTAGGTAGCCACTAAAAAACATCCGCAGTCCTCAAGGAAGATAAGTGATAATCCTCAGAGGAGTAGAGACAGGAAGACAGAAGAATGCTTTTTGTGTGCGGATCCCAGCCATGCTGCTTGGCAGTGCCCAAAGAAGTAGAGTTCCATGGAGTCTGTATCTACTCCCCATCTGAAGAGAAATGGGAAGAGGGACCAGTAGAGTCCTGTACTGGCCCCCCCATCAAACTTGAAGACATACTCCATTGCCCCCCCTGCTGTTGCTCGGTTGGAACAGCTTCCTGAAGGCCTGGTGGGACCAGCCCCACAGGTGCCAACCTGTATCAATGATCAATCCTGCAACTTGTTGTTGGATAGTGGATCTCGAGTCTCCATCAACTTTGAGAAAAGGTATAAGAAACAGAAGTGCATACAGCCCTTATCTGGACCTGTGGTTTGGGGACTGAGTGAGCATAGCTACCCATATCGAGGATATGTGTCTGTTATGCTAGGGTTCCTGAAGATAGTTGTGGGAGTGGGGAAGGAGATACTTGTCTTAGTCTGTCCAGAGGCCAAGGCGACTCAAGATCAATGCTTGTAATAGTGGGGACGAATAAAAACATCTTCCATACACTAGCACAGTGGTGCCGAGAAGTCAGGGGAGACAATTATTTGCAGACTTTCACCATTTACCGAGCCTGTCGAGCTGCCTATGTGAGAAAGGAAGAGTCGAAGAGAGGGGGGCTCTTTGATCTCTGCTTTGAAGGTAGTGACCTGACAGAGGATGAAAAGGAGTGGCTAGTAGCAGGCATGATGGAACATGGTGCTGCTTTTTCATTGGGAGATTAGGATCTGGGTGTTGTGCAAGTAGTAGAGCATCACATCCAGATGAATAATGAGAAGACTTTATGAGAGAGATCTTGAAGGCTAGGCTGCTTAGAAGAAGAATGGACATATCCAACTGTGTGTGGATTACCAGACTCTGAAGAAACACACCATCCCCGACCAATATACGGTGCCCAGGATTGATGAAACTTTGGATTGCCTACAGGGCAGCTGGTGGTTTACTGTGTTGGATCTCCAGAGTGGATGCTAGGCTGAGCCTCTGTGTGACTGACTGTGGTGTTAGGATGCTTTCACGCATGGTTGCATTTCACTAAACCACTCTTCATCTCCTTCTACCAGATGCACTTCTGACCCCATTTCCTCACACCTACTCCAACCCCTCCGGCTGTCACCACTCACCTAACAATAAACTTCAACCTCTCTCTCTCTCTTCTGGTATCTTTCCATCCTCTTTCAAACATTCTATCATTACTCCATTATTTAAAAAAAAAAAAAACACCTCCTCTTGACCCGTCCTGCACAACTAACTACATACTAGTCTCCATTCTTTCCTTTATCCCTAAACTCCTGAAGCATCTGGTCTGCTCTTGCCTCATCCACTATCTGTCCACTAACTCTTTCCTTGATCCATCACAATCTGGTTTCTGCACTCTCATCAAAAGCAAATGACCTATTGACAGCAAAATGCAATGGCGACTACTCTCTTCTCATTCTCCTTGACCTCTCTGCAGCTTTTGACACTGTAGACCACCAACTCCTAATCACCATGCTCCTAAAGAACACTACCCTCTCCTGGTTTTCTTCATATCTCTCTGTCCGCTCTTTTACCTTTTGTGTCTCCCCTATCTCCTCATAGATTGTAAGCTCTTGCGAGCAGGGCACTCACTTCTCTCGTGCTAATTATTGATTAGTCTGTGGCTATGTTATTTATGACTCTATTTGTACATGAACCCCTGAATTATAAAGTGCTGCGGAATACGTTGGCACTATAGCACTAAAGATTATTATTATGATTATGTATTTCTGATGTTGAGTCTTCACTTTGTGCTTGGACACTAGCTGTGACTCACCAGAGGGAGAGTCTAAACCCTGCAAAGAAAGCAGTGGGTCTAGTGGACGGCCCAGACAGCTTCAGTGTTTCCAGTGTAAGAAGGGAAAGCTCAGCTGCTGCATTACCCCTACAGCCAGGCCTGCATCCCAGAAGGATCTTGCCCTCAAACTCCACTTCCATCCAAGCTTCTGAATGCTGCAGCCCCCAGCTGGTTCCTGGGAAGTACACTCATAGGTGCGCCAACATTTTCTGCAACTGGGCCCCGATGTTTGGAATGAGTTAATTGCTAGACAGTAGGGTATAGTAAGCTGAGTGCTAGGAGTAGATAGATGGGAAGTCCATAGTGTCTTTATCTTCGAGATAACGAGAGTGTGTGTGGCAACCATCACTACTACATTACTGTTACAGATGTCCCACCGCCTTTACCAGGGTTTTTCTTAGACAAATCTGCAATCTGTGCTTTTTTCCTTTTATTGTGTTATCTTTATGTTCTTCACCATTGTTCATCCACTCCCAAATGAATCTGTTGAACAGTTAACTCTACCTGGGGTGAATGTGTACTGAGCTGGGCAGGGGTTTCCCAAGTCAACCCCTGGTAGAAGAGAATGACCTTCCTGCTATCCTATAGAGCTCCGAGCAAGATTTGGATGAAGGCACTGCGTCATAGTGAGGTGAGAACCACCATGCACCCTGCCTACCGAGGGCTGCCCAAAGGGGTGCATCCACTGTGTCACTTGAACAGACTTGGCTTGGGGCTACTTCTAAGGCATTATCTAAGTGGCTATCCTGGTTTTTACCCTTTAACCCCCTATGCAGGGATCTGGTCTTCGCTGCAAGGGAACCTCCGGGCCACTATCTCTTGGAGGAGCCTGTGTTCAAGCGATGGCTGACCCATGGGAATGAAAAGACACTGGAACGGATCACAAGGCCAAGGTCAGGAAAGGGATCGTTCACACGATCCAATAAGCGGTCCGAGATCAGGGCAAGCAGATCTAGGAAACAGGCAGAAGTCCATCCACAGGCAGATAAATGTAGAACAGCACACCTTTGAAGGATACTTTCTGGCTAGAACCTATTGCTCAGGCACCATTCCACAGGGGAAGTACCCCAAGGTGAACAGCCATTGCTTGGTGAATATCAGGGTGCGAATGCTGGCCATTTAAGAGTCAAAGAAAGCGTGCACACATGTCCTACAGGCAGAGAGAGGACGAGCAGGCTGCAACCTGTGTGGAGGGATCTACTCCAGTGGCTGGATCCGCAGGAAGGGATGGGAGACAGGCCAGTGAGTCCATGCCACTGCAGCCAAGAGCTGGTGAGCAGAGCAGCAGCCACAGGCCTCATTAAACAACGCGTTTCAAGGCTGGTAGTATCCCACATCATCAGGTTACAAGAGGCAACAGGCAACACACATCTTCAATTGTTGCTGACCACCGCTTATTTCTAAACCTGTGCAGAGTATGCACTTTTTATGTTGTTTATTTTTTAAGTTCACTATAAGAGATCAGGAGGGGTCTGGATGTATTTCTGGAGGGTAATAATATTACAAGTTTTAGTTACTAGAGAGGGGTCGTTGTCCAGGGAGTTATTCTGATGACTGATTGGAATTGGGAAGGAATTTTTTCCCCTAAAGTGAGGAAAATTGGCTTCTACCTCACAGGGGTTTTTTTGCCTTCCTCTGGACCAACTTGCAGGATAACAGGCCGAACTGGATGGACAGAGGACTTTTTTCGGCCTTATAAACTATGTTACTATGGAAACCACTAGCTGTGACGCGCATTGTTTGATGAGACTTTGCTAAACTCTTGCTGTTTAACTATTGGAACCTTGTGTGGTCTTCTGTGCCTGAAACATGTCCGTGGAATCTGTCTGAATGCTTATATCCTGTAGTACGGATCTCCCCTGCGAGGTGGCACCCGTCCGTGAGGACATATGGACGATGGCGGCACTCTGACCAAAGAGAGACTTTTTGTGCCTACAGCAGCGCAATTCCCAAAGCTGAGCCTCTTGAACTTTTTGTTCTATTTTTGTATACTGAATGTACTAACCCCGTGGTGTATCTCTCTCCCTTATTCTCCTGTTCTCCTGCTAATAGAGAAGGCAAAATAGTCAAACCACTGTGAGCTGGCTGAATATTACTTATATTTAGGACTTATCCACTGGGGAAAGAGGACGATAAGTTCTTCTCAGTGATGAGAAATAAAATATCCAGCGGCTGTACAGTTAGATGTTTCACTACCTAAGCCTTCCTGCACCGTGATCTCTGAACAGGTCACAGAGCATGCCCACAACACTCCCCCATAGAAGTCAATGTGCCGTCATCTCTCTCCTATGTCCAAGTGGCTGCTGAACTGCTCTTAACAAAAAGGAGCAGCAGCTCAGGCAAGATGGCCGCCCCCAAAACCATGCACAGAAAATAAATATACAAATGAAATAAGGTGGTTACACAGCCGATTATTAGGTCCAGGTCAGTCCATATAAAAAGACCATTCATTATGTCATTAAAGAAGAACTCCCGCAAAAATGTGCATGATATAATCTGTAGTGAATGTAATCTTCTTATCAGAGACTGTATTTGTGAGTTATCCCCTCTCTTCTTATTGTAGCTGGGTCATGTGACCATCTCCCTGACCTCCAACTGACCCAGGACAGGAAGCCAGTCACTTCTCTATTCATTCCTATGAGACTGAAAGTGAGGCTCCCATAGGAATACATAGAGAAATAGACTTCCTGTCCACACATAAGATGCTGTGTTATCTGGTGAGTCTGATTGCTGGTCACATGACACAGATAAGAAACTTCAGGATTATATAACTTAAAAATTCAGCTACTGGTAAGAAAATGACATTCACAACAGATTACATCATGTACATTTCTAGCAGGACATGAAATAAATTTTTTTGCGGGAGTTCTTCTTTAATGAAGAAATTTACAGTCAAACAAGATTTACGAAAGGCTCTCACCATTCACGGACACTGACACGGGTTTTTTAGGTCCACTCATCGCTCCATCAGAACTTTCCTGAAAGAATGAAGAAGGAACATAGTTTATCCGAAGTCCAGATAAAGGTCAAAAACCTTTAGAGACATGAACCGATCTGCTCTAAAAGCAAAAAGATCTCTTCAAATCGCGATCACCCAGGATCCACATTCAGCCAAGCATTTTACACAACTGAAGTAAATGGGGCTGAGCTGCGCCTAGGCAACGGGAGTGATGGTCGTGAAGTCAATGGTCTAGGGCAGGGATCTCAAACTCGTGGCCCTCCAGCTGTTGCAAAACTACAACTCCCAGCATGCCCCAATAGCTGTAGGCTTTCCTGGCATGATGGAAGTTGTAGTTTTACAACAGCTGTAGGGCCACGAGTTTGAGATCTCTGGTCTAGGGTAAGTAGAAAACAAGATGTAAAGCCTTCTTAACCCGGAGGTTTTTTTCCCATTTTCGTTTTGCGCTCCCTGCCTTCACAGAACCATAACTTTTTTATTTTTCTGTTCACATAGCTGTATGAGGGCTTGTTTTTTGCGGCATAAGGTGTACTTTTCAACGCCACCATTTAATATTGCATATGATGTAGTGGGAAGCGGGAAAAAATTTCCAAATCGGGTGAAATCTGAAAAAAAAACAAAAACGCAATTCCGCGGCAGTTTTACGGGTTTTTTATTTACGGCGTTCGATGTTCATTAAAACTGACCCATTACTTTCATTGTAGAGGTCAGTACAAATCCGACGATATCTAATATGTATAGATTTTCTTGCGTTTTGATAGTGATAAAATAATTATAATTTTTTTTTTGTCATATTTTGACCCCTATAACTTTTTGGTATTTATGAGTACGGAGCTGTATGGGGGCTCATTTTTTGCAGGGCGATCTGAAGTTTTCATTTATACCATTCTGGGGTGTGTATGACTTTTTGATCACTTTTTATTAAATTTTATTTTTAGAAAAAAAAGCAACAAAAAAACGTTGAATCGGCCATTTTGAAGCTTTTTTCCGTTTCGCTGTTTTCCATATGGGAAAGAAAATTTTGATATTTTTATAATATGGACATTTTCAAACATAACGATACCCATTATGTGTATTTTTTTATTACTTTGATTTTTATTTTCGGGAAAGGAGGGGTGATTGGAATTTTTAAGTTTTTTTTTTTTTAAAAAAAAAACGTTATTTATTTAATTTTTTAACACTTTTTTTTATAGTTCCCATAGGGAGCTATAACAAGCAATCATTTGATTGCTTATATCATAGACTCCAATGCACTTACATTGGAATCTATGAGGATATCAGTGCTTTCCTATGGAGACCTATTACACAGAAGGCTCCATAGGAAAGTCTTTGCAGCAGCCTCCTGTCATTCACTATGACAGGGGCTGCTGCAGTCACGCTCCGGCTCCTCCGATCGCCACACGGGGGAGCCGGAGCAACACCGCAAGCTCGCGCTTCCGGTGTTTGCCGCGTTTGGATGCCGAGGTCAGGATTGACCGTGGCATCCTAGGGGTTAAATGTCCACGATCGGCATTACTGCCGGTTGCAGACATCAGCCGCGGGTGACTGCTGTATGATTTAAAGACCCAACCAGGGCCGTACTAGTACGGCGCTGGTCGGGAAGGGGTTAACTGACCCCAAAAGACTCTGGATTCATGCCAGTATTCTGCCTTAAGGTTAATGCAGACAAGGGTAAGGGCTCCATACCAGGCGGGTCTGCAATATAAGGGCACTGGCCGTGTGCACTCAGTGCTGCGGAAGTGTACCTACTGACTTGAATTGTTCCGCGATCCACAAGATACAACAAAAGATAGGACATGTCATATTTTTTGCAAAATTAAGGCACAGATCGGAAGCCAAAGAGAGAACTACGAAGCGCTTCCGTTGGCTTTTGGGCCTGTGACTCCACAACACAAAATATAAGAATCGATCTATCTGTTGCCGTATCTTGCAGAACGTGGACCCATTCAAGTCAATGAGTTTGCATCTGCAGCATGGGCACCGAGCCCTTACGTTTGTGTCCATGAGCCCTTAGATGAAATGGAGCGGACAGTATACTCCACTGCTGCTGGGGGAGGTCAGTAGAAATCTCCAGTACATCAGTCTATAGAGGATTTGTAGAAACCTCAGCTTCACCTACCTGATGATCCAGTGGGATATTCGGTTTCTCCTCTGGACAGTCCTGGGAATACAGAGGACTGGGACATCTCTCTGGTGGATTTCTCTGACTGGATCCATCTATAGGAAATACACACAGTGACTGAATACATTGTCTATATGTGATGATCAGATGATGGAGGAATCTGACTCTCAGAACTGTTCTCTCCTCTACAGTCATGGAAGGTCTCCTCTTACCCGGTGATGTGAGGGACTGGTGATTCTCCATCATGACGTCCTTGTACAGATCCTTGTGTTCTTCTAAATACTCCCACTCCTCCATGGAGAAATAGACAGCGACATCCTGACACCTTATAGGAACCTGACAACACAAGGATACAGTCATTACCAGACCCCTCCCTTGGCGTTATTGTATAATGTCCCAGCATTCCCAGCAGCGCTCACCTCTCCGCTCAGCAGCTCAGTGATCCTGGTGGTAAGTTCTAGGATCTTCTGCTCATGTATCAGGGAATGAGGTGGAGGCTCGGTGATGGGGCTCTGGGTCCTGCTCCATCCTCCTGACACACGGGGTGTCACACACTCACCAGACGACTTCTTCACTACTGTGTAATCCTGTGTATGGGGAGACGCCGATCACTACAGAGATTCTAAGAATCCTTCACCTTTCCAGACATTTCCCTGGTTTATTACTAGAGATAAGAGTGATGTCATGTGAGACTCTCACCTCTCCAGTTATCAAGGAGATGATCTCCAGGGTGAGGTCTAATATCCTCGCAGCCATGTGGTCTCTGTCCTTCTCCATCCTCGGTGCGTTACTGATGGAAATGACCATTGTCTTTAAAAAGAAGAAAGTCCTGATCCTAAGAAACCTGAGGAAAACATGGAGGACTGAGAGCAAAATCACATCTGGAAGAACATCTTACATGAAGAAAAGTGTCTCATAAATTTATAATTGCAAAGTATTACTGATAGAGTACAATTGAAATGGCTTAGTTATTGAGATATCCTATACACAGTAGAGTCCCATTATTCTGAGCAGCACCTAATCTCCAGAGTAACCACCGTGTGCAGCATGGACAGCAGCGAGAGGGGCTGGTGGTGACTCCATAAGGTCCTAGTAGGTTGTCACAGGTATCTGGAGCCATGCTGACTGCACTGCATCCCACAGCTATTGGAGGGAGTGTTGGGAGGATCCATAGAGCAAACACAACTATCAAGGTGGCCCCAAGTACAAGTCTGATTTCGTCTGGGGAAATAGGGGGCCAAAGTAGTACTTAGAAGTCTTGGTCATGCTCTTCCAACCAATGTCAGACATTTCTAGCTGTGTAACATGTCACATTGTCTTGCTGGAAGATCCTATCTGGCGCTGAGAAGGCAATCAACATGTATGAGTGAACGTGATCTGGAAGGATGGATTCATACCAAAATGTTGAGAATGCCTTTCACATGGACGAGTGGGCTCAGAGAATGAAAGAAAACCTCCCCCAGATCATAACGCTGCCCCCACAAGCTTGTGTTCTTCTGGCAATGGTCGCAGGTTGTTTGTTCTCTCATGTTTCTCTCCTTACACACGAATGTCCACCCGTTCCATGAGGCAGAAAACATGACGGAGAAGACAACCATTTACCAAGCGAAGGTCCAATTCCAATATTGAAGCCTTTTCTGCCAACGCAACTTTATTAGCAGAGATGCAGTGGCCATCCGTCTATTTTGGAGCCCCATACGCAGTAGGGCTCTCTGAACTGTGCCGATATACACACGTCTGGTAGCTCCTGAATCATTTTGGTGGTGAACACTACACAGAAGCGTCTTGGTCGCCCTGACGCACCTTCGTAGCTGGCATTCGCCTCTCACATTAATGGCACGTGGTGCTCAGCAGTTTCCATGTCGCTTATTTATAATGGTACCATTTGTCCTCTCACCATACACTTTCACCACAGCAGCAGAGAACAGTTCACACTGCGCAGTTTCAGAAACACTGCCACCCAGGGCACGAAAGCCAATAATCATCTCTTCCTGCATCTCTGATAAATCTCCCCTTTTACCTATGACAGCAATGAGGGATATGTGTGCAGACAGCCTATCACACCTTATATACCCACCGAGGGATATGTGTGCAGACAGCCTATCACACCTTATATACCCACCGAGGGATATGTGTGCAGACAGCCTATCACATCTTATATACCCACCGAGGGATATGTGTGCAGACAGCCTATCACATCTTATATACCCGCCGAGCGATATGTGTACAGACAGCCTATCACATCCCTTATATACCCACCGAGGGATATGTGTACAGACAGCCTATCACACACCTTATATACCCACCGAGGGATATGTGTGCAGACAGCCTATCACACCTTATATACCCACCGAGGGATATGTGTACAGACAGCCTATCACACCTTATATACCCACCGAGGGATATGTGTGCAGACAGCCTATCACATCTTATATACCCACCGAGGGATATGTGTGCAGACAGCCTATCACACATCTTATATACCCACCGAGGGATATGTGTACAGACAGCCTATCACATCTTATATACCCACCGAGGGATATGTGTGCAGACAGCCTATCACATCTTATATACCCACCGAGGGATATGTGTGCAGACAGCCTATCACACACCTTATATACCCACCGAGGGATATGTGCGCAGACAGCCTATCACATCTTATATACCCACCGAGGGATATGTGCGCAGACAGCCTATCACCCCTTATATACCCACCGAGGGATATGTGTGCAGACAGCCTATCACACACCTTATATACCCACCGAGGGATATGTGTGCAGACAGCCTATCACATCTTATATACCCACCGAGGGATATGTGCGCAGACAGCCTATCACATCTTATATACCCACCGAGGGATATGTGCGCAGACAGCCTATCACCCCTTATATACCCACCGAGGGATATGTGCGCAGACAGCCTATCACCCCTTATATACCCACCGAGGGATATGTGTGCAGACAGCCTATCATACCATATATACCCATCGAGGGATATGTGTGCAGACAGCCTATCACATCTTATATACCCACCGAGGGATATGTGTGCAGACAGCCTATCACATCTTATATACCCACCGAGGGATATGTGTGCAGACAGCCTATCACATCTTATATACCCACCGAGGGATATGTGTGCAGACAGCCTATCACACCTTATATACCCACCGAGGGATATGTGTGCAGACAGCCTATCACATCTTATATACCCACCGAGGGATATGTGCGCAGACAGCCTATCACATCTTATATACCCACCGAGGGATATGTGTGCAGACAGCCTATCACACCTTATATACCCACAGAGGGATATGTGTGCAGACAGCCTATCACACCTTATATACCCACAGAGGGATATGTGTGCAGACAGCCTATCAAACCTTATATACCCACGAGGGATATGTGTGCAGACAGCCTATCACACCTTATATACCCACAGAGGGATATGTGTGCAGACAGCCTATCAGATCTTATATACCCACCGATAGATATGTGTGCAGACAGCCTATCACCCCTTATATACCCACCGAGGGATATGTGTGCAGACAGCCTATCACATCTTATATACCCACCGAGGGATATGTGTGCAGACAGCGTATCACACCTTATATACCCACTGAGGGATATGTGTGCAGACATCCTATCAGATCTTATATACCCACCGAGGGATATGTGTACAGACATCCTATCAGATCTTATATACCCACCGAGGGATATGTGTACAGACAGCCTATCACACCTTATATACCCACCGAGGGATATGTGTGCAGACAGCCTATCACCCCTTATATACCCACCGAGGGATATGTGTGCAGACAGCCTATCACACCTTATATACCCACCGAGGGATATGTGTGCAGACAGCCTATCACATCTTATCTACCCACTGAGGGATATGTGTGCAGACAGCCTATCACACCTTATATAACCACCGAGGGATATGTGTGCAGACAGCGTATCACACACCTTATATACCCACCGAGGGATATGTGCGCAGACAGCCTATCAGATCTTATATACCCACCGAGGGATATGTGTGCAGACAGCCTATCAGATCTTATATACCCACCGAGGGATATGTGTACAGACATCCTATCAGATCTTATATACCCACCGAGGGATATGTGTACAGACAGCCTATCACACCTTATATACCCACCAAGGGATATGTGTGCACACAGCCTATCACACCTTATATACCCACTGAGGGATATGTGTGCAGACAGCCTATCACCCCTTATATACCCACCAAGGGATATGTGTGCAGACAGCCTATCACACCTTATATACCCACCGAGGGATATGTGTGCAGACAGCCTATCACATCTTATATACCCACCGAGGGATATGTGTGCAGACAGCCTATCACACCTTATATACCCACTGAGGGATATGTGTGCAGACAGCCTATCACATCTTATATACCCACCGAGGGATATGTGTGCAGACAGCCTATCACATCTTATATACCCACCGAGGGATATGTGTGCAGACAGCCTATCACATCTTATATACCCACCGAGGGATATGTGTGCAGACAGCCTATCACACCTTATATACCCACCGAGGGATATGTGTGCAGACAGCCTATCACACCTTATATACCCACCGAGGGATATGTGTGCAGACAGCCTATCACACCTTATATACCCACTGAGGGATATGTGTGCAGACAGCCTATCACATCTTATATACCCACCGAGGGATATGTGTGCAGACAGCCTATCACATCTTATATACCCACCGAGGGATATGTGTGCAGACAGCCTATCACATCTTATATACCCACCGAGGGATATGTGTGCAGACAGCCTATCACACCTTATATACCCACCGAGGGATATGTGTGCAGACAGCCTATCACACCTTATATACCCACGAGGGATATGTGTGCAGACAGCCTATCACATCTTATATACCCACCGAGGGATATGTGTGCAGACAGCCTATCACCCCTTATATACCCCCATCAGTACAGGTGACTTCCTTCATGAGCTACACACAGCCGACAGTAATAAGTGGTAAGAATAATGAGACCGGACCGTATATAACAGACTGCTGATCACAGTATAATATATATTTAAGTGAACGGGACGAAGCAGCTAAATAGTGAGAAGAACCTCCTAATATTCTAGTAACGTCTCCACCATCTGGGGAGAGCAGACATGTCTGAGTAGAACTCCCCTCCTGACCTCCAGACTGTGTGAGCAGAGACTCTCTATGGCCGGTGCTGCCCCCTGCTGGCTGGACCTGCTATATATCACCTATAGAACAGATCCATTCTAATAAACCCAGAACCAAGTCACACATCCCCCGACCAATAACTGACCTGCAGATCTCACCTCCTGGGGCTGCAGGACCTGTGATGATGTCACAGTCATGTGATCAGTTACATTAAATTAAAGTAATATTTAGTGGCTGTAGGACCTTTGATGGTGTCACAGTCATGTGATCAGTTACATGAGATGGAGGTAAACATTAGTTGCTGCAGGACCTTTGAAGATCAATTGGTCACATGGCAGGAAGTGCTAAACAGTGGAAATAAACCACTGCTGCTTTACTGCTCTGTCATGTGACTGCTCACCTGACCATGACATCATCAAAGGTCCTTAAGTCATAAGAACAGACTCCAGTTACTCTTGCCAGGTCCTCTATACAGCATCTGCAGTCTTGATGGAGTTACTTTCAGGAGCTGCTCATAAAACTACATTCTCGTCAACATCCGTATTTTGCTGATCTGCACCTTGTGGACTTTAAAACAGATATGGTTGTGTGCGTGAGGCATCACCACCAAACAGGCTAAGTTACTTTGCCCATTCCATTTAATTCTGATCTAAACAAAGCAGACTAAAAAACGGAAACGCGAAAGCAAAAAATTGCCCAGGGTTAAAAGGAATGCTCGCATAATTTTAATCAGTCGAATGGATGATGGTTTTGTTGCTTTGAAGCCCAGATGTATTTGCTGTATCTTCTTCACAATGGTAACGACAAGGGCACTGACTGAGCAGAAAGGCTATTATCACCAAACACAAGCAGTTTCAAAGGTACAAGACTATCCCCAAAATCTATGGCGTTCCGGCTTTGACAGTTCAAAATGTTATCAATAGTGATGAGTGAAGTTTTGAAAAATTAGATTTGGCAGATTAGCTGAACTTCTACAAAAAATGTAATTAGTTATGAATTAATTTGTCACGAAACGCAATAAATCGGGTATACCTGTACGTCACAGTGGCTGATGTATGGAGCAGGCTGCTGCAGTGAGCCCTCTCAATACGCGGCATCATACAGCCAACGCCCACCCGCAATGACGGGGAACGGCAATTAGGGTGAATAGGACAAGGGATCAAAAGGACCCAGGTTCTAGTACCCTAAGGGGGTTAAAAGTTGTTACTGGAAAGGTAAACGAAATTAAAAGTTTAAATCACCCCTATTTCCCAATTTTATATGTAAAAATATATAAGCAAAAAAAAAATTAGGTATTGGCTTGTTTGAAAATTTCTTAACTATTAAAATATTTATAAAAATTTCATTTGCACTGAAGGAAAAAAAAAATGTAAAACACATGATTTGCCATTTTTGTGAATCCACCCCCCCCCAAAAAAAAATTGAATACTAGAATACTAGTGATCAAAAAGTCGTACGTACCACAAAAATGGTACCAATTAAATAAAAATAAAAAAAAGCCCTCATATAGTTCTGTAGACTGAAATATAAAAAAAGTTATGGTTGTCAGAAAATTGTGATCGAAAGAAACTTTCGATTTAAAAAAAAAAAGTAGATTTTAAAAAATAATTCAAGTTTGGTATTGCTATATTCGTATTGAACCGCAGAATAAGGATGTTATGACATTTTTAGTGCACAATGAATACCGTGATGTCAAAACCTTTGCAGAATTTTAGTTTAGTTTTTTTTTTTTTTTTCAATTTAACCCCACCAAGAATTTTTTTTCCCATTTTCCAATAACAAACATAGTAAATTGAATGGTGCTCTTAAATAGTACAACTTACCCCCCCCCCCCCCAAAAAAAAGGCCCTCATATGGCTATATGAATGGAACATTTAAAAAAGTTATGGCTATTGGAACTTTGGGAGGAAAAAACAAAAATGCAGAACCTAAAATGGGCCCCGTACTCTATGCTCCAAAAACAATACAACCAATGAAGAGCTTTAAAAAACGGCTGAGAATAAATATAAAAAAGTAAACATTAAAATTATAGATGGCTCTGTTCTACACACATGGAAAACTACTGAAAGAGCAGAAATGATTTTTTTTAACACTATAGACATGAATCCCTTTAGAAAAAAAAATAATGAATTACATATTTCAAGTGTAAAATCGAAAACTGTACAAATATATTCTATGAACCAGATGGTATTTCACTCGTTTGGGCAGAACATAAGGGACAGGAGCCTGAAAACTAGTAGCTGCCATATAAAATGCTAGCCTAACATGGGTTGTTGCTCTGCGGTTTGGCTGGTTAGGTGCATGGCACAATATGCCAGGGCTGTGGAGTCGGAGTCGGTGTCCATTTTGGTGGAGTGGGAGTTGGAGTCGATATAAAATGGAAAATGATGAAATGTCCTATAAATGTCTGTTCTATTCCTGATCTAAAAATCTAGGCTTTTAGTTGAGACGACTGTGTGCTGCCTTTTGTACAGATCAGAGGAAAAAGGCACTGGAAAGGAATGGCTGCACTCATCTCTAGATATACTAGAGAAAACAGGATTAAAGAGGTTTTCTCACTAGTTACAAAGATTAGCTTTCAACATAAAGGGACAGTTAAAGAAGACATTTTCTAAATACAGTGGTCAGTCATGAACTATAGACAGTTCAGCAGGTCTCTCACTGCACACTGGTTTCTGTGCTATCCTGCAGACCAGAAAGACTGTTATCTGATTGGCTGAGATTAGGAGTGACCTTGTGAAGGTAGACCGGTCGAAATACTGAATTTTCCCCTCAGAGTGTTATGTCATTTGGATATACATGTATTTAATGCTATAAAAAAATATATATATATATATATCAGCTTTGTAAATGCTTATGCAGCTGTGTAGAATGTCTATATCCTGGTATTGTGTCCAAGATGCTGTGGTGCGGTGTGTCACGGAGGAATGTGTGTATATTTATATATACTTTTTGTGTCATATTTTTATACTTTGTAACTTTTATAAAGCTTGCGTATAATATATGTATATATTTAACTAGTCCAAGATGGCCCCCGTACTCTTATCAATATGACTTTTTCAAGCTAGTGACGTAGAATGCAATGCAACTTCTATCCAATCAAGAATGATATTGTTTGCTATTTGCATGCTTACGCCCCCTTTCCTTTTTGTATCGAATAAGTACGTGTGATAATAAAGAAACAAGCCAGAGGCTGTAATGATTTTGCCACAGAAGCACGGCCAAAGGACTCAATACTGGAATCATAAGTCTGTGTTTTGTCCTTAATTATTGTGCGCACCCGTGTTCAAAACAATTCGGAATGACTGACTGAATTCCAGAAAGGACAGGTTTATGTCCACCTCAACAACCTCACCCCCACGGAATGATGGGACTGAGCTCTGAGTGATTACCTGCAGTAAGCAAAAGGAACAAGTGTTATGAGGACTGAGAAGCTTTACCTGTAATTGTGTTAGAGATGACAATCCTCCTGCTCTGTCAGAGTAAGTTAATATATGCTAATAACTGCTGCAGACCCCCCCTCCCCCCCCACAGCCTGAGGAGATAGATTGAGTGCAAACTCCCTGCGAGCCAGTGAATCAATGTGCTGAGAAAACCCCTTTAAGGCAAAGACTTCTTAGTAGATCTAAACTTTCAATAAACTGTGCATAAATCACTTGTCCAGTGCATGTTCTCTATGTATGCTTTATGTTTTAGTTTGCTTTTCCTCTGAGCTCATGTTCGGAGAGATTACGTCTTGGCATCTATATGCTATACATAGAATATAAGGGGAAAAACTGTTTTCTAACATCTCAAATTCAGAAATACAGAAACACACATGTCAAAAAGTACTATAGGTGTAGAAGCCATTGCCAGGCCTTTGTTATCAGAACTGCTAGTAGTGTCACTTTCTAGACTGCAAAGCAGTATGATGTAAAACACCTAGGGCCTTATGTATGAAAACTGTCTCGGTGTAGAAGTTTCTTTGTTGCCCATAGAAACCAATCAGAGCTCCCCTTTCATTTTATATAGTGCTCTGGAGAAATGAAAGGGGAGCTCTGATTGGTTGCTATGGGCAACAAAGGAAGTCTTAGACCTAGACAGTTTTCATACATCAGGCCCTTAGTGAGCTGTACCCAGAGAAAAGCCTGATACTGAAAGTTCAGAGTAAAGATATCTAGTAAAACATTTATTACAAACTTTTTTGGCATGACATATCTGTACTATTGATTTATGCAAAGTTTGTTTAAAGTTATCGCTTTATGAGGGAGTCGGGAGTCGGAGTCAGGGGAAATTGAGGAGTCGGAGTTGGAGTCGGGGCTTTGGCTTACCGACTCCACAGCCCTGTTTATGTCATTCCACTCCTTCACATCCTGAAGGGGATGCTTGGCGAGGGGACAGAAGATGTGGCGTCTACGTCTCATGGCCACCGTAACCCTGAGGGAGATGAACAGGGAGAGGAGGAGGACATAAACGCCCAGAAATTTTATACACACCTAGGTGATTTATCTGCATAAGACAATAGGGAGTGAATCTCTCTAAAATGATAAACTTTATTGGTTCCTTATTAAAATATTAACGTACACAAAAATATACCCACAAAAAGTGTGATGATAAAATAGCTAATGGTAGGGGGAAATTTAGGGCGGAGGAGGGGATAATATCCCTAATAAGTCTTCCTAACTATAAACTCAGCCCAGGGACAGTCCCAAATGGTGAGAGTGCCCTGTCCCCGTACCTAAATCTGTCTATCCCTAGTAGACCCTAAGGGGAGGGTACCAATAGGGAAAAGTAGCGCAAATTGATAAGTATTCTAGCTGGGATGCTGGAGTATTCAATTAAGACCCCAAATTGATAGGTATTTGAATTGAGATGTTGAAAATCCCAGTTAAAGACCCCAACGCGTTTCGCCCCGCTAGTGGGCTCCTCAGGGGGTAATTATCAAGATAGAATGGGCGCATAAATAATAGACATGCAGTCACTGATAAGACACGACAAACACATGGGAAGGAAAATGTAAGAATAAAGCTGTACTTATGCCTGCCCGAGACAACAGTCTGTCAGATATAAGCAGGGGTCCTAGAAGGAAAGGAAAAAATATATACATAAGTACTAGCAGTATATTAGATGTATCAGTCAGATCGATGTAACTAAAACTTACTGTGATAACCGCGGCAAGTGATCGTCCCATGTGGCGCATATGCACACATGCAGAGACGCTGACCGGGTTTAAATACCTCATGGTGTAAGTCGACAAACGGTCACCGAGACGCGCGCTTCCAGTGCGTGACACGCAACTGGAACGCTAATGTCATTTCCGGATGGGTTAGTCAGAACATGTGCTTCCGGCGTATGATACGCTGGTGGAACGCACATCACTTCCGATGGCAGTTGGCATCGAGAACAGATGAGGCGATCAATCAGATCGCAGGATGGCGATGTTATCATGCCAATATAGCCAGTAAAGTGGTTCCGATATACAGAAGGCATCGAAGGCCGTTACGAAAATGAGTGGAATACCAGAAATGTAAAATAGGGTAACCAGAATGGTTTTAAGATCTATTTCCCCCATGTGTGAAATGTGCAACTATGTAATAAAGATATAGCAGACCTAGGGTTAGATTATCCCAAGGGCTGAAAAAACAAAAAAGTGGAGATAAGTCCACTTTAGGCTGTTCGGGCACTTTATGTGCCTCAGGACAAGCTAAAAGGGACAATGATAGATATAGGTTACAATTAGTCAGATGGACATCAAATAAAACATGTAAAGGTAAGCCTTTCATTTAGACCTAAGGGAGACTGGGACCGAAACTGATAGATCCATCTGGATTCCCTTTGTAACAGGGTTCTGTCCCAGTCGCCTCTTCTAAATGGTTCCGGTATAGTCTGAATAGCGGCAAATTGTACTGTTTTCAGATCACCTTCATGAAAATTCACAAAGTGGTTGGCCACTGGTGTATCTCTCTTGTTTTTAATATCGCCCACATGTTCCAAGATCCTGCATCTAAGTTCACGTGTTGTTTTGCCTATGTAATCCATAGGACATGGGCATTGGCAAATGTAAATAACTCCCCTACTCCGGCAGCTGATGAAGTCATTGATCTTATATGATCGTCTGGTCACTGAGCCTTGGACATACTTAGTTGGCCGCAAGTATTTGCAAGCCTTGCATGATCCACATTTGAAAACACCATTGGGTTTTCGGTCAAGCCAAGTTCCCTCTCTCTTAGGTCCTGAGTAATGGCTATGTACCAGCCGGTTTTGAAGGCTAAGGCCCTTTCTATAAGTGATCCTGGGAGAGGGAGCAATGACGGTTGGCAGTTCGTGATCCATATGGAGAATGGGCCAGAGTCTACCCAAAATGTCCCTAATTTGAATATGTGCTTGGTCATATGTGGTTATTAATCTAATTTCAGACTGACCATGCTTATTTTTTTGTCTAGGGGCAAGTAGTGTATTTCTGTCCTGGGCTTTGGCATTATTATATGCCTCCCGAAGGACTGATTTAGGGTATCCCCTCTGACGCAGTCTCTCCGACAATTTTCTAGACTCATAGAAAAAAGAGTCTATGGTCGAGCAGTTTCTGCGCATTCGCAGGAACTGGCCCTTAGGAATGCCGCGTTTTAGAGAGTTCGGATGGTGGCTGTCCCAAAGAAGAATGTTGTTGGTAGCAGTGGATTTGCGGTAGACTGTGGTACACAGACGGTCATTTTGTTTACTGACACTCAAGTCCAGAAAGGTCAATGAAGTTTCATCAATTGTCGATGTAAAAAAGAGACCAACCTCATTGATGTTGAGGGTGGACATAAATTCAAAAAAACTGTCTCCACCGCCAGCCCAGATCAGGAAGACATCATCAATATATCTAACCCAAAAGGAGATGTCTTCATGCCATGGTCTGGGCTGGTCGGTGAAGACAATTGTGTCCTCCCACCAGCCCAGGAGGAGATTAGCGTATGAGGGGGCACAGGGGCTCCCCATCGCTGTCCCCCTGAGCTGGTGGTAAAATAAACCATTAAAGACAAAGTAATTGTGTGTGAGAATGAACCTCAGTAAATCAAGAACAAATTGGTTATGTTTGTTAAAATGTGTGCCCCGGGTCTTCAAAAAGGATGCCACCGCAAATAGCCCCGCTTCATGAGGTATGGACGTATAAAGGGATTCAACGTCAATACTACTTAGTTTGGAATGAGGGTCAATAGAAAGGCAATCGATCCTCCGCAAAAAATCCATACTGTCTCTTATGTATGATGGAAGAGAGGTTACAAAATCTCTCAAGATTCTATCAATATAGATACCCACGTGGTGGGTGAGAGAGTCAATGCCAGAGACAATAGGGCGTCCCTTTAAGGGGTGGAATCCTTTGTGGACCTTCGGGAGCACATAAAATGTCGCTATCCGAGGTTTCTTGGGCAGCAGAAAATCATACTCACATTGATTAATCACCCTGTCATTCAGACCATTGATCAGAATTTTCTTGAGGTCAACTAAGAAGTGGGGGGTAGGGTCCTCTGAAAGAATACAGTAATTATCTCGATTATTCAAAAGGTCCATGCACATATTTGTATATCTTAAATGATCAAGGACTACGAGATTTCCCCCCTTATCGGAAGGTTTAATGATTATATTAGGGTCCTGTTCTAAATTTTTTAGGGCTTGAGATTCGGCGTAGGACAAATTATGATGGGATAGACCAGTGGTATCAAGTTGTTCGTTGTTCCCAAAGGGCTTCGCATTTTTGTTAAACCTGCAGCCCGTATTAATTCACCACATCTAACGTCAAAGTGGGAACAAGAACTAACACAAAGCTCCCTTAAGTTAATGACCTTACTCTTAGAAGAGGAAAGGAAGATCTTTGAAGCCACTTCAGTGGGTTTGAAGGAAACAATTGATCGAGCTCTGAATTTTAAGAGCGATCCAGAATTCCCCAAACGAGAAACTTTCTTACAAACGTCAGTAGAAAAGTATCAAACCCTCCTAAAAGAGAGGAAACACCGACAATTTGTAAGAGATCTTAGTGACTTCAGGGAGAATCGTGCTTACATAGTTCGAAACCAACAAGACACTAAAACTGAATCAGAGTTATCTTCTACTGATCATTCTGACTCAGAGGGCCCTACACAACGAGCGAACACTCTTGGTCCGGTTAGCAGGAACAAGAACCAGAGGAAGACTGGGAAAAGATGGCAGAGAGGGGGAAAACAGTACAATATGTTTGGATCATTTGGTTCTGCCTCCTCTCCTTCAAATACACCACAAATACAAACCCAGAATCCTCCATCTACTTTTTTAAATCCGGTTCCGTACCAACTCCGAGACCGCACGAGAGGAACCGATTTGAAACTAACAACGACTCCCTCCAAATAATCAATCTATCTAATCGTGCATTGTCCAATGATGAAACTAGTGTACTTAAAAAGGGACTATCTTTTGTTCCCACAACAGGTTTTGACCCCTTTGTATTGATTAAAGACTTGAACTTATTTTGCCGAAAACTGAAATGGTTCAAATTTCATCACAATATGAACAAACAAACTTGTGATAAAGTTGGTCTTGATGTGAGGGATTACACTGATTTTCAGAATCTACTGGAATTGTTGGAAGAGGGTTCTGCTATACCAGGTGAGGGCCCCTTCACGGATCTCCGCCTCAAAAGTACTAAAATGCCTCCTCCCACCAATACTGAGTATATTGATATCTTTCTCAAAATGGCCATTACTGAAATCGAACAACTTGATACCACTGGTCTATCCCATCATAATTTGTCCTACGCCGAATCTCAAGCCCTAAAAAATTTAGAACAGGACCCTAATATCATCATTAAACCTTCCGATAAGGGGGGAAATCTCGTAGTCCTTGATCATTTAAGATATACAAATATGTGCATGGACCTTTTGAATAATCGAGATAATTACTGTATTCTTTCAGAGGACCCTACCCCCCACTTCTTAGTTGACCTCAAGAAAATTCTGATCAATGGTCTGAATGACAGGGTGATTAATCAACGTGAGTATGATTTTCTGCTGCCCAAGAAACCTCGGATAGCGACATTTTATGTGCTCCCGAAGGTCCACAAAGGATTCCACCCCTTAAAGGGACGCCCTATTGTCTCTGGCATTGACTCTCTCACCCACCACGTGGGTATCTATATTGATAGAATCTTGAGAGATTTTGTAACCTCTCTTCCATCATACATAAGAGACAGTATGGATTTTTTGCGGAGGATCGATTGCCTTTCTATTGACCCTCATTCCAAACTAAGTAGTATTGACGTTGAATCCCTTTATACGTCCATACCTCATGAAGCGGGGCTATTTGCGGTGGCATCCTTTTTGAAGACCCGGGGCACACATTTTAACAAACATAACCAATTTGTTCTTGATTTACTGAGGTTCATTCTCACACACAATTACTTTGTCTTTAATGGTTTATTTTACCACCAGCTCAGGGGGACAGCGATGGGGAGCCCCTGTGCCCCCTCATACGCTAATCTCCTCCTGGGCTGGTGGGAGGACACAATTGTCTTCACCGACCAGCCCAGACCATGGCATGAAGACATCTCCTTTTGGGTTAGATATATTGATGATGTCTTCCTGATCTGGGCTGGGCCGGTGGAGACAGTTTTTTTGAATTTATGTCCACCCTCAACATCAATGAGGTTGGTCTCTTTTTACATCGACAATTGATGAAACTTCATTGACCTTTCTGGACTTGAGTGTCAGTAAACAAAATGACCGTCTGTGTACCACAGTCTACCGCAAATCCACTGCTACCAACAACATTCTTCTTTGGGACAGCCACCATCCGAACTCTCTAAAACGCGGCATTCCTAAGGGCCAGTTCCTGCGAATGCGCAGAAACTGCTCGACCATAGACTCTTTTTTCTATGAGTCTAGAAAATTGTCGGAGAGACTGCGTCAGAGGGGATACCCTAAATCAGTCCTTCGGGAGGCATATAATAATGCCAAAGCCCAGGACAGAAATACACTACTTGCCCCTAGACAAAAAAATAAGCATGGTCAGTCTGAAATTAGATTAATAACCACATATGACCAAGCACATATTCAAATTAGGGACATTTTGGGTAGACTCTGGCCCATTCTCCATATGGATCACGAACTGCCAACCGTCATCGCTCCCTCTCCCAGGATCACTTATAGAAAGGGCCTTAGCCTTCAAAACCGGCTGGTACATAGCCATTACTCAGGACCTAAGAGAGAGGGAACTTGGCTTGACCGAAAACCCAATGGTGTTTTCAAATGTGGATCATGCAAGGCTTGCAAATACTTGCGGCCAACTAAGTATGTCCAAGGCTCAGTGACCAGACGATCATATAAGATCAATGACTTCATCAGCTGCCGGAGTAGGGGAGTTATTTACATTTGCCAATGCCCATGTCCTATGGATTACATAGGCAAAACAACACGTGAACTTAGATGCAGGATCTTGGAACATGTGGGCGATATTAAAAACAAGAGAGATACACCAGTGGCCAACCACTTTGTGAATTTTCATGAAGGTGATCTGAAAACAGTACAATTTGCCGCTATTCAGACTATACCGGAACCATTTAGAAGAGGCGACTGGGACAGAACCCTGTTACAAAGGGAATCCAGATGGATCTATCAGTTTCGGTCCCAGTCTCCCTTAGGTCTAAATGAAAGGCTTACCTTTACATGTTTTATTTGATGTCCATCTGACTAATTGTAACCTATATCTATCATTGTCCCTTTTAGCTTGTCCTGAGGCACATAAAGTGCCCGAACAGCCTAAAGTGGACTTATCTCCACTTTTTTGTTTTTTCAGCCCTTGGGATAATCTAACCCTAGGTCTGCTATATCTTTATTACATAGTTGCACATTTCACACATGGGGGAAATAGATCTTAAAACCATTCTGGTTACCCTATTTTACATTTCTGGTATTCCACTCATTTTCGTAACGGCCTTTGATGCCTTCTGTATATCGGAACCACTTTACTGGCTATATTGGCATGATAACATCGCCATCCTGCGATCTGATTGATCGCCTCATCTGTTCTCGATGCCAACTGCCATCGGAAGTGATGTGCGTTCCACCAGCGTATCATACGCCGGAAGCACGTGTTCTGACTAACCCATCCGGAAATGACGTTAGCGTTCCAGTTGCGTGTCACGCACTGGAAGCGCGCGTCTCGGTGACCGGATGTCGACTTACACCATGAGGTATTTAAACCCGGTCAGCGTCTCTGCATGTGTGCATATGCGCCACATGGGACGATCACTTGCCGCGGTTATCACAGTAAGTTTTAGTTACATCGATCTGACTGATACATCTAATATACTGCTAGTACTTATGTATATATTTTTTCCTTTCCTTCTAGGACCCCTGCTTATATCTGACAGACTGTTGTCTCGGGCAGGCATAAGTACAGCTTTATTCTTACATTTTCCTTCCCATGTGTTTGTCGTGTCTTATCAGTGACTGCATGTCTATTATTTATGCGCCCATTCTATCTTGATAATTACCCCCTGAGGAGCCCACTAGCGGGGCGAAACGCGTTGGGGTCTTTAACTGGGATTTTCAACATCTCAATTCAAATACCTATCAATTTGGGGTCTTAATTGAATACTCCAGCATCCCAGCTAGAATACTTATCAATTTGCGCTACTTTTCCCTATTGGTACCCTCCCCTTAGGGTCTACTAGGGATAGACAGATTTAGGTACGGGGACAGGGCACTCTCACCATTTGGGACTGTCCCTGGGCTGAGTTTATAGTTAGGAAGACTTATTAGGGATATTATCCCCTCCTCCGCCCTAAATTTCCCCCTACCATTAGCTATTTTATCATCACACTTTTTGTGGGTATATTTTTGTGTACGTTAATATTTTAATAAGGAACCAATAAAGTTTATCATTTTAGAGAGATTCACTCCCTATTGTCTTATGCTCCAAATCTGGTGATCTCCACTCCATCTTCTATCTTTATTTTTGACAGTGATTTATCTGCCCAAGGGACAGGAGAGGAGCTGGAGAAGCATGAGGAGCGGGAGGACGATGACACAGACAACCCCAACAGACCGTGGCAATATGCAGTGGAGATGAAAGCAGGGAAGCCCTCCGAGTCCCTTGTGCAACTGGACAGATGCATGCTGTCATGTTTGCGTAGTGATAGCCGCATTGTCAGGATTCCGCAGAGGGATGACTACTGGCTATCCACATTGTTAGACCCTCTCTATGGGTAAAAAAATTGGTGCATTTTTTAGACCTTCTGAAAGGGATGGAAAAATGGACTACTATAGAGACATGCTGTGTAGTCGGTTGGTCACTGCCAATGAGTGCCATCTGCCATCCTCAGGAATGTCTGACTGGGGAGACCCTCTGCACTCCACTGCCATGACTTGTGGGGTAAGGGGAAGCAGGAGCGGCACCAGTTCCATAAGCAACAAGTTAAGTTTGGAGTATCTGAAACCAGTTTTCTTCAGTCACTTTCTGAAGAAACCACCCAGTAGCAGAGGGACATCTCAAGATATAACCCTAACCCTTATTATCCAGAATCCCGCAATACCTATCTTTTATATCCTCCTCCTTCTCCTCTCGCTTTCTAAAACTTAACATGATTGGATAAAATAAAATGTATTATTTTTTCCCCATCTTACTCCTCCCCCCACCCTCAATCATACTCATCCATCACACTCAGTGGCTGCACACTCTTTCCTGATAACCAAAAATAAACTGCCTTAGGGTAACCTTTCATTCTGCTCTGTCCTTCAAAGCACACATCTAAGCCCTTTCCACCTCCTGCCATCACCAACTCAAAAATATCTCTTGGATCCACAGATTCCTCAACCTAGAGTCTGCAAAAATACTTGTACATGCCCTTACCATCTCCCACCTAGACCACTGTAAATCTTCCTCTGTGGCCTCCCATTATACACCCACACCCCTCCAGTCCATCCTCAATTTTGCTGCCTGCCTAGTCCTCCTCTCCCCCGTTACTTCTCTGCCTCTCTCCTCTGCCAATTCCTTCACTGGCTCCCTACTGCCTCGAGAATCCAGTACAAAACACTAACTATGATATAAAAAGCAGTCCACAACCTGTCCCCTCCATATATCTGTGACTTGATCCCGATTCCCTCCCAAACGCCATCACTGATCCTCACAAGACCTCCTTCTCTACTTTCCTCTTCCCACAATTGCCTCAAATATTTCTCCCGTGTATCCCGTATACTCTGGAACTCTCTACCACAACACATCAGATGCTTCACAGTAGGTATGGTGTTCTTTGGATGCTACTCAGCATTCACTCTCTTCCAAACACGATGAGTTGTATTTCTACCAAACAGTTCTACTTTGGTTTCATCTGACCATATGACATTCTCCCAATACTCTTCTGGAGCATCCACATGCTCTCTAGCAAACTTCAGACGGGCCCGGATATGTACTGGCTTAAGCAGGGGGACACGTCTGGCACTGCAGGATCTGAGTCCCTGGCGGCACAGTGTGGTACTGACGGTAGGTAGCCTTTGTTACGTTGGTTCCAGCTTTCTGCAGGTCATTCACTAGGTCCCCCCGTGTAGTTCTGGGATTTTTGCTCACAGTTCTTGTGATCATTTTAACCCCACGGGGTGAGATCTTGCGTGGAGCCCCTGATGGAGGGAGATTATCAGTGGTCTTGTATGTCTTCCATTTTCTAATTATTGCTCCCACAGTTGATGTCTTCACACCAAGCTGCTTGCCTATTGCAGAGTCAGTCTTCCCAGCCTGGTGCAGGTCTACAATTTTGTTTCTGGTGTCCTTCCACAGCTCTTTGGTCTTCACCATAGTGGAGTTTGGAGTGTGACTGTTTGAGGTTGTGGACGGGTGTCTTTTATACTGATAACAAACAGGTGTCATTACTACAGGTAATGAGTGGAGGACAGAGGAGCCTCTTAAAGAAGAAGTTACAGGTCTGTGAGAGCCAGAAATCTTCTTGTTTGTAGGCGACCAAATACTTATTTTCCACCATAATTTGCAAATAAATTCTTTAAAAATCAGACAATGTGATTTTCTGGATTTGTTTTCTCATTTTGTCTCTCATAGTTGAGGTCTACCTATGATGTCAATTACAGGCCGACCTCATCTTGTTAAGTGGGAGAACTTGCACAATTGGTGGCTGACTAAATACTTTTTTTCCCCACTGTAGTAACCCTGCTGCCATCACACTGCCATGAGCAGCTTTACTGTCGCCTACTGTCTGCTTCTCCCATCCCTTGTAGATTTTAACCCCTTGTGGGCAGGGACCTCTCTCCTTCTATACCAGTTGTATAACTCATGTTATTCATGTTTATTGTACATGTGTTTTTTTTAATGTATGTATTCATACACACACAACTCATTATCACCACCTCTGCAGGCACAGAATTCCATAGTCTCACTGCTCTTACCGTAAAGAATCCTCTTCTATGTTTGTGTAGAAACCTTCTTTCCTCCAGACGCAGAGGATGTCCCCTCGTCACAGTATAAATAGATCCTGGGAGAGTATTTTATATGTACAGCGCCATGGGATGAATAATAATCCTATCAAAAACAAACTGCAGGTCCTTCTGCACCGCTATGGACCTTTCCTCCTATGGACATATCTTACTTATCAGTTCTCTATCTATCTGACCTCTCGTCACAATTACAACACAGGATATTTTTTTATTTCTATTTTGTTTATTAAACCCGAACACAAGATATACATTATATATGAAGACTAGAAATATAATGAACAATATGGAATGATCGCTCTCAATATATTACAAAATAATTGCTCCATCGAAGAGAATAGGATGATCTTTGCAAGGGGAAACTCAAGTCAACATCGTGAGTCTCTCCAACCGAAAAAAAGGAACATTCATCACAAAACCCCAAATACTTTCCTTTAGTCCAGGCCTAAAGGGTCACACATTCTTCCTTTTCATTATCATGTGGAAGGGGCCATTTTTTTCTAAGTTAATAAAACCCATTTGTCCATTGTGTCTTCTTTATTATGAAATCATACAGGTTCCCTTTAAACAGTGGTCGGTGATCTCTGTTGGTCAGGTAGGATGATGGCCGTGTATTATAGCCGAGCTCCTACTCTTGGGTCACCACGGCAGAGGCTGTGCAATCATAATGGCACAGTAGATTGGGGTAGGTCTTTTGGGGGTTAGGTTATGCATCAGAATTCACTAGGTAGGGGTCCTAAAAGGAAGCTCCATATCTGTCGCTTGTCCTACAATCTGAACATTACAATGGCCTCGTCTCTGATGTCTACTAAGATATATTTTTAGACTAAATGATTTCCCACATTTTGAACAGGTAAATTGCTTCTCCCCCGTGTGAATTATCTGATGCTGAATAAAACTTGTTTTATTGGTAAAACACTTCCCACATTCTGAACATGAAAACGGATTCTCCCCTGTGTGAACTGTTAGATGGTTTACAAGATATGACTTCCGAGTAAAACTCTTCCCACATTCAGGACACACAAATGGCCTCTCCCCAGTGTGAATTTTTTGATGTCTAACAAGACGTGCTTTAAGACTAAAACGCTTCCCACATTCAAGACATTGTTGCCCCTCTTTGTGAATCCTCCGATGCTGATATAAACTTGACGGACAGGTAAAACATTTTCCACATTCTGAACATGAATATGGCTTCTCCCCTGTGTGAGTTCTCTGATGCTCAATAAAACTTGATTGATGGGAAAAACATTTTCCACATTCCGAACATGAAAATGGTTTCTCTACTGTGTGGGTTCTCTGATGTTTAACAAGACATGATTTACGGCTAAAACATTTCCCACATTCTGAACATAAATATGGCTTCTCCCCAGTGTGAGTTTTAACATGCGCTTCAAGATTTGATCTATATTTTAAACATTTCCCACATTCAGGACATGAATATGGCCTCTCTCCTGTGTGACTTCTCTGATGCTGAACTAGATACATTTCCTTGGTAAAAGATTTTCCACATTCAGAGCATGAAAATGACCTGTGATTTCCCTCATGCAAAGACAGATTACTATCCTTTTTTAACTGTTTCTCATAAGGAAATATTTCCCCCTGTTTCTGTTTAGCGCTTTTTCTCCCAATCAGTAATTGATTAGATGAAGGTTTCTTGTGACCAGCGGTATCGGTGGATAGATCTCTACTGTGAAGGACTGAGGGTACATTACGAGGTGTTGAATTATCTTGTGTGGTATTGTTATCTTCTACTTGACTGAAACATAAATGGTGATGTTCATGGGAGTTGCTCATCCTGACTTCACCTGGAAAATGAAACAAGATTTTCTTATTTTCCCAAAGTATTTTTTAATTAACAAATCAAGCTTTATTGAGACTACAGCAAGCCAGGAACCAAAGAAACTCTTCCCTCCACCTCGCCAAACAGACCTATTTCACCACACTAATCCCCTCACTGTCCAACAACGCAAAAAAACTCTTTACTCCCTCCTCAGTCCTAAAGTGCAGACGCCTATCACAGACCTCTGTGCTGAAGATCTAGACTCCTAATTCACAAAGAAAATAGAAAACATTCCCCTTGCATCTACTCAGGTTCACTGTCCACGTTTGACCCAGTCACGGAAGAAGTAGTTTACAAGCTCCTATCTTCTCGTCTTACCACATGCACTTCTGACCCCATTCCCTCACACCTAGTCCATTCTCTCTCTCTCAAAAATCTTCAACCTCTCTCTCTTTCTTCTGGCATCTTCCCCACCTCTTTCAAACACTGTATCATTACTCCGTTATTTTTTTAAAAAAAACTTCTCGTGACCGTCCTGCCAACTAACTACATATCAGTCTCCAATCTTCCCTTTATCTATAAACTCCTGGAGTGTCTGGTCTATTCTGGCCTCATCCACTATCTTTCTGCTCACTCTCTCCTTGATCCATTACAATCTGGTTTTCATACCCTTCATTCTACAGAAACTCCCCTCACCAAAGTGACAAATGACCTTCTCACAGCAAAATGCAACAGTGACTACTGTCTTCTCATTCTCCTTGACCTCTCTGCAGCTTTTGACACTGTAGCCCACCAAATCCTACTCAACATGCTCCAATTTATTGGCCTAAAGGACACTGCCCACTCCTGGTTTTCTTTATAGCTCTCTGACCACTTGTCACAAACCAGCGGGTGTGAACCCACTGTGCCCCATGTCCTACCTCCTCTAAGGGCGTTGTCTAAGTGAACCCATTGTTCTTTATAATACCCCTGATGGCGGGGATAGACTTTTACGAGAGGAACACTAGGTCGCTACCTCTTGAAGAGGATTGGCACACGAGGCAGCTGGTCCAGGTGGACCAGGAGGTAACTGAGCAAGGTACAGAGGTAGTCAGAAGGCAGAGTTGTTACCAGGAGCGACAATGTTAAACCGGGGGATGAAGCAGAGGCGAAGTCAGACAGGAAATGGGTCAGGGCAGGCAATCTGGGTTGGCAACAAGAGAGTCTATGTAAGCAGGCAGGGATCAAGCAGTTATTGGAGTCCAGGAACACAAGCAGAAAAAATAATAGCAACCTAAGGAGGACAAAAGGACCTTGGCACTGAGGCATCTGGGAAGGGAGCTGAGTCACTTATATATGTGAAGGAGGGCTAGGATTGGTTAACAAGGTCACATGATCCAACCCATAAAGCACAGGAAGTGAGGTACGCCAGCTATTAAGGGAGTGATGAAGGGAACAAGCAGCAAACATCTTGTAGCCAGGGCTGAATGGAAACTGTGGAGTGGATCCCAGAACAACAGCACTTAGAGCCCAGGACTGCAGCGGTGAATGGGAAGCAAAGGCAGCAGATTACCACTGAACACGGCGCCCAGGACCGCAGAGGTAAGCAGGGGTACAGCGGTGCACAGCAGCCTCTGTTACACCACTCTTTCATTGTATCATTTGCTGGCTCCACTTCTTCTCCTCTCCGTCTTGCTGTTGGTGTTCCCCAGGGTTCAGTCCTAGGCCCTCTCCTCTTCGCCCTCTACACAGCCCCAATTGGACAAACCATCAGCAGACTTGGTTTCCAATACCATGTCTATGCTGATGACACACAACTATACACTTTATCCCCGGACATCACCCCTACTGTATTACAGAACACTAGTCATTCTGTGTCTAACATCATGTCCTCTATCTGCAATGGAATCTTTCAAAATCTGAGTAGTAGTGTTCTCTACATCTACTAACCTACCTAAACCTGATATCTCCATCGCACCTAGGCAGCACGCCCACTGTCTCGGTGTTATGTTTGACACTGATCTTTCTTTCCCCTCCTATATTCAATCTCTCCCCCACTTATGTCGCCTGTATCTCAAAAACATCTCTAGAATCTGCCCTTTCTCACTATTGAAACAACAAAAACTCTTACTGTTGCCCCGATCCATTCCCGCCTCAATTACTGTAACTCACTATTAATTGGTCTCCCCCTCACCAAACTTTCCCCTTTCCAATCTATCCTAATGCAGCAGCCAGGGTCAACTGTCTAACCGCTACTCTGATGCCTCCACTCTGTGTCATTGCATTGGTTGTCCATACAGTATATAATCCAATTTAAACAGCTTGTTCTCACCGAAAAAGCATTCTGCAGTGCTGCACCCCCCACATCTCTGTCTACCACCCTTCCTGTGCTCTCCACAGTGCTGCACCCCCCTACATCTCTTCCCCCATCGTTGTCTACCACTCTACCCATGCTCTACGCAAATGATTTACGACTGACATCCACCATAATCCGAATCTCTCATTCCCGGCCTCAAGACTCCTCCCGAGCTGTACCAGTTCGCTGGAATGCCCTACCCCAAGAAATTAGGTTAAATCACAATATACATAGTTTCACAACGTTTTAGGGTGGCCTATCACATCCCCTGATCTAACTCCTCTCCATATATAGCCCATTTATCATCATTTCCTGAAACTGATCCTCCACCGCACCTAGAAGCACTACAGATATCGGCTGGTGACGGCTCATACAGCTTTATATCTACTCCCCTATTTTACCAAGATGGCTGGACCACTGCACAAAACAAGAACTTCTACCTTTTTTTTACCCCTTTCCCCTCATAGATTGTAAGCTCTTGCGAGCAGGGCCCCCATTCCTCTTGTTCTAATTATTGACTTGTCAGTTGCTATGTTATTTATGACTGCACATGAATTCCCTGATTGTAAGCTGCGGAATATGTTGGCGCTATATAAATAAAGGTTATGCAGCACCAAGAAGGACAAGCCTTAAAGGGAACCTGTCATCAACTTTATGCTGCCCATACTAACGGCAGCATAAAGTACAGACAAGTGAGATGATTTCAGCAGTCTGTCATTTATAAGTTAAAAGTAAATGGCTGACAAGAACCAACATCACAATCATTGCAGACTGGGCCTGGAAACGCGTCATGGCCACCTGAGAAGAGTCATGGTTATTCATAAATTCCTGCTCTCCCTGTTGATGATCGATAGTCTTCCAACTAGTTTTCTCCCTTTCTCTCTAGGAGAGAACTGTCAATCATCAGCAGATGGGTGGGAGAGTAGGAGATAAGGAATAACCAGGACTCTTCAAAGGTAGATTTGACTCTGAGGCTGGTTCTTGGCAACCACTTTTAGCTCACGAGTGACACACCAATGAAATCAGCATTTCTGCCACTATTTTATGCTCAGTGAGGTCACCATAAAGTTGACGACAGGTTCCCTTTAAGGTTATGAAAGTCGAGGAAGTAGAAAAACTTGCTAAGATCTGCAGATGATCAAATGTTCAAGCATCTAGCTTTAATCTGTGGCATGTGGGGAAACATAAAAGATTAAAAGTAAATTTTTTAGCCACAAGAAACCTAAAAAATCGGATCAAGTTGTGTGTGATGATTGTGTAATGCTCCTGTTAGTCAACGTGCCTGTTATCACAACTTGTCTCAAACTGAGAGGGACAGAATCCTTGAAGCGCGAGACCTTGGTTTATCACTCCGGCAGATCGCGCCTAGCCCCAGATCTCAGCACTGAACCACATTGCATTTCCCGGTGTTTTGGAGAACAATTATGAACTGGAATGACAGCAACAGGTGGAAAGAGGGCAACAGAGTCCCGCTTTTGTCTCAGACACAATGATAGCTGAAGATTGTCTGGAGACCACATGGGCAATGCTATGAAGAGACCATCACAAAGGAATGTCACACTGGTCCTACGCCTGGGATTATGGTGTTGGGGTGACATAATGCATGGAAACCGGACCCCTCTAGTCTTGATTTCAGGTATAGTAACAGTATTACATTGAATTGGTCATGGCACCAGTGGTACAGCCATTTCTCCAAAGGTTCTCCGGAGACCTTTTGCAAAAGGACATCCTCAGGCCACATATTGTTCCTGCTACTGTGAGCAGCCTGCGTTGCCTAAACATGCTACCATGACCTGCAGCATTTCATTGAGCACATCCTGGACTTCACTGGTTGACAATTGTGAAGGCAGCTGCCTGATGTGTCCAAGTCATTCAGCATGGCAGAACATTCCTCAGACAATAATAAACACATCAGATTATGGGGAAATCTTAATCTCAAAACTGTTCTCTCCTCTACAATTATAGAAAGTCTCCTCTTACCCGGTGATGTAAGGGACTGGTGATTCTCCATCATGACGTCCTTGTACAGATCCTTGTGTTCTTCTAAATAATCCCACTCCTCCATGGAGAAATAGACAGCGACATCCTGACACCTTATAGGAACCTGACAACACAAGGACACAGTCATTACCAGACCCCTCCCTTGGTGTTATTGTATAATGTCCCAGCATTCCCAGCAGCGCTCACCTCTCCGCTCAGCAGCTCAGTGATCCTGGTGGTAAGTTCTAGGATCTTCTGCTCATGTATCAGGGAATGAGGTGGAGGCTCGGTGATGGGGCTCTGGGTCCTGCTCCATCCTCCTGACACACGGGGTGTCACACACTCACCAGACGACTTCTTCACTACTGTGTAATCCTGTGTATGGGGAGACGCCGATCACTACAGAGATTCTAAGAATCCTTCACCTTTCCAGACATTTCCCTGGTTTATTACTAGAGATAAGAGTGATGTCATGTGAGACTCTCACCTCTCCAGTTATCAAGGAGATGATCTCCAGGGTGAGGTCTAATATCCTCGCAGCCATGTGGTTTCTGTCCTTGTACAGATCTTTGGGTTCTTCTAAATACTCCCACTCCTCCATGGAGAAATAGACAGCGACATCCTGACACCTTATAAGAACCTGACAACACAAGGATACAGTCATTACCAGACCCCTCCCTTGGCGTTATTGTATAATGTCCCAGCATTCCCAGCAGCGCTCACCTCTCCGCTCAGCAGCTCAGTGATCCTGGTGGTAAGTTCTAGGATCTTCTGCTCATGTATCAGGGAATGAGGTGGAGGCTCGGTGATGGGGCTCTGGGTCCTGCTCCATCCTCCTGACACACGGGGTGTCACACACTCACCAGACGACTTCTTCACTACTTTGTAATCCTGTGTATGGGGAGACGCCGATCACTACAGAGATTCTAAGAATCCTTCACCTTTCCAGTCATTTCCCTGGTTTATTACTAGAGATAAAAGTGATGTCATGTGAGACTCTCACCTCTCCAGTTATCAAGGAGATGATCTCCAGGGTGAGGTCTAATATCCTTGCAGCCATGAGGTTTATGTCCTTCTCCATCCTTGGTGGGTCATCGATGGAAAGGACCATTGTCTAAAAAGAGTGGCATGTACCCAGGGAACCTGAGAGAAACATGGAGGAGTGAGAGCAAAATAATATTTGTAAGAGCATCTCACATAAATTAAAGTGTCACACCATGGCTGTGATCCGACTGTAATTTGGCTGGAACCATCAATAAACCGGATTGAAGTGACTTGGTTATGTCCCTGCCTTTCTTCAACACTGGCCGTAGGAGCTGACGGCATTACACCTTATATACCAGTTTTAGCTAGACTAAAACCTTCTAGTGGGAGGGGTCGAGTGGAGAAGCTCAGCACAAACAGATACATTGTTTCAATTCCTGTCTGTCATAGACTTACATTAGAGCTTCAATGATACTCAATTGCAATGACAAAAACAAGTTTCCAGACACAACAACAGAGCTAAAACCAGACATTCAAAAGGTCAGTCTGTCTGGTTTTCATGGTAAACAAGTCTGGTTTTCCCTCCAAAACATGCTCTTCTTTAAACACTATGGCACCTGTGGAAAAGTACCAGCTTCTTATTCAAAGTCCTAACAGTCTCTCAGTATTCATTGACCCTTTCCACAGAGTTTCGCAAATGCAGTGATAATGAACAGGATATATATCATAACATATAAAATGCAGTTACACAGTATTAAACTGTGCACATTAACCTTTCAAGTGTTTAGAATTAGAAGAAGGAATTTTGATGCCAGGGTAACCCTGCCCCAGTAGGCGCCAGGTTGGCATATTATTTATATTGGCTCAACGTTACTTCAAATACCTGGGTACAGTCAACAATAAGAGTCGGTCATGCTTTGGACTTACTTTGCCTTCCTGCCCATGTCTGAGATCTGTTAGAGTTTCTTCAAAAAGAAGCACTGGAAGAAGTTCCCGAACAGGAGAAAGGACATGGGGTCTCCAGTATTCACTGTTCCAAAACCAAGTGGCTTCTGATAATAGACCTTATCTACTTAAACAGATTCATCAAGAAAACAAAGTTCAAGATGGACTCCATAATCCACCACTTCTATTCTTCAACAAGACAACATCTTTGCAAAATTAGAGCTCTCCCCTGTTTGAGCCAATAGAGAAAGCTACACAGAGATGTGTCACAAAAAGTACTATCCTTGGTGGCTTTATCCTCAGCAAGAAGAATTTCAGAACTTCAGCCACTCTCCTGTAGAGAACCAGTTTGTCTTGTTCTAAGTAAACACAAAAAACGCCCACAGGGGAGAGCTAGGGAAATGCTTCCCCCAAAACTATCACAATTTAATCAGAAAAAGGGGGTTAGAGGTAGTAAGTTAAAACTTAACATTTATTCAAAAGTTACTCTAAAACTATCCAAAACGTTAACGTTTGTACCACAGTATATTAACAAAGACTGTGTGCACACCAACACACATGCCACAAACACAACAAATATTTGCCAAATGTCCTCTGTGTCAGCAAAACCTGAGGGCATAGCAACAGTAACCCTAGCAACCATAGAAGGGTTTCCAACTCAAACTTGAAGCATATTGGATTTCACTTCAGAGAGAGATGAGGGGCAGGGTCCTGGTATTGAACACTGTCCCTAGACCGTCCTGTCAGATCTGATGTATCCCGATGTCCTCCTGATATTGAGTCATCGCCCTGACAAGAGCGGCCTCGTCCGAAACCTTTCCCCAAAAATAGGAGGCCCTGGATGTCCCTACCTAAGAAGGCTAAATGACGAGAGACCCCTTGGGAGGGAGAATTATGCCTACGCGTTTCATCTTAATGTTTTTAATGCATGTGGGGGCACATTTAAAACATGTGGTTGGTTAATCGTGTTAAAGTAAACCAGCCCAATTGTAAGAATAATCTGGGTGATTTACACCTTCACCCAATTATCAGGAAAGACTAAGGCTGCAGTAACCTAAAGTATAATAAATGGGCAGAGCCCTCGGTACGAGTGGGGGCAGATGGCTTCATTTTCCTCAGGGCTCCAAGGCATTGCCCAATGCTCAGATCCAGAGTAAGAGTGCATCGCCGATCCACTAGTATATGTGCCTTGATAGAGCACGAACCCCTCCTCCCCAACAGGAGTCCTGATGATGGACAGCCAGGGTGGCCACAGAGGGGGTGCGGCCAGATGATGGGATGTGGATTGGGCTCGTATACCACATCGCTAAAACGTAGAGCTGATTGCTCCTAAGTATATACCATATTTTTAGCTTTATAAGACGCACTTTTACCAAAAGTAGGGGGAAAATGGCCGTGCGTCTTATAAAGCGAATACTAGTGAACGCTTCCATTATCAAAGCGCTCACTAGTATGTACTAGGTGCCAGGAGTGGGGAAACATACTCACCCACCTGCGCTGCAGCTCCGCTCCGGGTCCGGGGCTCCTCCGTCTTCTCCTCCTGGTGCTGCACTGTCCTGACCGCGTACAGCGTCAAGACATAGCGCGCGCACTATGACCTGACGCTGCACGCAGTCAGGTGACAGTGCAGCGCCAGCAGGAGAAGACAGAGGAACGCCGGACCCGGAGCGGAACCGCGGCACAGGAGAGGTTAGAGAGTTTTTTATTTTATTCTGATGGGCTGATCTGAGGTCTGATGGGGGCACAGTGGGCTCATTTATGGGCTGATCTGAGGTCTGATGGGGTCACAGTGGGCTCATATGGGGCTGATGGGCTGATCTGAGGTCTGATGGGGGCACAGTGGTCTCATATGGGGCACAGTGGGCTGATCTGAGGTTAGGGGGCACTGTGGGCTCATATGAGGCACAGGGGGCTGATCTGAGGTTAGGGGCACAGTGGGCTGATATGGGGGCACAGTTGAGCTGATCTGAGGTCTGATGGGGGCACATTGGGCTGATATGAGGTCTGATAGGGGCACAGTGGACTGATATGGGGGCAAAGTGGGCTGATCTGAGGTTAGGGGGCACAGTGGGCTCATATGGGGGCACAGTGGGCTGATCTGAGGTTAGGGGGCACAGTGGGCTCATATGGGGGCACAGTTGGGCTGATCTGAGGTCTGATTGGGGCACAGTGGGCTGATCTGAGGTACGATGGGGGCACAGTGGGCTGATCTGAGTCGGATAGGGGTACAGTGGGCTGATATGGGAGCACAGTGGGCTGATCTGAGGTCTGATGTGGGGCACAGTTGGCTGATCTGAGGTCTGATAGGGGTACAGTGGGCTGATCTGAGGTCTGATAGGGGCACAGTGGGCTGATCTGAGGTCTTTTGGGGGCACAGTGGGCTGATCTGAGGTCTGTGGGGGCTTAGTGGGCTGATATGGGGGCTGAGTGGGCTGATCTGAGGTCTGATGGGGGCTGAGTGGGCTGATCTGAGGTCTGATGGGGGTCTGATGAAAAATATTTTTTTCTTATTTTCCTACTTTAAAATCTGGGGTGCGTTTTATCATCAGGTGCGTCTTATAAAGCGAAAAATACGGTATATATTTATCTAGCAGGGCTAACATTGAGACATTTGAAACTGGATTCAAGAAATAGCCTAAATCCATAAATAATCTTTATAAATAGAGAAGAATGAGAGGTAACACAGAAGTAGCCAGATAAAGTGTCAAATATGACGATGGAAATTCGTGTTCGGAGCTAAAATCACAACATTGAATGACTACAACGGGGCGATTTCTCTAGTACAGACTTCACTCCTCAACAATTGTGTATACTGGCAATTATGACCACATTCTAGAAATAAGGGGTGAGGGAGGAAAGGAAACACATTACCAAATTAATATTAAATAAAGCAACTGAAACTAAGTTGTTCATTGAGGCCATTAGGGCTTGGTGTAGTCAGTCTATGAATCTACCAGGTCTCTCTCTGTAAAATGTGTTTTTCCCAGTCGCCACCCCTCGGTGACCGATTAACGCGTTCTATCCCCCTGAATTTGAATGCGTCCACTCTACTCTGATGGAGTTCATTGACATGTCTGGCCACTGAGGTGTCCCTCCTATTAAGCACGTCACTGAGATGTTCCCCCATGCGTCGGCGGAATTCTCTCAACGTTTTCCCGATCTATTGTATCCCACAGATACAATTAGTCAAGTATATTAGCCCAGTGGCGTAGCTATAGGGGTTGCAGCGGTCGCAGTTGCGACCGGGCCCCTAAGCCAGGGGGGCCCCGAGGGCCTCCCTTGCCACTTGCAGGGCCGCACCGCCAATTAGCCAGGTGCGGCGCGGCCCTGCGCACAGATGGGGGCGGCGGCGGGGCAGAGGGAGATGAGCGCTTCCATTGTGGATGTTAGGAGGAAAAAGGTTAGGGTAAGAATTTGGCATGGGGGGGGGGGTTCAATTTTTGACTTGGCCGGCAGAAAAGCTAGGTGCACCAGTGCTGGGGGGGGGTGGCCCAAGCTGAACTCTTGCACCAGGGCCCATGAGCCTTTAGCTACGCCCTTTGGTACGGCAGTTCACAAAACTGTGTACAGTGGTCCCTCAAGTTACAATATTAATTGGTTTCAGGATGTCCATTGTATGTTGAAACCATTGTAAGTTGAGTAATCGGTTCCAAAGCTCCAAAATGTCATCCAAGATAAGAGAAAATGAAGATTTAAAAAAAATAAGCAGATAACTAAGACAGATAAAACAAGTCCTTACATGTAACAGTCAGGAATAGCTGCTAACTAGTAACTAATACAAGTACTTTACCAGAGAAGTGGCCTTGATTGTTTGGACCTGAGTCTGAGACATTGTATGTTGAGTCTGGTTTCAACTTACGATGGGTCACAGAAGACCACTGTATGCTGGAAATATTGTATCCTGAGGCCATTATATCTTGAGGGACCACTGTATATGATAGACAGAGTCAGCGACTCTACATGTAAAGGTCTTACCAACGTTCCTGGAACTTAGTTTTTAGGTCACCTACCTGTTGGATGAACTCTGTCTGTTCAGAACAGTTACATCTGAGTCTCAGATACTGCCCAGTGGATATTCCCCGTTTGAGGGGTACAGGATGGTTGTTCTCCCACCTCAAAAGGGAATTAGTTGAAGTCAATATTCGAATGTCAAAAAAGTCATTTATGAAGCGTGCCCAAAGTGTAATCTGTAAGACCTGGCGTTGGGGGATCGCCAAATACCAGAGTCTCCTGCCACCAGCCCAGGAGTAATTTAGCGTAGGACGGCACACACGAACTGCCCATCGTGGTGCCCCTGAGCTGGTGGTAGAAGTGATCATCAAAGAGAAAGTCGTCCCTCGTAAGTACAAATTGCAGTAGCTCCAGGACAAATGCATTGTGAGTTGAGAATTGTTGGCCCCTGGCTCTCAAAAAACATTCCACAGCAAGTATACCTGCCTCATGCAGGATCGATGAGTAGAGCGCTTCAACAAGAATCTTTTTCCACTATTATACCATCCAGTTTGGTCAACAAGTCTCCAGTGTCTCTGATTTAAGAAGAAAGACTCTAGACGAATGGTCTTAATATTTGATCAATTTAAACACCACAGTTTTGTGAGAGACTGCCCACACCAGACACAATCGGACGAGCTTTTAATGGTGTGGTCCCCTTGTGTATCTTGGGTAGGGAGCAAAAAGTTGCCATGATTGGGATAATTTAATCAGAAAAAAGGGAGTAAAGGTAGTAAGCTAAAACCTAACATTTATTCAAAAGTTACTTTAAAACTATCTAAAACGTTAACGTTTGTACTAGAGATGAGCGAATCTATTTGCCGCTTCGTATTGAATCTTAATCTCAAATTTTTTAATCCAAATCAAATCAGATTTTTTCGGATCCGCTTCGTATTATTCGTAAATTTCGTAAATTCGTGGCTCTGGCTTCCTGGTGGAGTATGACGAGTATGGTAAGGAGTACTTCGTGGCCGCAGGTCAGTTTAACGGACATACCTGCCCCAACCCTGGCACAGCCTGTACGTGGGGGATCAGGTGGAGTACACCCCCATGGCATCCCTGAAAAGCCCCTTTGCTACCGGGGTTGCCCTACTATCTAAGCCCCTGGTCTCAACATCACCACCTGAAGTTTGGCTGGAGGAACCAGCAGGCGAAGTACCGGTCACCAGATGGCGTCCTCCGCTTCAGGGAGAAGCCACAGCCGGAACCTCTTATACCTGGACTGCCTCACCATCACAGTCCTTTCAGCTGGGTCAGCTGACAACGTCATCATTTACATTCCAATCCACGGTGGTCCACCAATACCAACTACTGTGGAAGATGAAGCCAGCAGCAGCCAGGGGAGCTGGGGCTTCTTACCTGGATGCAACCTTGCCAGAACTGCTGCAGCCAGAAGTCTTTACCCCTGCTGTCCCGGCAGGAGTATCCAGAAAAGCGCAAGTGGCTGCAGCGCTCACCAGTGTGACCACCACCCGGACCTGGTCAAGTCTGACTTCCGGAAGAAGAGGGCAGAGGAGCTCAACCACGGCAGCAAGCTTGGCCTACAGGAGGCAGGAGCGTCCTCTGATGTTGTTCAGTAGCAGCTCAAGCGAGGAGGATTTCAGGTCTCTCATCTGAGGAACCCAACTACTGCCTATCTGATTTAAAGGACACTTCAAGAGGACCTATGGGAGCCACACCATGGACTGCACCTGACGGGTGAGAGCTAGTTGGCACTTTTTTTGTTTAGTTTGTATTGCCCTCGTTTGACTCACACCCAGATGGACATGGCTGTCAGGACTCCCCCCATTCTGCAGAAAATTCCCAGTTGCGCCTAAGTGCGCCTATTCCCCCCTTCTCAGGTTATTTGGGAGCCCGCTTTGCAAAAAAAGTTCTCTATTTGCTGCTATTTTATACCATCCATGTGGATTATACGTTACCTGTTTGGATGACAAAATTACCTCACGTGGATTACAATTGAATTTTGGACTGTGTTCCAGTGTTTTATCATGCCAAGCAGCCATGACTCGAGTAGAGACTCAAACGTTTATCTGAGCCTTTTATGCTTGCAGATGTGAAATTGCACTAAAATGTTCGCATAATTATGTCTTTGCTGTATTTTAGCAATAATGTTTTCAAAGGTTCAGCAACGTTCAAGCACTTTAGCCCATTGTGTGTATTCTTTTTCCGGTACTGCAATGTGTCCTATATTAATGCACTTATTGTACAGTGTTTTTTAGTGAATTATGCACTTAGCCGGAGAGCTAGCACCTTACTTTTCTACCTCATATGGACTGCCTCTAAAGACTGTATGCCACGGCCTAGCCTCGTGCGTATGACGCAATCGCGAGTCAAAAGTACGCTAATGCTTACGTATTGCGTACTTTTAACAACGCTGACTGTATGTTCGTAATTTGTGTAGGAATGTTCGCAAAACAACGATTATTTTTTAACGCAAATTTGACCGAATAAATTCGTACTAAAAACGAATCTTGTCATAAATTCGTTGAACATTCGCCAAAGGAAATTTTGGATGATTCGCTCATCTCTAGTTTGTACCACAGCATATTAACAAGGAGAGTGTGCACACCAACACACGTGCCACAAACACAAATATTTGCCAAATGTTCTCTGTGTCAGCAAGGATCTTCTGCTGCTTCCTGGGCAGAGAGTGCCTTGCTGTCCATGGATCAGCTCTGTCAAGCAGCCCCATGGATATCATCCAACACCTTCTCAAATCACTACAGGCTGGACATCTCCTCTGCAGGCTCAGCATTTGCCATTGCAGTCTTCCGCTGGTGTTCCAAAATGCCATTCGGTCCTGCCTGAACGACGAGAGGAACATCTAGACCAGGGATGCTCAACCTGCGGCCCTCCAGCTGTTGCAAAACTGCAACTCCCAACATGCCCCGGAGAGACTCCAGCTATCAGCCTCTAGCAGGGCATGTTGGGAGTTGTAGTTTTACAACAGCTGGAGGGCTGCAGGTTGAGCATCCCTGGTCTAGATTTTCAGATAAGCAATATCCAGATATTCTATAGCTGGGACAGGTCATCAGTGTGCGGTAGGTGGGGGCTCGCCTCTATCAGGACCCCACTAATCTTGAGAATGAAGGGGCTGCAGAGCTGCTTTACTGCTGAATCTCCTCCACAGTTCCTGCTCATTAGAGCTCCGGCCTCCGCTGTACAGGGAAAGTGAGGAGAGGACACAGCGCTGCAGCCCCTTCATCTAGAAGAGGTTGTCCTCACCGATCACACACTGACTCCATATCCTAGTGATATCACAGAACATTGTGTGATGGAAGACCCCTCTAATCCAGGAGAACAGCCACTCTTACAGGGGTCTGGGGGGTCTCCTAATATTCCAGGGGGAGAGCAGACATATCTGATGAGAACTCCCCTCCTGACCTCCAGACTGTGTAAGCACAGACTTTCTATGGCCGGTGCTGGACATGCTATATATGACCTATAGAACCGCTCCATTCTAATAAACCCAGAACCAAGTCACACATCCCCCGACCAATAACTGACCTGCAGATCTCACCTCCTGGGGCTGCAGGACCTGTGATGATGTCACACTGGTCACATAACAGGAAGCGCTGAACAGTGAAAAACCTCCACTACTTTACTCCTCCCCTCATGTGACTGATCACATGACCATGACATCATCAAAGGTCCTTAAGTCACTAGGATATATAACATCCTTGAATTCTTAGTGACTCCAGGACGTTTGATGATATTATAGTCATGTGATCAGTCACATGAAGAGAGGATTAAAGCAGTGGTATCGTGCCTATCGTGTGACATCACAGGTCCTGTAGTCACCAGGATATAAGATCAGGGTTAATGCTAGAATGGAGTTATTAGAAGGAGGTCTGTGACATCACTGGTCACATGCTCCTTCATGGTCAAATGACCAAATATGGGAAGTGCTGACAAACTGGGACCGCAAGAGCTGTGTGAGGGGGGATGTGCTGCAGTCCTGGAGCACACAGAGCTTCATGGGGAGCAGGTGAGGGGCGGTATATGGAGCTCATATATGAGGGGGCAGGTGGAGCACTCAGGAGCAGTGGGGTTCAAGTGGAGTGCAATCTTGTGCTATTACGGGGGTTTCTGGGGGCCATGAGGGTGCAAATCGGAGCGGGGGGGGGCTGAAATCTGTGAGGAGGGGGCATGTGGTGTATTCTGGGGACATGAGGGTGCAGATCTGTGAGAGGGGGGGCTTTGTGGTGTAACACCTTAAGGACCCAGCCATTTTCACCTTAAGGACCTAGAAATGTGACTTTCTGTGGTAATAACTTTGGGAACTATCCATAAATGACCCCAGTTTAGAAACTACACCCCTCGAGTTATTCAAAACTGATTTTACAAACTTTATTAACCAGAATGGAACTTTATTCCACCAAAATGAAAGGAAAATGGAAGGGAAATTTAAAAATTTCACTTTTTTTTTTGCAGATTTTCGCTTTTAATCCAGTTTTTCCTGTAAGGCAGCAAGGGATAACAAATGATATAAAGATATGGCGGCTCACTGTACCTACTTGTTATGGACTGGGTGCACTATCTAGTTCAAACACAAAAATGAGGGCAATACTACTGTGAGGGGGCACAACTTTTTTTAAGTATTGGGGGGGGGGGGGGGGGTTGCCAAACAACCTAGGCACACCACTGCATGCACCATCAGGAATAGATAGGGATAGATATATTCAAAGATTTCTCCTCTGTATCCCCTATACTCTGGAACTTTCTACTGCAACATATCAGATGCTCACCTACTGTGGAAACCTTCAAAAGAAACCTGAAAACCCACATCTTCAGACAAACCTACAACATGTAGTGACCCTGCTGCCACTACACTGCCATGACCAGCTTTACTGTCGCCTACTGCATGCTTCTCCCATTCCTTGTAGATTGTAACTCCTTGTGGGCAGGGACCTCTCTCCTTCTGTACCAGTTGTATAATCCATGTTCATGTCTATTGCACTTGTTTGTTTTTTATGTATGTATAGTAAGTAGAGATGAGTGAATCTTTTCGTTGATTCGTATCGAATCTTAGGATTTTTCAGCTGCGAAATGAATCCGAATTTCCTTGGATTCACTTTGTATTATTCGTAAACGTACGCCAAATTTTACATGCTAACTATACGTACGATACGTATGAACCGTACGAAACGTACGCATTATGCATGAGCGGGACAAGTTCGCAAGAGCGGGAAAGTAAAGATATGCCCCCCTCCGAACTGGAAAAAAACAGCCCACCGGGGATCTAACTATTTGCACGTATAGGGAGTGAAGACTCCTCCCTCTGGTCTGAACCAGTTTAGACCACTGCTGACCTAGAAGCATGCAAGAAAGCAAGCATGGCTCCAAAAAAGAAGCGTGACCTGCTGTGGCCCAACTGGAATGAGATGTGTTTTGGGAACGAGTTTCCAGAACCTACAGACATCAAGGCGTCACAGGTTAAACTGTGCCAGAGAAACCCAGCTTCAGTGCCTGCCTGGCCATCATCATCATCAACTGAAGCTGTGACTAGTGAGACAGCTAGAGCATCTGCTGGTGTTCGCGCAGCTGGAAGGTCCGCTCTGTGTTGTTCAGTGGAAGTGGCTGGAGCGTCCACTTCGCCACCCACGAGGAGTTCAAGCCAGAACAACATTGTTCTGGCATCTGTGACAGCCCCTGCACAGACCCCCTGTGAGTATAAAACCATGGTGAAGGAATGGGTCATAGAAGTTCTTGACCACCCTAGGCCGGGAGATCCTTCACTAGAACGAAGGAAGGGAACTGTGCTGTGGTTTTCAGTGGGGCGAGGGTCTGGCTTCCTGCAGGATGACGACTCTGGGAAGGAGTATTTTGTGGGCCGCCGGTCGGTGAATCGGCCATACCTGCCGCAAACTCGTCACAGCCTATACGTGGGGGAACAGGTGGAGTACACCCCCATGGAGTCCGTGAAAGAACCATTTGCAACTGGGGTTACCCTCCTTTCCAAGCCCCTGGTGCGTTCAAGTGACGCAGGAGTGTGGCCAGATGAACCACCAGGTCCAGGACGCTTGCGCTGCCTGCAGGAATTCCCAGATGGCGTCCTCCGGTTCTGAGAAAAGCCTCAGCCAGAGCCTCTGATTCCAGGACTGCCAGCACCACCACCACCACGACTTACAGCTGGGTCAGCTGACCATGTCATCCTTCACCTTTCAGTCAACCGTCCGTCAACCAATACTACCAGCTGTTGTGGAAGGTGAAGCCAGCAGCAGCCAGGGAAGCTGGGTCATCTTCCCTGGATCATGCAACTGTTTTGGAACCGCTGCAGCCGGAAGTTCTTACTCCAGCTGTCCCGGCAGGAGGATCCGGAAAAGCTGAAATGTCTGCAGCACTCGCCAGCATGACCACCACCTGGACCTGGTCAAGTATGAATTCTGGAACAAGAGGGCAGTGGAGCTACACCACCGCAGCGAGCGTGGCCTACAAGAGGCAGGAGCGTCCTCTTATGACTTTTAGCAGCAGCTCGAGTGAGGAGGATTTCAAGTCCCTCATCTGAGGAACCAACTACTGGCTGGCTGCTGTCCAGGACAATGGTGGAGGAGTCAGGAGGACCTATGGGAGCCACACCATGAACTGCACCTGATGGGTGAGATGCTAGTTGGCAGTGGTTTTTGTTTAGTTTGTGTTGCCCCCATTTTACTCTCACCCAGATGGGCATGGCTGTCAGGACTCCCCATTCTTCAGAAAATTCCCTGTTGCGCCAAAGTGCGCCTATTTTCCTTTTTGCCCCCTTCTGAGGTTATTTGGGAACCACTGTTACAAAAAGGGTTCTCTATTTGCTGCTATTTATTATCCATGTGGATTACACATGACATTACCTGTTTGGATTAAAATTTTACCTCACGTGGATTACAATTGAATTTTGGAATATTTGTTCCAGACAGACAGTGTTTTATCATGCCAACTAGGAGCCATAAGGAGAGACTCAAACGTATATCTGAGCCTTTTATGCTTGCAAATGTGAAATTGATTGCACTAAAATGTTTGCATACTTATGTCTTTGCTGTATTTTAGCTACACTGTTTTTAATGGTTCATCACTTTAGCCCATTGTGTGTATTCTTTTTCTGGTACTGCAATGTCTCTTATTAATGCACTTATTGTACAGTGTTTTCAGTAAATGATTAACTTATTGAAAGCCATCAGCAGTGAGCACCTTATTTTTCTAGTTCATATAGTCTTCCTCTAAAGACTGTAGGCCGCGGCCTAGCCTCGTGCATATGACTCATTCGTGTGTCATTTGTACGTTAAGGATTCGTAAGCACTTTTGTACGCTAATGCTTGCGTGTTGCACACTTTTACATACGCTGACTGTACGTATGTAATTTATGCAGGAATGTTCGCAAAACAACAATTGTGTTCTTTTACGTAGATTCGACTGAATAAGTTTGTGCGAATACGAATCTTGTCAGATATTCGGTGAATAAAAATTTGAATGATTCACTCATCTCTAATTATTACCATGTATTTCTGGAGGGTAATAATTAGAGATGAGTGAATCATTCAAATTTTTATTCACCGAATATCTGACAAGATTCGTATTCGCACAAACTTATTCAGTCGAATCTACGTAAAAGAACACAATTGTTGTTTTGCGAACATTCCTGCATAAATTACATACGTACAGTCAGCGTATGTAAAAGTGTGCAACACGCAAGCATTAGCGTACAAAAGTGCTTACGAATCCTTAACGTACAAATGACACACGAATGAGTCATATGCACGAGGCTAGGCCGCGGCCTACAGTCTTTAGAGGAAGACTATATGAACTAGAAAAATAAGGTGCTCACTGCTGATGGCTTTCAATAAGTTAATCATTTACTGAAAACACTGTACAATAAGTGCATTAATAAGAGACATTGCAGTACCAGAAAAAGAATACACACAATGGGCTAAAGTGATGAACCATTAAAAACAGTGTAGCTAAAATACAGCAAAGACATAAGTATGCAAACATTTTAGTGCAATCAATTTCACATTTGCAAGCATAAAAGGCTCAGATATACGTTTGAGTCTCTCCTTATGGCTCCTAGTTGGCATGATAAAACACTGTCTGTCTGGAACAAATATTCCAAAATTCAATTGTAATCCACGTGAGGTAAAATTTTAATCCAAACAGGTAATGTCATGTGTAATCCACATGGATAATAAATAGCAGCAAATAGAGAACCCTTTTTGTAACAGTGGTTCCCAAATAACCTCAGAAGGGGGCAAAAAGGAAAATAGGCGCACTTTGGCGCAACAGGGAATTTTCTGAAGAATGGGGAGTCCTGACAGCCATGCCCATCTGGGTGAGAGTCAAATGGGGTGAATTCACCATCACCACCTCCTCAGGCAGAGAGTTCCATAGTCTCACTGCTGTTACTGAAAAGAATCCTCCTCTGTGTTTGTGTAGAAACCTTCTTTCCTCCAGACGCAGAGGATGTCCCCTCGTCACAGTATAAATAGATCCTGGGAGAGTATTTTATATGTACAGCGCCATGGGATGAATAATAATTAGAGATGAGTGAGCATACTCGTCCGAGCTTGGTGCTCGTTCGAGTATTACGGTACTCGTAAGTGCTCGCTGCTCGGACGAGTATCTCGCCATGCTCGAGGAAATGGCAATTTCAGCATTGTGCATTTTTGGCGCCTATAAACTCAGCCAATCACAAGCCAGGAGACTCTGCGGTACACCCAGCATCACGTGGGGCCCTTACATGTCGATAGCAGGGGTTGGCTGGCCTGTTCAGGTGACCCTGGAATATACTAGTGATTGCCCGCGGTGCTCGGCTCAGATGCCGTCTGGATGTCGTTAGGGATAGAGCTGCTGCGTTTCAGGGAGAGTGTTAGGGCCTGCATTTAGTTCTTTGTTAGGCAGGAGTGATCTCACAAAAACCCAACAGCCCTTCTAAGGGCTACAAGAAATTTTTTTTTTGTCTCCTGGCTTGGCTGGCTGGCACTAGTAGTGCAGCTATCGCCATATATAAGCCTTTTTTTTATTGTTCTATCTCAGTGATACAAATCCATTTCATACAGCAGTGTGGAACCATTCTGTGTGTCACAGTTCAGCTGTCCAGTCACTCCAATCCGTATTTTCTGTCCAAGTGACACATTCTGTACGTCACTTAATTAAACCAGGTCTTTTGCTCTCACTCATACAGCTAGATCACAAAAATCTCTGTGCGACATTTGTCTGGGTTGCAGTCAAAATAGCCACCGTCAGCAGGGGCTGAGTTAGCTCTCTGATAGTTTCTGCACGTCACGTTCAAAAAAAAAAAAACTAAAAAAAAAATATATAAAAAAAATAGTTTTTTTTGTTGTTTTAGCTCAGTGATACAAATCCATTTCACACAGCTGTGTGGAACCATTCTGTGTGTCTCAGTTCAGCTGTCCACTCACTACAATCCGTATTTTCTGTCCAGGTGACACATTCTGCACGTCACTTAATTAAACCAGGTCTTTTGCTCTCACGTATACAGCTAGATCACAAAAATCTCTATGTGACATTTGTCTGGGTTGCAACTAAGCAGACCAAGTCTGCCTAATCTAATAGTTTCCGTGTAATTGCTCCATACTGCACGGTACGTAATAACATACGTAATTTTGATCTAACTTATCCACCTATATATTCACTTGTTCAGACTGAGCAAGTTTGTGGGTTTCAGTACAGCAGGCCCATTTATTTTATCTTTTTTTATATAATACACTTATATACAGAAAAGGTTGAACCCCAGGGCTAAGGGTCGAGGGCGTGGGCATTCAATTACTGCACGGGGCAGAGGCCGTGGTCCTGGGCAGGGTGAGACAGTACCTGCTGATGAGGGAGCAGCGGAACGCCGCAGAGCTACACTCCCTAGCTTCATGTCTCAACTTACAGGGACACGTGGTAGAGGACTGTTGAAACCACAACAGTGCGAACAGCTGATGTCGTGGATTGCGGACAATGCTTCAAGTAATTTGTCCACCAGTCAGTCTTCCACGCAGTCCACCCACGTTACCCAAGGAAGCACTCCTCTGGCTCCTCCACCT
>ONZH01015528.1:0-28868 GCA_900303285.1 Rhinella marina | reverse complement strand
ATGGGGGGAAAATGTCTCTTTATCTTATGGGGCGAATACTAATGAGCGCTTCCATTATGGAAGTGATCATTAGCACCGGAGGACCAGGAAGCGATGAAGGAGCTGTACTTACCACTTCCTGGTCCTCCGCTCGGCTGTCGGCTGCTCTGTGACCTCACACTGTGCGCGTCAGATCACAGCACAGCCGGCGGCAACAGGAAGGCAGAGCGTGGGCGGAGAGGAGCGGCGGCATCCAGGAGCAGGAGAGGAAAGTGCTTTATTTATTTTATATTCCCTGCGGCTGGGGGCAGGCTGATAGAGGTGGCATTGGTGGCTGATAAATGCAGTGGAGGCTCATATTGGGGGCTGATACAGGCATTGGGGGCTGATGGAGGCATGGGGGCTGATACAGGCATTGGGGGCTCCTATTGGGGGCTGATGCAGGCATTGGGGGGCTCATATTGGGGGCTGATACAGGCATTGGGGGCTGATATAGGCATTGGGGGCTGATACAGGCATTGGAGGCTGATATTGGGGGCTAATAGAGGTATTGGGGCTGATGGAGGCATATGGCTGATATTGGAGGCATTGGGGGAAGTGAAGAACTGCATGGCCAATTAGCCCATAGCTTCCTTTTTATTTAATAATCAAGACTGCACTGTTTAGTCCTTCTTCATTGTTAGTGGCCACGTGGTAGCTTAACCACCTCACTGTTTTTCCCAAGTCCAGCTCGGGCAGTGTGAAAAGAAGCTAACTGGAGGGGAGAGGCCTGCTTTAGATTCTGCTATCTACTGAATGGTAGCAGCTAGAAACATGCAACTAGTCCTGTTTGAAAGCTGCCAGTCCAGGCTTTCATACAAGACCAAGGTAAAGTCCAAGCAACAGAGGAGAAATCACTGTTAGAAATCAAGTTGGGAATAATCATGGGTAAAACTTGATTTTACTTTCACTTTTAGCTGCACTCACAGTATCACAATTTCTATCAGTGATATCTTCCTCTGTCCTGAATATATTGCTGTCATTTTGGTATTTTCTGAAAGCCTGGAATATCTGCTTTCAAACAAGTTTCAAGCATGTTTCTAGCTGCTACCATTCAGGAGGTAGCAGCATCTAAAGCAGCCCTCACCCCCAAGTTAGCTATTTTACCCACATACAGGGGGTGTTGCTGGTATGGCTTGTATTATTTAAAGCTCAGTATGCAGAAAATGCAAGGGCTGGCCTTCCCCTGCTCTGTGAGCTGCTGCATGGCTGTGTCCAATTCATAATCAGCTAATCAACTGCTAATAAATATAGCTGGTTGTTTTTTTCAGTGGTTTCCTGTGCTATAGGTCTCTACAGATCCTGCCAGGTTCTCTGGTCTGCCAGATCCTATACAAGAACTATATCAATTTATCTGCCTGTGTACTGACTTCTGTTTGAATCTAAGACTCTGTTTCTCTGCCACCTGACCTCACTCGTGCCTGTTCATTGTGCTGACACTGAACCACCTGACCCAACCTGGACTGTATTATGATTTATATTTGATTTGTATGCCTTGACCTCTGCCTGATTCCTAATTAGAAGTATAGTCTAATCCCTTGGTGTTCTGCACTGGAGTCTCTGACTCCCATGGATCAGCAGCCAACTACAATGGGACTACTCCAAGAAGTAGTGGACTGGTCCCCAGCAAGAAATTGTAACATATTGTATAGAAGAACAAGATCAGCAGGACATTATTATTAGACAACTGAATTATTTTAAAGATTGGGCATAAAGAGAGGAAAAAAAAGATATTGGTAACATAGACAGAGGAGAATGAACCTCAGTAAAAAGGGGAGAGGGTTGGATCTTGGGCTTTTAAATGACGATAGATGGGTGCAACTAATTAAGTCCAACATGAGCTTTAGCGCCATTTCTGACAGTTCGTTTTTACACTGGATTGATGACATTACATTGCAGTAAGTTAGAACTTCAGTGTCTGGATTGTAAGTTACAGTATTTTGCCTAAAGCGGTCCCGGATTGAAACTGTGATAATTACTTGGAGAGGAAAATGCTAAACATATTTTTAATTAATTTCTATGATTTTTTTTGCATTACGGCTTCAAGTGATTGTAGAATCTTAAAAGTTATCATTTTTACGGATAATTTATTACAAAAAAAAATTATACATGGACAAGCAAACACGTACAAAACAAAATCAGGCAGAAAATCAGAAGAGAACAAAAGAAAAGGGAAGAGATGAAAAGGTCAAACGCTGTACAATAAAGACATGATGTAGACAAGGTACAGCCACCTTATAAGTGACACATGTCGTCATCGTATATTCTGATGCCACAGAGGATTGTTTATTAATTTTATATAATGCAAAAGGGTAATACAAGATCAATAAAAACCGAGGAGGCAGTAGTAAATTTTCTTGTACATAAGAGGCAGTATTATAGTAGTTTATATTCTTGTACATAGGCACAGAGGTGCTCGCTCAACACTAGTAGTTACATTCTTGTACATAGGAGCAGTATTATAGTAGCTATATTCTTGTACATAGGAGCAGTATTATAGTAGTTATATTCTTGTACATAGGAGGTAGTATTATAGTATTTATATTCTTGTACATAGGAGCAGTATTATAGTAGTTATATTCTTGTACATAGGAGCAGTATTATAGTAGTTATATTCTTGTATATAGGAGCAGTATTATAGTAGTTATATTCTTGTACATAGGAGCAGTATTATAGTAGTTATATTCTTGTACATAGGAAGTAGTATTATAGTATTTATATTCTTCTACATAGGAGCAGTATTATAGTAGTTATATTCTTGTACATAGGAGCAGTATTATAGTAGTTATATTCTTGTATATAGGAGCAGTATTATAGTAGTTATATTCTTGTACATAGGAGCAGTATTATAGTAGTTATATTCTTGTACATAGGAGCAGTATTATAGTAGTTACATTCTTGTACATAGGAGCAGTATTATAGTAGTTATATTCTTGTACACAGGAGGCAGTATTATAGTAGTTAAATTCTTGTACATAGGAGCAGTATTATAGTAGTTATATTCTTGTACATAGGAGCAGTATTATAGTAGTTAAATTCTTGTACATAGGAGGCAGTATTACAGTAGTTATATTCTTGTACATAGGATGGAATATTATAGTAGTTATATTCCTGTACATAGGAGCATTATTATAGTAGTTATATTCTTGTACACAGGAGGCAATATTATAGTAGTTATATTCTTGTACACAGGAGGCAGTATTAAAGTAGTTATATTCTTGTACATAGGAGCACTATTATAGTAGTTATATTCTTGAACATAGCAGCAGTATTATAGTAGTTATTAGTGTTGAGCGAGCATGTTCGGACGAGCATGCCTGCGCTCGGGTCCACTCTGTGTTCGGTTGAACACCGAGTGTACTCGAGCGCAATGCTCGAGTCTCCTACCCGCACTGTAATGTTGATTTGTACGCTAATTCATACAAATTTGTATGCTAATGCGTACGCATTGTGCGCTAATGCGTACAAATTCAGTTAATTAGCATACTTTTATGAGTAAAAGGAGGAAAAGAGGAGAAGTTTTAATTCTGACCTTTTTCTATTAACCAGACACTCTCCCCTATTCCGAGCCGGGGGTGCTTAGTCCTATTTTAGTCCTGTTTAGTCCTATTGACTAACATTATGCTCAGATGATCGGCCGAGCACTCGAGCAACCCCTAGTGCTTGGCAAGAGCACCCGCGCATACGAGTACAGAGGTGCTTGCTCAACACTAGTAGTTATATTCTTGTACATAGGAGCAGTATTATAGTAGTTATATTCTTCTACATAGGAACAGTATTATAGTAGTTATATTCTTATACTTAGGAGCAGTATTATAATAGTTATATTCTTATACTTAGGAGCAGTATTATAGTAGTTATATTCTTGTATATAGGAGGCAGTATTATAGTAGTCATATTCTTGTACATAGGAGGCAGTATTATAGTAGTTATAGTATTGTACATAGGAGCAGTATTATAGTAGTTATATTCTTGTACATAGTAGCAGTATTATAGTAGTTATATTCTTGTACATAAGAACAGTATTACAGTAGTAAAATTCTTGTACATAGGAGCAGTACTATAGTAGTTATATTCTTGAACATAGGAGCAGTATTATAGTAGTTATATTCTTGTACATAGGAGGCAGTATTATAGTAGTTATATTATTGTACATAGGAGGCAGTATTATAGTTGTTATATTCTTGTACATAGGAGCAGTATTAGAGTGGTTATATTCTTGTAAATAAGAACAGTATTATAGTAGTTATATTCTTGTACATAGGAGCAGTATTATAGTAGTTATATTCTTGCACGTAGGAGCAATATTATAGCAGTTATATTCTTGTACATAGGAGCAGTATTATAGTAGTTATATTCTTGTACATAAGAACAGTATTATAGTAGTTATATTCTTGTACATAGGAGCAGTATTATAGTAGTTATATTCTTGTACATAGGGGCAGTATTATAGTAGTTATATTCTTGTACATAGGAGCAGTATTATAATAGTTATATTCTTGTACATAGGAGCAGTATTATAGTAGTTATATCCTTGTACATAGGAGCAGTATTATAGTTGTTATATTCTTGTACATAGGACTAGTATTATTGTAGTTATATTCTTGTACATAGAAGCAGTATTATAGTAGTTATATTCTTGTACATAGGAGGCAGTATTATTGCAGTTATATTCTTGTATATAGGAGCAGTATTATAGTAGTTATTTTCTTGTACATAGGAGCAGTATTATAGTAGTTATATTCTTGTACATAGGAGCAGTATTATAGTAGTTATATTCTTGTACATAAGAGCAGTATTATAGTAGTTATATCCTTGTACATAAGAGCAGTATTATAGTAGTTATATTCTTGTACATAAGAACAGTATTATAGTAGTTATATTCTTGTACATAGGAGCAGTATTATAGTAGTTATATTCTTGTACATAGGAGGCAGTATTATAGTAGTTATATTCTTGTACATAAGAGCAGTATTATAGTAGTTATATCCTTGTACATAGGAGCAGTATTATAGTAGTTATATTCTTGTACATAGTAGGCGGTATTATAGTAGTTATATTCAGTGGTGTAACTAGAAATGACTAGGCCCCACAGCAAATGTTTGAACATGACCCTCCTAACAACTTCTTGGCAACCCCCACCTTCTCTGAAACACCTGCCTGTGTTGCTAGTCATTAATTCTATCGCATGAAGTTGGGTTATCACATGCAGTTTTTTTATGCAGATTTGAATCCTAAGTTAGGAATGGATCATAAATTGACAAATACATCTAATGGAAATCCAGAGTCTTCTCCTCTATGTGAATCAACTCTTGTTTTGGGTTTTAAAAACTGCGTTGAACAAACTGAATGTGTAAACACAGTCTTAGCTGTTCAACTTATTATTACCCTAAATACCATTTGCTATTAGAAAAAACATTTAGAATTTCTCCATATGATATCAAAGTATTTGCTACCTTTATGTTAGCTCTATGAGATAGTACTTTACTTTTTAATTAATTTTATTAATACTGTTAGTTATTAGAGATGAGCGAGTAGTGTTCGATCGAGCCGGTATTCGATCGAATACTACGCTATTCGGCATACTCGATTTCAATCGAGTATAACGGCGATGGCGCACTTAGAATTCATTTCCCCTCCCACCTTCCCTGGCGCTCTTTTTCCACCAATCAACATGCATGGGTATGACAGGCCGGCGGAGCACGCTGGCAGCGCGAAAACGGCGTCTACATGGATTGGCTGGAAAAACCATGTGACCTCGAATATTAAAAACTCCGCTCTTCCTGCTCGTTCGCATATGCTGCGTGAACTTAGTCAGGGACAGAGGCTGGAGAAGGGACAGATAGGTTTTAGCTGTTGGACAGGCAGGAGCGTGATTAAAAGCCCTTATCAGGGCTACTATAGTGCAGTACAGTGATAGCTTTACTACAATATACACTCTGCAGAGAACGGCTGCTGTATTCAGGGATAGCTGCTGGAGTAGGGACAGAGAGAGGCATTAGTGGTGTATTAGGTGCTCTGCTACATACAAAACTATATTTGGCACTACTGTTCTGCGTTCTTTTTGGCTTCAAAACCCTGTTATATACCTAGTGTGTATATGCACCATCTGATCTGGCAGTATACGGCTGTGAATTATTATTTTTTTTTTAAATACAGTTTATTTGGCTCTAGTGTTCTGGGTTCTGTGTGCCTGCAATACCCTTTTTGTATACCAGGTGTAAATACCCACCGTCTGACCTGTTAGTACACGGCTGTGTACCTAGAAATAAAAAAAAAAAAGGCCTTTTCTTTGGCACCTGTACTGTGCGTTCTCTTGCAAAATAATTTTATATACGTGGTGTTAATACCCACCGTCTGATCTGTTAGTACACGGCTGTGTACCTAGAAATATTAAAAAAATAGGCATTTTAATTGGCACCTGTACTGTGCGTTCTCTTGCAAAATAATTGTATATACGTGGTGTTAATACCCACCGTCTGAACTATTAGTACACGGCTGTGTACCTAGAAATATTAAAAAATAGGCCTTTTCATTGGCACCTGTACTGTGCGTTCTCTTGCAAAATAATTTTATATACGTAGTGTTCATACACACCGTCTGATCTGTTAGTACACGGCTGTGTACCTAGAAATATAAAAAAAAAAAAAGCCTTTTGATTGGCACCTGTACTTTGCATTCTCTTGCAAAATAATTGTATATACGTGGTGTTAATACACACCATCTGATCTGTTAGTACACGGCTGTGTACCTAGAAATAAAAAAAAAAAAGGCCTTTTCTTTGGCACCTGTACTGTGCGTTCTCTTGCAAAATAATTTTATATACGTGGTGTTAATACCCACCGTCTGATCTGTTAGTACATGGCTGTGTACCTAGAAATATAAACAAAATAGGTCTTTTAATTGGCACCTGTACTGTGCGTTCTCTTGCAAAATAATTTTATATACGTAGTGTTCATACACACCGTCTGACCTGTTAGTACATGGCTGTGTACCTAGAAATATAAAAAAAAAAAAAGCCTTTTCATTGGCACCTGTACTTTGCGTTCTCTTGCAAAATAATTGTATATACATGGTGTTAATACACACCGTCTGATCTGTTAGTACACGGCTGTGTACCTAGAAATAAAAAAAAAAAAGGCCTTTTCTTTGGCACCTGTACTGTGCGTTCTCTTGCAAAATAATTGTATATACGTGGTGTTAATACCCACCGTCTGATCTGTTAGTACACGGTTGTGTACCTAGAAATATAAAAAAAATAGGCCTTTTCATTGGCACCTGTACTGTGCGTTCTCTTGCAAAATAATTGTATATATGTGGTGTTAATACACACCGTCTGAACTGTTAGTACACGGCTGTGAAGGCAAAATATTGTAACAAAAAAAAAATAAAATGCGGAGGGGGGCTAGCGGAATCGGACGAGGACGGGGGCGCGGAAATGCTGTTGGTGGCCTTGTTGAAGCCAGTGGGGATACAATGCGTGCTGGTGAGGGTCAGCCAGGATCCCACTCATCCAGAATCCCTGCCTTTATGGGACAGTTAAGCAGGGGGCGGGTTACACCGCTGTTGAGGCCTGAGCAGGTTGAACAGGTGGTGCAATGGATAGCCGATAGCGCTTCCACACAGTTGTCCACCAGCCAGTCATCCACACAGTCTCACTCTGACCCTCCTTCCTCCACACCTGGCCAACAGAGTCATCCCACCATTGACCCCTCCCAGGAGCTCTTTTCGGGTCCTTTTTCAGATGTGCCGGAAGAATCCCAGGAGCTAGCAGAGGAATTTGTTTGTAGTGATGCCCAACCACTTGAGTATTCGCCATCTCCTGCTGATGTGGACCCTGAACCAGCATCTGTTATCATGAGCGATGATGATGATGAGACGCAGTTGCCATCAAGGGAGGCTGTTGGAATGTCCAGTGGGCAGGAGGAGGAGCAGAGTGAGGAAGTGGAAGAGGAGGTGGTGGATGACGAAATGACCGACCCCACTTGGCCAGGGGTGATGTCCAGCGGGGAAAGCAGTGGAGAGGTGGTGGTCTGCGCAGCACCGAAAAAGGCAGCAAGAGGCAGAGGGATGTCCAGAGGCAGAGGGATGTCCAGAGGCAGAGGGATGTCCAGAGGCAGAGGGATGTCCACAGGCAGAGGGATGTCCACAGGCAGAGGACAGTCGAGACAGAGAAGTGAGGCCACAGCCAGCAGGGCCGAAGCTGTTCCCGGCAGCGGGCAGTCGCGCGAAGCTCCCCCATCGAGGCCTCGTACTTCTGTGGTGTGGAGATTTTTTAATGTTTGTGCGGATGACAAACTGAGCGCGGTTTGCACACTCTGCCACTCAAAACTGAGTAGGGGCTCTGAGAAGAGCAATTTGACCACCTCAGGCATGCGGCGTCACTTGGAAGTCAAGCACTGGGCTGAGTGGGAGAGAGCAAACGCAATACAACCTGCGCAAGGTCTTCCTGCCACTGCCTCTTCCCCTTTATTGTGTGCTGCCACTGCGGTCCAGACCTCCAGCCAGGACACCTCCACATCTGCCTCTGCCTCGGCTACTTTGGGGCCTTCTCCTTCAGCTTCCCCTTCCCCCGCATCTTCGCCTGCACCTTCACACTCCTCGTCCCATCAACTGTCCATCTCGCAGGCGTTCGACCGCAGGCGGAAGTACGCCTCGAGTCACCCCCAAGCCCAAGCCTTAAACTGCCACAGCTCCAAACTGCTGGCCCTGGAGATGTTGCCGTTTAGGCTTGTGGAGACGCAGGCCTTCCGCGACCTGATGGCGGCTGCTGCACCTCGCTATTCCGTCCCCAGCCGCCACTACTTTTCCCGGAGTGCCGTACCCGCCCTGCACCAGCACGTGTCGCGTAACATCAGGCGAGCCCTGAGGTACGCAGTCAGCGCAAAGGTCCACTTGACCACCGACTCGTGGACAAGCGCTTGTGGCCAGGGACGCTACATTTCTTTGACGGCACACTGGGTGAATGTAGTGGAAGCGGGGACGGGGTCGCAAACAGAGACGGCCTACGTACCACCCCCGCCCAATATTGCCAGCATGGGTTCTGATAAACCCCCCTCCTGCTCCTCCTCCTCTGCCTTAACATCGCCCTCAGCCGCTAGCTGGAAGTGTTGCAGCACTGGCGCGGGGAGACGTCAGCAGGTGGTGCTTAAGCTCATCAGCTTGGGCGACAGGAAGCACAGAGCCCCAGAGGTGAGGGACGCCATATTGCAGCAGACGGAGATGTGGCTGTCGCCGCTGCAGCTAGGACCAGGCATGGTCGTGTGCGATAACGGCCGTAACCTGGTGGCGGCTCTGGAGCTTGCCGAACTCAATCACGTACCATGCCTGGCCCACGTTTTTAATCTGGTAGTCCAAAAATTTCTAAAGACTTACCCCAACCTGGCAGAGCTACTGGTGAAAGTGCGGCGCTTGTGCGCTCACTTTCGGAAGTCAACTGTAGCTGCTGCTAGCTTAAAAAAACTCCAGCAACGCCTCCATTTGCCTGAACATCGGCTGTTGTGCGACCTGCCAACTCGCTGGAATTCCACTTATTCCATGTTGGCCAGGGTGTGTGAGCAGCAGAGAGCATTGATGGAGTACCAGATTATGAATCCACGCGTGCCTCCAACTCAGCTCCCTCAGTTTGCCAACCACGAGTGGCCATGTATGGAAGACATATGCGATGTACTGCATATCTTTGAGGAGTCCACCAAGAAGGTCAGCAGCGAGGACGCTATAGTGAGCGTAACCATCCCGCTCCTAGGCGTCCTTAAAGAATCGCTCATCGCAATAAGGGAGAACGCATTGCACGCAGAGGAGACGGGGGTAGGAGGAGACGCAACGGAGGTACACAGTCAGACCACACTTTTGTCTGCTTCACGGTGGCAGTTGCAGGAGGAGGAGGATGAGGAGGAGGACGACGTGGAGGTGGCTGTGGAAGAGGAGGAGGATGCTGGCGGCGAGGGTAGCAGTCAGGCTGTGTGCGTCCCATTGGTTCAGCGCTGATGGGGCGGAGAGGAGGCGGAAGAGGAGGAAATGGCAAGTGATCCTTCTGGTGGGGGCAGTGACGTCATGCCTATTCAGAGTCTGGCACACATGGCTCACTTCATGCTGGGCTGCTTTTCCCGGGACACACGTGTTGTCCGGATAGTGGAGAACAAACTGTACTGGGTCTTCGCAATCCTGGACCCCCGGTATAAAGATAACGTCTCCTCTTTTATTCCGGTAGAGGAGAGGACGAATCGATTGCTGGAATACCAGAGGGAACTCGTGCAGAACATGATGGAGATTTTCCCACCCACCATCGCTGGCGGCAGAGAGGAGAGGGTCTCTCAGAGTCCCACAACATCGATCAGGCCCACAGCCACCAGGGGAACACTCTCCAAGGTGTGGGACACGTTCATGGCACCCCCTCGTGCAACTTCCATCACTGCAGGGCCCGCTATCAGCAGGAGGGACAAGTATCGGCGGATGTTGCGGGAGTACCTGGCAGACCGTACCCCTGTCCTCCCCGATCCCTCGGCGTCCTACACTTACTGGGTCTCCAAGTTGGACACGTGGCTGGAACTGTCCCTGTACGCCTTGGAGGTGCTTGCCTGCCCTGCCGCCAGCGTGCTATCAGAAAGGGTGTTCAGCGTAGCCGGGGGCATTATAACCGATAAGCGCAGCCGCCTGTCAACCGACAGTGCCGACAGGCTGACGCAAATCAAAATGAACAGCAAGTGGATTGACCCGGACTTTGCTTCTCCAACAGTGGAAAGCAGCCAAAAGTGAAGTGCCATCTGTATGAAGTGCCATTTCCTCCTCCACCTCCTCCTCCTCCTCTTCCTCCTTTACCGCCTTAGAATTGTTCCGTAAAAAAAAAAAGTAGGCCCAAGAGGTGAGCAAAATTATTTATGGCTCACCTCTTGGGCCTACAAACAATTTTTAAGAGGTCTCACCTCTTGGGCCTCCACATAATTTTTAAGAGGTCTCACCTCTTTGGCCTCCACATAATTTTTAAGAGGTCTCACCTCTTGGGCCTCCACATAATTTTTAAGAGGTCTCACCTCTTGGGCCTACAAACAATTTTTCTCATGCCTCACCTCTTGGGCCTACAAACAATTTTTAAGAGGTCTCACCTCTTGGGCCTCCACATAATTTTTAAGAGGTTTCACCTCTTGGGCCTCCACATAATTTTTAAGAGGTCTCACCTCTTGGGTCTACAAACAATTTTTATTATGGCTCACCTCTTGGGCCTTAATACAATTGTTAAGAGGTCTCACCTCTTGGGCCTACAAACAATTTTAAGAGGTCTCACCTCTTGGGCCTACAAACAATTTTTATTATGGCTCACCTCTTGGGCCTTAATACAATTTTTAAGAGGTCTCACCTCTTTGGCCTCCACTTAATTTTTTCGAGGGCTCACCTCTTGGGCCTCCACATAATTTTTTCAAGGGCTCACCTCTTGGGCCTCCATATAATTTTTTTGAGGGCTCACCTCAAGCTAACTTTGCGCACTCATTAAAATATTTTCACAACAAGGACCTAAGAGCCCTCGATGGGAGAGCTTTGTGTGGGGGCCTGTTATAGGGAAGAGATGCGGCCCTGCGGGCTCTAGCCTGCCTTCTCCATGAGCCTCTGGCCAGCCCACGGCCTCTTCCTGCCTTTTGCGGTCCTACGCATCCCTCAACATCCCCACTGCTTTACTTGCTAGACATGACACTGGGCCCGGTCGGGTCACTGACATCTCAAGCGCCAACAATTTGGGCATTTTAAGGCTTCTGCATGTGTTTGAGTTGTTTTTACATTTTAAAGAAGACATGTCTGACCAAATCTCACACACACACACAATGACAATTAGGGGTGGGGTCTATTTGCTTTCCCCTTTGCCTATGCCATCTGTGGTTGTCATAGGCAACGTGATTTTAAGGGGTGCAGAATTTTATCTTCTTTTTTGTCTAGTTTGGCTTGGGGTCCATGGCAATGTAGAGGAAAGAAGGTTTCCTTGTATGGTCTCACTTTACAGAGAGGTTACATTGTCTTTGGAGTGTATTGTTGAGAGGCTGTGATAGTGGCGTAATAGTGCGACTTGGGCGCGTTATATGCACCCAGACATGCTTCCCCTGCTGTCCCAGTTGCATTCCAGCAGTGTTGTCATCCTTTTCTGAGGTTTCAGGGTGGACTTGGTGACCTCCAAGTGGTCGAATTGAGATTTCCAAGTGGCGAGCATTTTTTTCCCATAGACTTTAATGGGATTCGATATTCGGTCGAATAGTCGAATTTCGCGGTCTATTCGAATCGAATTTCGAACTTTCGAATATTTCACTACTCGCTCATCTCTATTAGTTATAAGTTCTGACTAGAGTTAATCATATCAGATCTTAATCATACTACTAATATACAAGTATAATAATAGCATCATCATCATTATAATATTAATTATTATCATAATATATATCTGACAATGAAGATACTTCTAAATTTTGAAGAAAAATAAGAAATAAAATTGTAGGATTTTTCTTACTGTGAGTTACTAAAATATTCATCAGTTCTGCAATTCAAACCTTTGCGTTCTTCGGCAGAGGCAATATCTCAAAGTCTCCTCTTGTCTGGCCCATCAAGCCTCCTGATATTTATTTTAAATACTGTGCTAGATTATGAAGATAGCTCGGAGCTTTGAAATCAGCACCCACAGCAGCAAATATCTCCAAAGCAGTTCCCGTCTGCTTGATCCACTAGCGGAGGCTGATATTTATTTTAAATGTTATGGCAGCGTGGTACATAGTTTTAACCGGATTTCAGTTCACATGCTGCAGCCAGGAGTTTTCTATCAGCACCTAGGACGTTATGATAACGAGACGTAAGGCTTTGTTTCTTCATCTTGGAATAATCTGAAAATTTCACATTTGCTCTCATAGATTGTGCCGTTCTCAAGGATAAAATAAAATGAGAGATATATTTGTAGAAATATATTCCAAGACATGGTAAAAATAACATTTTGATATTCGATGATGATAATAATAATAATAATAATAATAATAATAATAATAATACTATATTATTATTATTATTATTATTATTATTATTATTATTATTAGTAGTAGTAGTAGTAGTAGTATTGATATTATTAGTTTCATTACATATTTAATTATTACATGTGTTTTATTGTTATTCTTATCTGTATTACTGTTTTTATTTTTAATTGTATTATTTATTTATCATACCATATTTATTATGAAAAATAAAATTATATTGATTAATATGATTATTGTTGTTTTAATTATGATAAGGTTGGTTGTCATTGAGTCACAATATAAATGTAAAACTATTACTATCACAATCTTAGTTTTTTCTATGCAAAAAATTTCATGGACAACCACTTGACATGGTTGGACTTTTTATGTTTGCAAAGTTTCTCATATTTACTCATCATATAGCATTTTTAAAAAATATTTATAAAAATATATCATATACACCATGTTTGCCCATAGAAATTATTGGTAAAAAATTATTGGTAAGATTAATTTTCGGAAAAAAAATCTATATAGATACGAAAGTGTGAGTCTGAAATGGGCCAAAAACCTAATGCACATGGTGTGGTCTCAGTCGCTAAGACAGGCATAGCTGCTACATTAATTGTCATAGAGGACCGAAAGGCCCCTTTGCCATATAAGAAGTGACCAGAATAATAAATGGCGCTTAGTAGGTGTCAGAGCTCTATTAGCAATTTTACATTTAGGCCCAGAAGTTTCAAGTTTTTCCTCTGCCAGTATGGCGCCATAGTATGAGACTCTAGGCTCTCTTGGGTAGTGTATGCCAGCGCCAGTGGCGTACATAGAGAAGTAAGGGCCCCATAGCAAGGATCAGACCAGGCTCCTCACACAGAACAGAAGAGTTTCTGCTTAAACCTTTTTTTAATGACCCTTGGGCCATATCTCCACTGCATCATTTGCTAAAAGTTGTTTCTTTAGAGGGTAGAGTCCTGACCAAGTTTTCTCCTCCAGTAGAAGAAGCGATGATCCTAACTAAGACTGGGCCCCCTCTCACCCTGGGCCCCATAGCAGTCGCATGGTCTGCCACTATGGTATTTACACCCCTGGCCAAAGCTAGTTTACCCTAGCAGCACTGCTTCAAGAGAAGCTCATACATATGGTAAGGAAGGTGGAGAGGGATGTATTATGACCTTTGTGCTAGTTTTGTGACATGTAAAACCATTCACTATGTGGTAAAACTGACCTGTTACCTTCATTCTCCGGGTCGGTGAGATTACACTGATACCACATACAGGGGTGCACCTAGCCTTTCTGCTGTCTGAGGAAAAACTGAAACAGCCCCTTTGCCAAAATGAAAGCGCTCATTGCCCATGCGCATGGCCCTTCCGCTGCTCTCCTCTTGCCCCCACCTGGTGCTGCCTGAGGCGATCGCCTCACCTGGCCTCATTGGTGTGCACCCCTGACCACATAATATAACTACTGCCTTTTGTGCTCTTGTGTTTAAATTCATAATAATGCACAATATATTTTACAGTGTGTATAACTTTTTGATCGCTTTTTATAAAAAAAAAAAATGCGGAAGTGAAGTGATGAAAAAATGTTGAATAGGCCAGTTCTGATGTTCACTGTACAGCATAAATATCTTTTTTATTTTAACTTTTAGTGCATTTTTAAAGCAAAAACACCTGTGGTATTTATTTTTAATTGTTCATTTATTTTTAATATTGGCTGATTTAACTATTTTTATTTTTTATATTAAAAAAAAAAAAACTTTTGAAATATTTGTAGCCTCCTAGGGAACTTGAACATGCAATCCTCTGATCTATGTTTTATTAGACTGCAATGAATGTAGCCTATGGGAGCCTCATTATGTTCCTACTGAGCCCTGTCACAGACAAGACTCCGTTGGCACTGTTGTATCTTGACCCTGACAGTGCCCCCAGTATATATAGAGCCCCTATACAGTACTCTCTGTAGATACAATGCACCCCCAGAGCCATCAGTATGTATAAAGGACCACCCCACCGAGGCTTTAGTATATATAGTGCTGCCCCCAACACACCATGTCCCCAGCTCCCGCTGCTCATAGTGTACCCTTCTTTAACTGCAATTAGATGGGTGCACTTCTACTGTAAATAAACAGATGTTAAAAATAGACCATTTATTTCAGTGGTGACTTTCTGGACGTTAAAATAACAAAAATAGGACATTTTTGGATATCTGTTGTACACTGTTTTAAAAAACTTCCTTGTGAATAGCCTCATAGAGAGCAATGGTCAGCAATGTGAAAAGCCCCATAGACTGTAATGGTTCTGGAAACGGCCATGTGAATACCCCATAGACTATAATGGTTCTGAAAACGGCCATGTGAATATCCCATAGACTGCAATGGTTCTGGAAACAGCCATGTGAATATCCCATAGACTGCAATGGTTCTGGAAACAGCCATGTGAATATCCCATAGACTGCAATGGTTCTGGAAACAGCCATGTGAATATCCCATAGACTGCAATAGTTCTGGAAACAGCCATGTGAATATCCCATAGACTGCAATGGTTCTGGAAACGGCCATGTGAATAGCCCCATAGACTGCAATCATTCTGGAAATGGCCATGTGAATACCCCAAAGACTGTAATGGTTCTAGAACTGGCCATCACATGGCCATTTTCCACTGTCGTGCGAATGAGGCCCAAGATTGGTGCAAAACAGAGTCGTACAAAGACTTAATGCATGTCCCTAACAGTGCGGTATACTGGACTACTAATCTGTATAGATGTTCTAGCGTCACCAGTTTTTTACGTTTCTGTCATTTTATTTTTCTAACTAAAAGAGGCAGAATGAATAAATCCTAGTTCTCCATAAAAGTAATAAATGCAGGCTTGCTCCAGCGTCTGAGCCTTTCTATAGTCAGCCAGGTGAGAGGCATACAAAATGAATGCAGAAGAACAGCGGAAAGTGACCTTCTGCTGCATTGCACGGACAGCTTTCCAGGTAGATGCTGCTGGAGAATGTTACATCTAAGATGCTTCATCAGCTGCAGAAATAGGAACACAACAGGAGACCATCAGGGTGGAATGAATGGCTCGGCTGCAAACACATATCATACAGAAAAGTACAGGACACAGAGGGGAAACTCAAAAGCCGAGGTGATGGATGTCGTTAACCTATAGCAACTTTGTGGCCCAAAAAAAGAAGCAGAAAGTAGAAATGATGCGGAGAAGAGATCTCTGCACACAACTTATAAACTGATGCTGGGTTATTATTACAGTTGCACAGCGTCGGGCTCTTTAAAACACTTTACGAAATTTTAAAAGCCTCCGTTCCTGGCGTAGATTGCTCTCTGCTGGTACAATGTTCCAGTCACCTCCAGAGACTTCTGTGCTGTAAAATCTCTTATATAGAAAGTGTTTGATGGAACATTTTTAAAATTACAGCAAAGTGCTGCAAATGACGTAAACCCGTATAAATCCTCAATTCATGGTGTGAGAGCTGACGTCATACACTGGATTGATACTTTCTCTATCTCAACATATCTAATATTTTAACTTTTTATGGACCTCCTGTGTACATGTACAGTGGAAGTCCAGTCTTCATAAATGGTGCCCGCTCACGAGTTTACGATTGGTGATAAGGCTAATTATAGGCATTTAACCCCCTCAGATGCCGTGATCAAATGCCACCACAGCATCTGAGATGGCAGATTTGGGGGAGCCGTTCATTCTTTATGAAAGGCCTGAGCCTGCTGTCATGCCTTTCACAGATATATTCCAATGTTGGCCTGCAGGTGGCAGCACTACATTGGAATATACTAAATCTTCTATTTAACAATGGATGTAATTCCTCTGTAAAATGGAAATGGCAAACTAATGATTGTGTGTTGTTTGGCCCTGGAGGGCAAATCACCTCCTTTCCCGATAACTTAGCAAACTAAGCTGTAGAAACCAGTGTCAGACAGCTGCTGCCAAGGCCAATAAGATAATGGGTTGCATAAAAAGAGGCATAGATGGCGGTGATGAGAACATAGTCCTGTCACTTTACACATCACTAGTCAGACCACACATGGAGGACTGTGTACAGTTCTGGGCTCCTGTGAACAAGGCAGACATAGCAGAGCTGGAGAGGGTTCAGAGGAGGGCAACTAAAGTCATAACTGGAATGGGTGGACTACAGGACCCAGAAAGATTATCAAAATTAGGGAAGACTGAGGGGAGATGTAATAACTATGTAGAAATATATCAGGGGTCAGAACAGAGATCTCTCCCATCATCTATTTATCCCCAGGACTGTGACTGTGACGAGGGGACATCCTCTGCAGTGAGGAAAATTGTCTTATACCCCAGAGGATTTTTTTTGCCTTCCTCTGGATCAAATTGCAGGATAACAGGCCGAACTGGATGGATAGATGTCTTTTTTTCAGCCCTATAAACTACGGGAGTCATTTATTAAGAATTATATGCCACCTCTGTGCTTTTTCCATGTTCACTCCCCTTTTCCGCGGTGGCAGGAAAACGAGGCGTGGTTTGGGTGGAAAAGGGCGGCAGGCCAGCCCATCTCATTAACCATATTCCACACCAGTTTATGGCATGGAAAACGATCTTACATAGAGTTGAGCAAACGTGCTCGTAACGAGCACTGTAGTGCTCGGATCCCCTGCGCTTGAATGGCCGCAGCCATCCGGATCCATCCTCCTCACCCGACTGCAAGTCAGTGGGGACGGATCAGTTTAGTATGACACACTCATGTGTCATACCAAATGGATCCACCCCCATTGACTTACAGTCAGGTGAGGACGGATCCGGATGCCTGTGGCCATGCAAGCGCAGGGGATCCGAGCAGTACAGTGCTCGTTACAAGCACGTTCGCTCAACTCTAGTCTTACACTAAGCCAGCAAGGGAGCTGGGCCGTTGCAGGGCTGGCAGAACCAAGCGCCAAAGTTATGTAGAGGCCTACACTTCTACATAACTTTGGTGCATCTGCTGCCAGTGATGGGAATTAACACAGGCGTATAAATTACCGGTCTTAAAAAATGACCCCCCCTTTGTTACTATGTTACTATTAGTACTGTATGTATAGTTATTTCTTGTTGCTAATTTTCAGTGTAGATGTAAAAGAGAACCCAATTCTCTATTGTCATTGTATTGAATAATCCATAGCATAAAAGGAACACCGCCACCTGGTTACACCCAGCTGATGAATATAAAGTAGTCCACAAATGACTCACATTCGTTTCACAGTGATTTTTTTTCTTTTTTGCTTTTTTATAATGACATAAGGAAATCTCACAAGGTCTCAGAAATAGTTTCAGATGTTTTAGTGCAGAATAAAGTGCAGTGTATATACTTGCAAAAATGTCATTTATCAAAATCCCTGTACTGAATGGAATAAACCTTTGCTTTCTTTCATCACAAGGAGGAAAAAAAAATCCTGCCATTTCAAACATCAATCATCCTCTGCTGTATTGCAACTTTTTGCATTTAAGTCCATTAGCAAAAGCACTTTTGAAGCTGAAAGCCTACAGAGACCTAGTAAGAGGCAGAGAAGACTCAATGTTCCCAACCCGGGGGGAAAGGATTGTCTGACCATCGGTCCCACTGCCACGGTGGATTAAGCCAGCCAGCTTCTTCTTGGTGCCACTCATGAAGTTTGTGGACCACCCCGGGGACCTCCTGCTCCATTTTTACCTCCTTCTGTGTCATTAAACAATAGCAAAATATTTATTTGATGTCACCATTAAAACCTTTTCCTGTCATGCATGAAAAATGATGCATCTCGAATCGGAGAGGTTTGCTACATAATTTGGTAAATTATGCAAGATTCCGAATGTTAATATTGTAACGACACGAGGGATATTAAATAATAATATCTTGTCTGCATTCATTTTGCCTTGTTGTGATGCCTGGGTCCTTATTATTTTCCCAAACTGCAATCATCTCCTCTAATATTTCTTTATCCTCAAATATCTGGAGTCCAATTTTAGGTAATTTGGTTTCGACAAAGGCAGCGATGTAATTGTAGATTTTTTTGTTTGTCCATCTGACCAAGGGCTTGTAGAGTAATTGACTCCGTTCCGTTCCTCGTATTGTGCCGCACGCTCCCTTTCTAATTATTTGTGTCCATGTTCTGATGAAGGAATCGAGTTCTTTGTGTTGTGTTCGGAATGAGCAATCTGTATCCAGGAGACACCGGAGAACGTTTCTTCTCGTAATAACGGAGGTTAGGTCTTATCTATGTGAATCACAAGCTGCCCAGATCAGTTAGTGCGGCCATTAAGTTGTGTGTGAACAGTGGCCTCCCGCTGGCTCCACATGTCTAACTTATCTATCTGTTTCCTCCCTTCCTCATATTGAGATGACAAAAAGCAGCAGGAGGGCGGCCGAGAAATACTTGGGAGGAGATGCATTAAAAACTCTTAGATAAAGTTGCCTCAAGGTATATGTTGTCTTCTTAAAGGAAGATTTTAACAAATAAGTGATCACATACTCCCCACTAAGATCTAAAAATGATTCACTGAAGAATGTAAAACCTTAGAATTTGTATTATTGCTATTGCAATTTTTTTAAAACCTCCCACAAAGACAGGTCACCCGTATCTGGTACAAATGCACCAAATTAATGTCACCTTCAGGAAGTCATGAGAATTGTGACTACACTAAGGACACGTGTCACCTTTCTTCTGCTGAAGGGTTGAGAAAGCACTTGGGGAGGACACTTTCCACCCCTTTCAACTTTTGCACAATTACCTAGGTTTGGTGACATCACAAGTTAAATGATTCTGGAATCTAATATCAAAATCTTTGAGCAATCCAGACTCTGGTTCTAGACGCTGCTGGTCTAGAACCTCTGTGTCAGAAGTTCAAATAAAAGAGGTTATCCCATGGTTAATGTAAAAAATGAAAATCAAACATCACATGGTATATAACAAATCTGGAACCAGCCCTGTACCTCACATGGATCCAAGGATCTCCCCATTCATTGCTTTGTTCTTCTAGATTTATTTCAAGCTGACAGCTCAGGGGGGTGGTCCATCCTTTCTGCTGCTATAGCTGTCTCCCAATCACAGCTCAGGGGTGTGTGTTCAGCTGGTGGCATTTGAAGGATGGAACTGAGCATGTGCGACCACCTCAGCAAGTTACGAAGATGGATGAAGAAAAGAATAAATCAGCAGGTGGCGCTATACAGATACATTTTATTAAATAACTCAGTGATCATACAACATTTTTAATTACTGCAATTACAAAAGTATTCTGATCTAAATGCTGGTTTGAAGAATGCAGAATATTAATTTCGGACAACCCTTTTAAAGACTTAAAGGGGCATTCCCATAAACATTTGTTGGGGCACAGGTTGCATTACTTTTGTAGAGGTGAGGTGTCAGGGCCATCCATTCAGCTCCCATTATCATTCATTCCTCTGCTTCATCCCAGCTAGAAAAAAGCTCCCCCCTCCTTAGAAAGTATGGCAATCTTCCCCTCCATGGGATTCCATGTGCTTCTAAAGAGTACACAGCAGAGCAGACAGTGTGAACAAGCAGAGCTGCAGTATCAAGCATAGTGGAAGTATAGGTCAGCAGCCTTAGCCAATGATAAGAAAGAATTAAGGTTTCTGATGACCTCAAATTGACAGACAATGCAACTAAACCAAAGAACATAGCTGTTGTGTGTCTGACTGGAGCAACAGAGCTCAACAACTAAAGGCTATAGACAGCTAAGGGGGCATTTTATATTTTATTATTGCACTTTCAGTTGATCTTTATTAAAAATGTTTGGCAGGTTTTTATTGTACAGGTTTCAGCTTCCGTGTATTTGCAGACCGGCAAGCTCTCCTTTCACAGTGAATCCTATAAGGCAGCAGCTCTGACTGCTTAGACTGTAGCCCTTATCTCTGAACTCCTGACAGCTCCTAAACATTCATTATAGATGCAGTCTGATGCATTCCCTGTGGAGGGAGAGTCTGCACATACACTGACACCGAAAGCTTGACAAGAAAAGCTGCTGAAAGTTTTTAAAAAAGACCAATTTTAAAAATGACTTTTAGCCAATATTTATGTATATTATAAAAATTTGTCTGTCTCCTCTATAGGCATCCAAATGCCTGAACCATAGGACACCAAATTTGGCACATAGGTACATCGAGTGACTGGGAAAGTTTTTTTTATATAGGTCTAAGATCTCTAGGATATAACGTTCTTGAGATTAGAGATGAGCGAATCGATTCATCGATTCGTTGGTTCGTATCGAATCTTGGGAATTTTTAGCTGTGAAGCGAATCCGAATATTAGGTGATTCGCTTCGGCTTTGTACGCATTCGCTACGTAGTTTGTCCTATAAATTATACGCTATTACTGCGTATAAGTTACTGTATACGCTGTTGCGTATGAATTCAATTCATTAGCAAACTTTTACTGTTAGTTTGTTTATCGTGTGCAAAAGCCCGGAAAGAAAGCCGTCACCTGACCTAGTGGGCAGGGCTTGCTCTGATTGGCTCAGGCTCGGTACGCCAGTGACGCATCACTTCTGCTGCGACTGCTGAGACGAGCAGAAGCACTGAGTGTGAAGTTCTGAGACCTGTTTTGTGAACATTTGATATAATAGCTCTGGGAATCCATATTACACATATCAGGGATACTGCAGGGCAATTGCAGGGCCAGTTCAGGGCTAGTATTTAATCAAGCAGGGAGAGAGAGACACGGAGAGATAGGGAGAGACAGGGAGAAACAGTGAGATACAGGGACAGAGACCAGCTGCAGGGCCACAGAGTGAATTGAAAAATGGCTGGAATGGATAAGCAAAAGGGGTCCAGTTCCAGCCAGACTTTGAGCTTTAAAAAAAGGAGAAGGTGGGACAGGGCAGCAGTGCCAAAGGACCTGTAGCCAGAGCATCTACTAGTAGTATTCGCAATACTTGGCCATTGTTCCACCAGGCTAACCCACCGAGGCGCAAGTAGATGAGGTAGTGGAGTGGATGTCACGCTCATCTCATTCTCAGCTGATCTGCTGTCATCTGCTGATACAGCATCCATATGTAGCCAGGGATCAGACTCGTCCTGCTCCACCATTCCACTCAAGTAAACCCCGTCATTTTCTGCCACCTCCGGCGGTTATAGAGGACAGCCTCCCTGAGGCCAACAGTGGCCAGAACTGTCCCACTATGCACTAGGGATTCTTTCCTGCCTAGCCTCAAGTGTCATGTCAGAGAGGGTTTTTAGTGCCGCTGGGGAGGGGGGGGTAACACCCAAAAGTACAAATCTGTCACCGGGCAGTGTTCAAAAAAATACCTTTATAAAAATGAATAATGGCTGGATTACATCCGAATTTCATACTCCTCTTGCTGATGCTGGTGGTGATTAGATCAGGCCTTGTAGGGCAGAATAGCCTGAGTGTCTTCCCACTGTTGCTGTCAGCCGGGCCATAATTTTACAGCCAAATGTCTTGTGTCATGTCATGGGGCTGTGCGAACCCGAAGTCTCCAAAACCCTATTTCAAAATCAAACACTGTTATCTACCTCCGCCTCATTTTTCTACGCTTAGTAGGAGAGTAGCTGTTGTTAGTTAACGTTACTAATAGTTCTATTTAGTATTGTTAAGTTTGTTTTGGAGCCTCAGCCTTTAGTCCCCCCCTCAAAAAAAAATATATGTGTTATATATATTTAAAAATAAAAATACTAATTTTTTTACACTGCCTCCCATACAAGTTATATTAGCGGACATTGTTATGCACCACTGCAGTCTGTTGTATTTATTTTACCTATCACTCTATGCTGATATACCCCGTCCCCTACTACTACTGGCCGGGGCAGCCATAAAAAGCTCATATATAATTTTCACTGCCTATGTTAAGGTAGAATGTACAGGCTTGTTGCCCAAACAAGCCAAGCCTTTTTTATTTTTCTGTCTGTCAATTGTAATCAGTGAACAGGAGTATGTGTAATGTAGTAATACTTCGGCCGGCAGACACCGCTGTGTTCATTAATATGGGAAAATGGCCGTGGGAAAAAAGCTCTGTCTTCTTCACACTATGTCAGGATCAGGAAGGTGTTAAAGGTTTAACAAAACACTCAAAACACAGGTTTTTCAATAATATTTTAGTAATAAATAAAAACTTCTTTTTAACAAATAAATAATATAATAAACAAAAAAAGGAACAAAAAAAAAAAGATTACGCCGGCCTTTGCCGACGTCGGACCATCATGTCCTGCAGCTCTTGCAGCTCCAGTTGCAGGCCACGAATGAGCTGGGAGGCAGCGTGGAGCCTGGAGCCAAGGCGCCGTAATCCAGCCTCCACTTCGAAGTCAGTGGGGATGTCTGTAGGGGTGGAAATACAACAGTTACATGTTGTATTTTCGCTCCGGCTGCCTCTCAGCAGGGGTTAACGTGCTGTGGCCAGATTCGCGGCCCTCCCCCATTACAGTGAATTTGGGCTAGAGCGCGATTCCGGCCCCACACGTGTACCTGCGGCAGCACGGATCCGGAGGGACCCTTCACCCGCTGGATCCGGGCTGCCGCTAGTGTAGAAGTAGCCTTACATTCAACTATAATGAACAGTTGTAGCTACATGGGAATAGTTTGGGGCGGGAGGATCCCGTTCCTAAACACTAGTGCTCTTACTGAGTTACATACTCACTCCCACGTAGCTTGGATGAAAAATAAATTAAATCTGTTTTACACTTACTAGAGGCTGCAGGTACTTCAGGGGCCGTCCTGCCTCAACGGTGGTGAAGCCGTCGTTGACGGTGCTCTGCAACATAAAAATGTACACAATTGTTAGATGATGACTCTTTTTAATACTAACACATACCACTATTAAGATATTATGGGTGTGAGAGGGCGGCCATATCATATTTTTTTCTTCTAAAAAGGTATTTATGGCAATAGATAACGTTATCGTCGCAATAACTTTCTTTATATCGTTAACACGGTGCGGTAGGAATACTTTGGATATTGCCCACTGACAGTAGCTGCAGCATGGGCACGTCTTTGAGTCTGTGTGTAGGAGGAGGAAGCGCTAACTATGAAGGAGCATATAAGGGTACTTTCTTTTGAACTAGTGCATTTGCATGACACAAACGGGAGAACGGTCAGCACCATTAACAATAAAGACTAGAATAACTTCACTTAAGTTGTTTGGGTCGAGAGTTAGGGGCGTTGCCTAGCATGAAAGAAAATTACTGCAGTGCACTACGCACGACCACGTTGTCCTTCTATACTTTTTTCTTTATTCGCAGTGACTGCTGGAAGATATACAATACAGTACACTAATTTTTTTTACATGTTTTTACTTATCAAATATTTTGTTACTCACCCTGCCGTATCTCTGCGCGGATCTCATTAAGCCGCTCTGGGCATTTGAATTTCAGATCAGACCATTTCCACTGGATCTGGCCCGGGGTCCGCACGGTGTAGAAACGATGGCGCAGGCCTTGGATCACCTGCTGGATCACCTCCTTCTTATGCTGGTTTGGATGGCGATGTGTGCCATCGTAATCCTCTCTGTCCATCAGCTGGATCAGGAATTTCAGCTCTTCAGAGCTAAATGATGAGGATCGCCTGGATGCCATTTTCGAATATTCGCTCTGTCTCTGAGTGCACGCCTGTGTATTACATAATCGCGTAGACAGTAGTACGCTGAGGATTCGTACACTATTTGTACGCTCATGCGTACGTCTTCTAAGAAGTTGCGTACATATTTTAAATGAACGTTCGTTATTAGTGAGCAAATGTTCGTTAATAGCATATAATAAAGTATATTTTGTACGCAAATACAACAAATCTATTCGTCGAATATACGAATCTTAGGAAAAGTTCGGCGAATGTTCGGCGAATAATTTTTTGAATGATTCACTCATCTCTACTTGAGATATTCCCAAAGATGCAAATATGGCACCATCACATGACCCAATTGAAACTCGAAGGTCCTTCACTCATATCCTAACTGACATACACACGGTCAAATGACCCTTATTAGCCAATAGCCAAGCATGCGGGGCCTTTAGTCTTGACATATGCACAGTTTTACACCAGGTTTCCATAATAACTCTCTGTTATAGGTCACTGTTAAGGAGGTGGGGTGCTGTGGAGGTCACTATTAAGGGAGCAGGGAGCTGTGGAGGTCACTGTTAAGGGTAAGGGATGCTATGGAGGTCAATGTTAAGAATGAGGAGCAGCATGGAGATCACTATTAATGATAAGGGGCACTGTGGAGGTCTTTGTTAAGGGGACAGGGCACTGTGGAGGTTATTGTTAAGGGGAGCGGTGCAATGTGGAGATCATTGTTAAGGGGAAGGGGTGCAATGGATGTCTCTATTAAGGGGACAGGACACTGTGGAGCTCATTGTTAAGGGGGTTGGGTGCTATGTTGGTCAAAGTTAAAGGGACAGAGAGCTGTGGAGTTTACTGTTATGGGGAAGAGCACTGTGGAGGTCATTATTATTGTGGACAGTTAAAAATAAAATAAACAGTGTGTATATAGGGCTACTGCTGATTCCCCCATAAAAGAGGGCATGAATTGGGTATTTTTTCTAATATATATATATATATATATATATATAGAGAGAGAGAGAGAGAGAGAGAGAGAGAAACAGAGAGCCTTAAATGAGAGAATTTTATAGGCCAGAAGCCCACGAGAGGCAAGTCTTAGTGTTGCTCCTGTCTGTTAGAATCCACCTTGTCACTGGTAGATGGGACTGACACAATTTTGATCAAAAATGTGCACAGTTGTAATGTCCATATAGTAAGTATAGCAGTGATGCAGTGTACATTTAATCATGTTTCTAGTGTTTGCATGTGTCTTTGTGTATAAAGCAGTGTGCTGCTACTTTTAGTCCTTCTTTGCTTTTACATTGCAGCCTTGGTAGCCTGTACCTGAACCTTACCAGCATGTTGGTCTTTATTTTTATTATAGATATAATATATATAATGTGTGTGTAAAATAGATTTTCTGCAGAAAAAAATAAATATTTTATCCATAAAGAAGATTTTTATTCATTTGAGAAATGTATGTTTTCTGCAGAGCCACATCTCAGTGATAAGTGCGGAGACCTTCCTGCTGATTCCATTACTATTGATCACCAACCATTGTGTTTAGTGCTTTAAAATTTATCGACAAGGATTTTTATTAAAAATATTGATTTAATAGAGAAAAATATGTTACTTGTAAAGTTGTGACTAATCGGAGGCCAGGATAATAATACTAAAAATATAATAATATAATAATTATAAAAATTAATAGCACCTAAAATATTGAAAAAATAAAGGGGGTTATTTATGACCAGATATACTTCACTTTTGTGGCGTATATCTGGCACAGATTCTGTCACACGCCATGGGGTAGAAGAATCAGTGACTTCCCCGCTCACGGCAAGTCTAAAAAAGTGGGCGTGACATGGGCGGGGAAGGGGATGGGCCAGCAGGCCCATCTCATTCATCATTTTCTACGATGGGCTAAATGTAAGACAGCATTTAGAATCGGCGCTGGGTGCACTGAAATTATACATAGGTCAGCAGCAGCCTCTATATAATTTCGGTGCATCCATCGTTGCAAGCGCCGGTCTTCATAAATATGACCAAAAGTTCTTTTATTCACCCCAAATTGCCAAGGCTTGAGAAAGGCTCTAATGTTGAGCAGAAATATCTCAACCATTTTGGGTGAATAAAAGAACTTTATTTTTTCAATATTTTTGGAGGGTGCTGTTAATTTTTGAATTTTTTATGTGATGGACTTTTGGTCAGGTGTCTAAAACTACCACCTTTACAGAATTTTTTTTTTAATATTTACAATGCTGCTGTGTTTTTCGTAAGTATAAAAATTAGAGATGTGTGAATCCATTCTATAGAATAAAAAATGAACCTAAATGTGTCAAAAAAACATGGATTCTATAGAATCCAAGAGAGAGAAATAGAAAGACAATTACAGTCATCTCCTGAAATATTCTGTGCTGTATCCTAATCTTTCCATAATGTAACTCTCAGTCTATGACCCCCACCAACTTGTCTCCATTCCCCATCTGACATCATGTGATCTTGTGACCTGTGACACTAACTAGAAAAGGTCTCACCTAGGTATCTACCTGCATAGCTATGCCACTAAAATAATAAAATGAATGTAAATTATAGATAATAATAATAATTAGAGATGAGCGAGCACTAAAGTGCTCGGGTGCTCGTTATTCGAGTCAAACTTTTCCCGATGCTTGGGTGCTCGTTTCGAGTAACGAACCCCATTGAAGTCAATGGGAGACTCGAGCATTTTTTGCAGGGGACCAAGGCTCTGCCTAGGGAAGGCTGGGTGAAAACCTGGAAACCTCTGAAAATGATGGAAACACCACGGAAATGGACAGGAAACAGCAGGGGCAGCATGCATGGATGCCTCTGAGGCTGCTTAATCCCACCATTACCCCAAATTCTCAGGCAACAGCCTGGTGGTTATCCTCATGGCAATTGTGCTCACCCAGACCAAGAAAGATGATGCAAATACCCATCACATGTTAGGGAAGCACCCAACTAGGTGCAAGGTCCATCACCGCCTGCAGGTGACACCACTGCTCATGCTGGCACTGCAGCTGAAATCAAGTTTAGTATCTGTTCTTATCAGTTGCCGTGGCTGCTGGTGGTATAGTGGTGAGCATAGCTACTTCCCAAGCAGTTGACCCGGGTTCGATTCCTGTCTTTTGCAGGAGGCAATTAAAAGAAGATCTAAAAAAAAATCAGTACAATATCTAATACGTCCCCCTACCCGGGTAAATTGTTTGGAGAGAGGGCCTGTAGGTGGGGGGAAGGAGGTTTCGCTGGAAGAGCCAGAGGAGTGCCCCCTGGGCTAGCGTGTGTGGTGGTGACAACCGCCGGAATGGATTTTGAAAAACTGTTGCATCAACCGGTATGGTATCGATTCTTCTCAATTTAATACCGTATACGTCCCCTATCTTGGGACCTTATATTTCATGGATTTTTCGACCACGGAAAACGGAAAAAGAGCTTCCTCTGGCCAGGGGAGTGTCTTTCCCACTGCAGCTAAGGGGACGTGTCCATGCTCTGCCTATCACAGGTCAGGAGGCAATTAAAAGAAGAACAAAAAAAAAACATCAGTACAATATCTAATACGTCCCCTATCCGGGTAAATTGTTTGTAGAGAGGGCCTGTAGGTGGGGATCAGGCTGGGGGGAATGAGGTTTCGCTGGAAAAGCCAGAGGAGTGCCCCCTGGGCTAGCGTGTGTGGTGGTGACAACAGCCGGGTGTAGTTAGAATGACGACGCAGGACCCCAACTTAAAAATTTAGCATCAACCGGTACAGTCGTAAATTATAAGATTGATCAAGTGTGGTATGTCTTCTATGTATACTACTCAGTTTAATACCGTATATGGCAGCTATCCGGAAACATAGTTTGGAGAGAGAGAGAGAAAGATAGGACAAAGAAGTAAATTGTTTGGAGAGAGGGCCTGTAGGTGGGGGGCAGGCTGGGGGGAAGGAGGTTTCGCTGGAAGAGCCAGAGGAGTGCCCCCCTGGGGCTAGCGTGTGTGGTGGTGACAACAGCCGGAAGGGATTTGGAAAAAACTGTAGCATCAGCCGGTGCGGTATCGATTCTTCTCAGTTTAATACCGTATACGTCCCCTATCTTGGGACCTTATATTTTATGGATTTTTCGACCACGGAAAATGGAAAAAGAGCTTGCTCTGGCCAGGGGAGTGTCTTTCCCACTGCAGCTAAGGGGACGTGTCCATGCTCTGCCTATCACAGGTCAGGAGGGAAATAAAAGAAGAACCAAACAAAAATCTGTACAATATCTAAGACGTCCCCTATCCGGGTAAATTGTTTGTAGAGAGGGCCTTTAGGTGGGGGGCAGGCTGGGGGGAAGGAGGTTTTGCTGGAAGAGCCAGAGGAGTGCCCCCTGGGCTACCATGTGTG
>ONZH01015527.1:0-44534 GCA_900303285.1 Rhinella marina | reverse complement strand
AATTTTTAAGTTGGGACCTGCGTCGTCATTCTAACTACATCCGGCTGTTGTCACCACCACACACGCTAGCCCAGGGGGCACTCCTCTGGCTCTTCCAGCTCAACCTCCTTCCCCCCAGCCTTCCCCTCCACCTACAGGCCCTCTCTCCAAACAATTTACGTCTTTTTCCTATCTTTCTCTCTCTCCAAACTATTTTTCCGGATAGCTGCCATATACGGTATTAAACTGAGTAGTATACATAGAACACATACCACACTTGATCTATACCAGGGGTGCACAACCTGTGGCCCGGGGGTCACATGCGGCCCTTGATACCATTCTGTGTGGCCCCATCCATCTGGTAACAGACATGTATGTCCATGTTTTGTGGCTGCTCACATGCATTTTTCATGTATTTTTCCCATTAGATGGGACTCCTGGAACTGTAACTAGACATTAATGGTATACACTGTGTGTTCAATCTGCCATAAATACAGTATTTTAGTTGTTAATACCCCTTTAAATTTTATTTTCGGCCCTTGACGTTGGTTCAGTCGGACGATGTGGCCCCCACCCAGAAAACATTGTGCAGCCCTGATCTATACTGAACGTCACTTTTAAAAATACGTCATTTTCCTCTCTTTCTCTCATTTGTCTGGGTTGCAATTAAGCAGACCAAGTCTGCCTAATCTAATAGTTTCCATGTAATTGCTCCATACTGCACGTCTTTTTCCTCTCTTTCTCTCTCTCCAAACTATTTTTCCGGATAGGTGCCGTATACGGTATTAAACTCAGAAGAATACATACCGTACCGGTTGATGCCAAAGTTTTTCCAAATCCATCCGGCTGTTGTCACCACTACACACGCTAGCCCAGGGGGCACTCCTCTGGCTCTTCCAGCTCAACCTCCTTCCCCCCAGCCTGCCCCCCACCTACAGGCCCTTTCTCCAAACAATTTACCCGGATAGGGGACGTATTAGATATTATACTGATTTTTGTTTGTTCCTCTTTTAATTGCCTCCTGACCTGTGTTAGGCAGATCATGGACACGTCCCCTTAGCTGCAGTAGAAAAGACACTCCCCTGGCCAGAGCAAGCTCTTTTTCCTTTTCCTTGTTCGAAAAATCCATGAAATATATGGTCCCAAGATAGGGGACGTATACGGTATTAAACTCAGAAGAATACATACCGTAACGGTTGATGCTAAAGTTTTTCCAAATCCATCTGGCTGTTGTCACCACCACACACGCTAGCCCAGGGGGCACTCCTCTGGCTCTTCCAGCTCAACCTCCTTCCCCCCAGCCTGCCCCCCACCTACAGGCCCTTTCTCCAAACAATTTTCCCGGATAGGGGACGTATTAGATATTATACTGATTTTTGTTTGTTCCTCTTTTAATTGCCTCCTGACCTGTGTTAGGCAGAGCATGGACACGTCCCCTTAGCTGCAGTAGAAAAGACACTCCCCTGGCCAGAGCAAGCTCTTTTTCCTTTTCCGTGTTCGAAAAATCCATGAAATATATGGTCCCAAGATAGGGGACGTATACGGTATTAAACTCAGAAGAATACATACCGTACCGGTTGATGCTAAAGTTTTTCCAAATGCATCTGGTTGTTGTCACCACCACACACGCTAGCCCAGAGGGCACTCCTCCGGCTCTTCCAGCTCAACCTCCTTCCCCCCAGCCTGCCCCCCACCTACAGGCCCTCTCTCCAAACAATTTACCCGGATAGGGGACGTATTAGATTTTGTACTGATTTTTTTTTGGTTCTTCTTTTAATTGCCTCTTGACCTGTGATAGGCAGAGCATGGACACGTCCCCTTAGCTGCAGGAAAGACACTCCCCTGGCCAGAGCAAACTCTTTTTCCTTTTCCGTGTTCGAAAAATCCATGAAATATATGGTCCCAAGATAGGGGACGTATACGATTTTAAACTGAGAAGAATCGATACCACACATGCCCCACTAGGAGAATTTGGGGTAATGGTGGGATTAGGCAGCCTCAGAGGCATCCATGCATGCTGCCCCTGCTGTTTCCTGTCCATTTCCGTGGCGTTTCCATAATTTTCTGAGGTTTCCAGGTTTTCACCCAGCCTTCCCTAGGCAGAGCCTTGGTCCCCTGCAAAAAATGCTCGAGTCTCCCATTGACTTCAATGGGGTTCGTTATTCGAAACGAGCACCCGAGCATCGGGAAAAGTCCGACTCGAATAACGAGCACCCGAGCATTTTAGTGCTCACTCATCTCTAGTAATTATGTTTTGTCTTTTTATGATGATGTTACTGTATAATAGTTTCTGTCTACATTGCGTGATTCTAGGCAGTTGATTTTCTGAAATAATGTGACAATAGTATGCGTGTGTGTGTATATATATATATATATATATATATATATATATATATATAGATACAGTACAGAACAAAAGTCTGAAAATATGTCTTATATTCTAGGTTCTTTAAAGTAGCCACCTTTTGCTTTGATTACTGCTTTGCACACTCTTGGCATTCTCTTGATGAGCTTTAAGAGGTAGTCAACTGAAATGGTATTCCAACAGTCTTGAAGGAGTTCCCAGAGATGCTTAGCACTTGTTGGCCCTTTTGCCTTCACTCTGCGGTCCAGCTCACCCCAAACCATCTCGATTGGGTTCAGGTCTGGTGACTGTGTTGGCCAGGTCTTCTGGCGTTGCACCCCATCACTCTCCTTCTTGGTCAAATAGCCCTTACACAGCCTGGAGGTGTGTTTGGGGTCATTGTCCTGTTGATAAATAAATGATGATCCAACTAAACGCAAACCGGATGGAATAGCCTGCCGCTGCAAGATGCTGTGGTAGCCATGCTGGTTCAGTATGCCTTCAATTTTGAATAAATCCCCAACAGTGACACCAGCAACGTACCCCCACACCATCACACCTCCTCCTCCATGCTTCACGGTGGGAACCAGGCATGTAGAGTCCATCCGTTCACCTTTTCTGCGTCGCACAAAGACATGGTGGTTGGAACCAAAGTTGGACTCATCAGACCAAAGCACAGATTTCCACTGGTCTAATGTCCATTCCTTGTGTTCTTTAGCCCAAACAAGTCTCTTCTGCGTGTTGCCTGTCCTTAGCAGTGGTTTCCTAGCAGCTATTTTACCATGAAGGCCTGCTGCACACAGTCTCCTCTTAACAGTTGTTGTAGAAATGTGTCTGCTGCTAGTACTCTGAGCTGCTGTTAACCTGCGATTTCTGAGGCTGGTGACTCGGATGAACTTATCCTCCACAGCAGAGGTGACTCTTGGTCTTCCTTTCCTGGGGCGGTCCTCATGTGAGCCAGTTTCTTTGTAGTGCGTGATGGTTTTTGTGACTCCCACTTATTAAACCTGACAGGGCACACCTGTGAAGTGAAAACCATTTCAGGTGACTACCTCTTGAAGCTCATCAAGAGAATGCCAAGAGTGTGCAAAGCAGTAATCAAAGCAAAAGGGGGCTACTTTGAAGAACCTAGAATATAAGACATATTTTCAGTTGTTTCACACTTTTTTGTTACGTATATAATTCCACATGTGTTAATTCATAGTTTTGATGCCTTCAGTGTGAATCTACAATTTTCATAGTCATGAAAATACAGAAAACTCTTTGAATGAGAAGGTGTGTCCAAACTTTTGGTCTGTACTGTATATATATACTTATATAGCAGTAATAAGTGTGTATCTATAGGCTGAGTTAGTACATTGCAAAGTTGGTAATATTGAATGATTTCATGTGTTCAGCTAAGTTCAATTTTTGTAAAATGTTTTTGGAATTTGGAAGTCAAACTAGAAAATAACATACGCATAATGACATATTTATATAAAGCAAACATACCTGATTTGGCAGATGCACTTTTGGTTTTAGTTTAAAGTAAAACAGATAAAGCAACTGCACCACAACTGTCCTGACTGATATCTATGAAGATATAATAACTACTATTTCAAACAGCTTTCATATCCAGATATTTACAATTTTTTTTTCAGATCCCTGGATTTACCTTTAACCAATGTTTTTCTGCTTCTAGAAAATCTACAGAAAGAATGGAGTAGTTTTCCCATTACATCGGTGTATTGCCTTTGTAATCTATGTTAGGGTGCATTCACGCAACTGTAAGTGTTTTGCGGTCTGCAAATTGCTGATCTACAATTCGTGTGTGTTTTTCCGCCTTTTGCAGATCGCACATGGCCGGCATTATATAGAGAAAACCTATTCTTGCCCGTGGTTGCGGGTGTGCTGTCCGCATCTTTTGTGGCCCCATTTAAATTAATGGATCCGCACCCATTCCACAAAATTGCTAAACAGATGTGGACCCATTTATATGGTTGTGTGACTGCACCCTTAAAAAATGTTTACCAGCAGTTCAGTGGATATTAAATGGATGTAATGGATGACAGAGTTTTTCCATCTCCAATGATCTGAAGATTTGTTTGTTCATCCTTTGTTTTTATTGGCATGGCATAATGGATGGATAGAATGCTGACGTTTTAAAGTTACAGTGTGAATACAGTTTTAGTAGCAATATTAAAGATTTAACCCCTTTTTCTTTTTTGTGCTGTAAAGAATAGCATACAAGTCAACACTATACTATTCAAAGGCATCCAGTAGAGATGGGCAAATTGATTCTAAACAAATCAAATTTGTTATGAATTTCCCTAAAACTTTGAATTCTATTGAGTTTGAAACTTTTGAAATTTGTTTTGGACAAATCACTTAGAATGGCATTCCCCATTTTAGAGATCAGAAGACAGCACAGCAAGGCAGGAAAGATGAAAAAAAAGATGACATGACCTGGGTGGCACCCTGACTAGTGAGCTTGTCCATAATGCTTTGCAGTCAGCGTCAGCTAAACAGGAGGGCCTATATGAGATCTCAGCCAGGAAATGCATATGTATATGTATGAGGTTACACATGTCAATGATGGGACAACTGACATTAGAGAAAAGAAATATTATCTTTAAACACAGAATAGAGCTAGTTTAGCGTAAGCATACACTGGCCGATATTTCCGCCAATAATCGCTAAAGAGCATCTGTATGAACACTTATTAGCAATCATCTTGCAGTATAATACGGCCTCTGATGAACAAGCAAACGCTCATTCATCAGGCAATTCAGATTTTTAAGCATGCTTAAAAACTATTGCAGATTGTGCTGTCTAATAGATATCTGCCGCCGACAAACCACTAGACAGTATGGGGATGAGCGATGGCATAGCGAGCGCTCTGCCCCATGCTGCGGATGAGATCGATGCATGTAATAGCTGCCCCGCTAGCTAGATAGCAAGCTTTCCCTCCCGACAATCACTTGCTGATCTGCCTGTCTAATACATGCTATAGTTTAGTAAGACAATAGTTAGTTAGATTGAATTAATTGATAGACAAATCTAGGGACAGGACAGTCATTGTAGTATGTCACTGTCTAAAGGCTGTATTAGACTGGCCAATAGTCTGCCAGGTCATCGCTAACAAACGCTTGTAGGAATGCTCCTTAGTGATGATCTGGCAGTGTAATACTACCACCAAGTACCCGATGATCTGTTCATCGGCAATCCAGACTTTTAAGCAGGCTTAGAAATCAATGCATGCCGGTGGCATATCGTGCTGTCTGATCACGATCTGCTGCTGTCAAACAACATTTTAGTATGGGGACGAGTGATGGCATTGATCCCCCCATACTTTGGAGGAGATCGATGCATGTAATAGCTGCAGTCTCCTCCACTAACGAGCAGGCGATTGTCAGGAATGGCAGCTTCCTTACAGACAATCGCCTGCTAAATCTTTCGCCTGTTGCTACTCACCAAGAAGGGACAACAATTTCTGGACCATCTTTAATTTTAAAAGCATACAAAATTCAGACAGTGCAGTGTGCTTTTAAACTGGATATTTGTTACTACAGAGTCCACAAAAAATCTGCTACTAAGGGAAGTAGACGAAGCGTCAAATCATAATGAGGTCGTTATTATGGGGTACTTCAACTACCCAGATATAGACTGGGAAAGTGAAACCTGTGGATCTCATAAAGGAAACAGGTTCCTGTCAATAACTAAAGACAATTACCTTTCTCAACTGGTTCAGTATCTGACTAGAGGGATGGCCATACTGGACTTATATTAACCAATAGACCTGACAGAACAGATGTGCGGATTGGGGGACACCTGGGAAATAGGGATCATAATATAGTAAACTTCCAATTGAAATTTATATAGGGTGTTTTATCAGGGATGCACAAAAATGCGAACTTTAGGAAAGCAGTATTTGATCAGCTTTGAGAAGCGATTAACCTCACTAACTGGGACAATGTCCTCAAAAAAAAAAAAGATTTGATATTGTATAATATATTTTTAAATGCATCTGAAATTTTCACTAGGAAGGGAGGGAAGAAGCTTTACAAACTATTTAAAAAAATAGAATATGTAAAAGCCAAAATGGAGACGGAAAGCTTAATTACCAAAATGTTCTTTAAATATATAAATGGTAAAAAGGTTAAACCTGAACTCCCTATTAAATGTGTCCTGTCTGACCCAGGAAAAAGTGCAGCAGCATCTTAAAAAGATTAAAATAGACAAATCACCGGGACCAGAGGGCATACACCCCACACCCTTATTTCTGCTATTTATGGACTCTATACTGACAGGGAGTGTTCCACAGGAATGGCACTTAGCAAATGTGATGGGGTCACAAACTGAGCCTGGATACTATAGGCTGGCAGATTTAATATTTGTTGTGGGTAAATTGTTTTAAGGTTTTCTAAGAGATGCTATCCTGGAGTATCTTAATGAAAATAAGCATATAACACAGTTTCAGAACAGTGAGGGATTGGTCCTGTCAAACTAATCTAATCAATATTTACAAGGAGGTAAGTTCTAGACTGGCCTATGGTGCATTATTGGATGCTATATATCATGACAAAGGATCTCATTCAGTTCCACATAATAGTTTTGCAAATAAACTGAGAGTGCTTGGAATCAGTGAAAATGTGTGTATGTGGGTAAGTAACTGGCTCAATGAAAGAAAACAGAGGATGAATATTTACAATACATACTCAAAGTACCACAGTGGTCAGTATTGGGCCCTATTCTCTTCAATATATTTATTAATAATCTTGTAGAAGGCTTGCACAGTAAAATGCAATAAACTGTGCAAAGTAATTAACAGAAAAGTGGACAGTGTACTGCTACAGAGGGCTCTGGATAGATTGGAGGCTTGGGCACAGAAGTGGCAGATGAGGTTCAACACTGACAGATGTAAGGTTATGCATATGAGAAGGAAAAATACCGTACAGGTCACCAGTACATACTAAATGGCAAAACAATGGGTAACACTGACATGGAAAAGGACTTACACAGGCCGAGAATCAACCAGATAATTGCTAATGAGCGATTGGCTAATTGGAGTTGAGAAGGAATTTTTTTCCCCTAAAATCAGGAGAATTGGCTTCTACCTTATGTTTTTTTGGCTTCCTCTATCAACTTTGCAGGATAACACACTGAAGTGGATAGACATATGTCTTTTCTCGGCCTTCACACTATGTTACCAGCAACAATCCGTTTACTCATAGGCACATATATTGCTGTCACTTTAACATTACTAATTCTGTCATGGCATCAAAGAGCTTAAAGGGGGTTTAATACTGTACTAGGAGACCTCAGAGTAACACAACTTTTCAGAGAAGCTGGGGCACTTTCAGTTTGTGTTGAATTTATTGAGACCCAAATGGAATCTGATAACCAATTCATGCAAATTTCGCTTATCTCTAACATCCAGTAAAACAAAAGTAATGGAAGGTTTACACTTGATATGAACAGAGCATTATATTGACAAACATTGTGCTCTGCTATACAGGAATATCCCAGTGTATTGTATCAAAAGATCACATGGTCAACAATAGCATGTCCCCCAAAGTTCTATCACGTTTGGCCAAACACTTGACACCCTTGTTGTTTGTAACAGACCCCAGAACATTGGATTAATAGGGAATGACTCATTTAAATTTCTACTGTAAGCTGAACCAGTATGCCTAAATTTGACTCTTTCATGTTTTCTTTGTCTAATAATGACAGATCATGGGGAGATAGAAAACTTACCAGTGCCCCCAAATGCTGAAAAAAAATAAAATAAATCTAATCACATACTCACTCCTCTCTCTGGTGCCATTCTCTGTGCTTCTAGTTTGGCCCTTCTCCTGCCGTTTCCAGACTGCAGCAGTGACATGCAGGTAAATGGCATGAGACTGCTAATCAGTATCCTTAATGGAATACCTGCACATCACTGCTGCAGTCTTTACACAAACGGCCTGAGAAGGACTGTATTAGCGATGCAAAGAACGGCGCCAGAGAAAGAGGCGAGTATGTTATTAATTTTTTACTCCAATCAGAGGCCTTTGTAAATTTTCTAATTATCTCAGACAACCATTTTTAGACTGGTGTTGTGTATGCCAGTCTTAATTTGTCCTGTGCTGGCATAAGATCAAGGCACAATAAGATCAGGCTCAATCAATAAGAAGTACATGGATCTTAATAATTATTATTGTACGGGTGGCACAAACAGGAACATTACTATTATATGAATGCAAAACAGGACCATAACCACTGAGGGTGCTAGCAAAGTAAGGAACCTAAAATGTCTTTGTATTGTACTCTGCACAAGTTCTGGCTGGAGAAAATCTATATGGTGGTCTGGGCTGGGTGAACAAGAAAAGGAAAGATGAACAATTCCAGTCAGAGAGTATGTCACTGGATATAACTATACTTTATTGACTTATATATGTTTAGTATTGATAGGTACCACTTAGTACAGTGGTTTTTATTCAGTATCAGTATGTTGGTATTGGTCTTCATTTACTGGGTCTTGTTCAGTAACAGTATAGAGATAATATGACGTATTTGTATAATGATAATTGTTAACTGCATGACTGTATTAATTAGAGATGTATTGTCATCTATGGACAATTGAATTTTTGTTTCTTTGGGGAACCATATATCTTTATAGACCCTAACAACGCCACTTGGTCTCGCTGCGAAAGGAGTACTCACATAAACAATTTGACCTTGGTCCATATAACTCTGGTTACACCTCTGCACAAGACCGCTGTGTCCAGTGACTGCCTGTAGTAGTCATGTGGAGTATATCATTGCTACAGCCAAAGTGGGGATAATTAGAGGGATGGTACTGGAAGTGGCAGGGGCTGAAATGTGTGACAATACATGACTACATACAATACATGATACATTATTATGTTATGACAATTGCCAGAGAACAATTTCTTTAAGAGGAGAAGTTGTTATCAGACAACCCCTTTAAAATGTATCTTGGTATCATAGATAACAGTTGTGATAAATGACAAATTCAGTTCTGCATTTGCTCTTTAAAACAATCTTTTACTACCTGGTAAAATTTTAAACTATATTTTATTTTGAGGAAGAGAAAAACATATCAAAAAAGTACTAGAAAAAAAATCAAAGCAATGTCAATTTATTGGATTAAAGAGCGTCAAATCAAGAACGGTGGAGATTGTTTTTCCCTGTGGAATTTTCCATAATTTGACAAGGTTTTCTCAACAAAGTAAATATGAGCAGTGCATGGAGAATGTGAAATATGCAAACATTTTAATTAATGCTTTCACTGACAGCTGCTGGCGACACGCATCTTTTCAAGACACCTACCTACTCTTTTATTTATCTGTCTTATTAAAACATATGTTCACAGATTCAGGTCAGTCACTCGGAAAGTACAAGTTTTCATTGTAATGAAGAGAAGGATGCTCTCAATAAACAAAATGATAAGCAGTCTCCTTCTTAACTCACTTATGATTTGGGAATATTTATGGTATTTGCTGTACAGAGATTTTCACCTTTTAAAAATACCCTACATAATTTTGACATAATTTTCCTATCTCACGCGCACTCTCTGGGGCCGATTTTATTGGAAGCCAATGGATTTAAAAAGGGTGAGCGAACCTTTTAAGATTCAGGTCATTTCAGGAGCGAGAGAGCAATCAAGCAAGAGAGAGCATTTTACTCAGAATTGTTCGGCAATATATATGTGTTGTCTGGGGGGGGGCACTCTTTCTCATTACGGAGATCGCCTATTATTTGTAGTATGTGTGCAAAGCTTTCCTAAGCCTATCTGTAACATAGTAACATAGTAACATAGTTTATAAGGCCGAAAAAAAGACATCTGTCCATCCAGTTCGACCTGTTTTCCTACAAGTTGATCCAGAGGAAGGCAAAAAAACCCCTGTGCGGTAGAAGCCAATTTTCCTCACTTTAGGGGAAAAAATTCCTTCCCGACTCCAATCAGGCAATCAGAATTACTCCCTGGATCAACAACAACCCATATCTAGTAACTATAACCTGTAATATTATTACCCTCCAGAAATACATCCAGGCCCCTCTTGAACTCTTTTACTGAACTTACCATCACCACCTCCTCGGGCAGAGAGTTCCATAGTCTCACTGCTCTTACCGTAAAGAATCCTCTTCTATTTTTGTGAACAAACCTTCTTTCCTCCAGGCGCAGAGGATGTCCCCTCGTCATGGTTACTGTCCTTGGGATAAAGAGATCATGGGAGAGATCTCTGTACTGACCCCTGATATATTTATACATAGTTATTAGATCTCCCCTCAGTCGTCTTTTTTCTAAAGTGAATAACCCTAATTTTGATAATCTTTCTGGGTACTGTAGTCCACCCATTCCAGCTATGACTTTAGTTGCCCTCCTCTGAACCCTCTTCAGCTCTGCTATGTCTGCCTTGTTCACAGGAGCCCAGAACTGTACACAGTACTCCATGTGTGGTCTGACTAGTGATTTGTAAAGTGGCAGGACTATGTTCTCATCACGGGCATCTATGCCCCTTTTGATGCAACCCATTTTCTTATTGGCCTTGGCAGCAGCTGTCTGACACTGGTTTCTGCAGCTTAGTTTGCTGTTCACTAAAATTCCTAGGTCCTTTTCCATGTCAGAGTTACCCAATGTTTTACCATTTAGTATGTACTGGTGACTTGCATTATTCCTTCCCATATGCATAACCTTACATTTGTCAGTGTTACACCTCATCTGCCACTTCTCTGCCCAAGCCTCCAGTCTATCCAGATCCATCTGTAGCAGTGTACTGTCCTCTTCTGTGTTAATTACTTTACACAGTTTAGTGTCATCTGCAAAAATTGATATTTTACTGTGCAAGCCTTCTACAAGATCATTAATAAATATATTGAAGAGAATAGGGCCCAATACTGACCCCTGTGGTACCCCAGTGACCCAATCTGAGTATGTACCATTAATAACCACCCTCTGTTTTCTATCACTGAGCCAGTTACTTACCCACATACAGACATTTTCTCCAAGGCCAAGCATTCTCATTTTATATACTAACCTTTTATGTGGTACCGTGTCAAATGCTTTGGAGAAGTCCAGATATACGATATCCATTGATTCCCCGCGGTCAAGTCTAGAACTTACCTCCTCATAGAAACTGATTAAATTGGTTTGACACGACCGATCCCTCATGAAGCCATGCTGATATGGAGCATATGTAACCCAGAGAAACGTTGACTGGCTCCTCATGCATACTTGGTATCCACCATCAGAAGAACTAGTACCCCAACCAAGGGCTCTCAGGAAGCCAAGCAGATTTTCTTTGCTGAGCTCTGTTAAAGGGTAGTTTTCATTTTCTTTTAGAAAATAAAGTAGTTTGCATGTCTCTTTTCCAGAGCTGCATTATGCAGGGATACAAGCACAGTAATAGCAATAGCAAAAATGTATTATGAAAAAGCATTTATTGAACCGTTTGAGACTACCACTAAAAAGTTAGTGAGTAAAAAATAGGTGAAAAGTGATCTACAAAGCACAAAGAGATATGTATAAATATACATACTAGAGACAAACAAATCAATTCTATCAATATGGAACTCATCCTAAATTTTAGAACAAACCCAAATATTTTGTAACTCAAAAAATCCACATGTGCAATTCTGCTTTTTTCTTCAAGAAAAGTCAACAAAAGATGTGTTTCACAACTACAGCATAGGTTTCCAGTCATTGCTCAGCCTTATAAACATAGCATAACCATAAAAATAGCTAAGCCAGCCTCATATCTGCAACTAGCTTGTTCAGGACAGATGACTTGGCGCAGAGCAGAATCAGCCTTTGTTGTTGAGAAGCCTTGGGGGAACCTTAGGCTGTGTACTATTTCTATCTTGGAGACCACTTAGTATATGTGATGACTTTTGTATGTTAGTCCTTCCTTTCTAGGAAACATATATGCAAATTAGTATATATAACAGCTGGCATTAGAATTACTTTAGCTTGTTTGACAGGAAGGTTTATTTGCATAACTTTGGGTTTTTGAGAAAAATATTCAAATTAGCTTTTCTGACATGCTACACTTACTAGGCACTCTCCATAATGAGAAAGAATACCCACAAACAACACTTATATAATGCTGAGAAACCCAAAGTAGCATACTATACTCTCTCTGTCTTTTATTCGTACTTAATTTGTTAGTACCGTATGCTATTTGAATACAGTAAGAAAGCATAGTCCCTGGAGGAAACCCAACCAAACATTGGGAAAAATGCTGGTGTTTCCCCTGGTTAGGTTGTAACCCAAAGCCGCAGCACTGTAAAGACAACCGAGTCCCTCTGTTCCCCAAAAGATACAATCTGCTTCTATAACTTCACTACACAGTTTATATAAGAAAAGGAAAGTTTATATAACATTAAGAAACCTCTCATGAATAGTATATATAACAAACTATGCCAGTAAATATTACAACAAATCCCAGCACAATGATGAGATCCAATAAAATGTCTACTTTATTGTCCAAAGTAAACAGATTCCATCATGAATCACAGGATGACTACAAGCTATGCATTTTAGATTATTCGGTCCTTCATCAAGGCTTACTACTAAAAACTAAAACAGAGCATTTAAAACACACTCACATCATCACCTGGTTGGTAAACGCCCCCTTCTGCAGTAAATATTTCACTCCCAGGTGAATGGCATATATACCAAATGTGGCAAAAAATGGATCACATACTTCAAAAAGAGGGCTAAATTAGATCATATCATAGACATAATGGGGAAATTTTCATACACAGACTTATAAGACACTATGGGAGATTTGCCATTTAGTTTGCACCAGAAAAGTGGCATTAAAAGGTCGTAAAAATATTCTTGTGGCATTTTTTACACTGCCCTTGCCACTTTTCCGAAAGGTGGCATGGCAAGATTGAGATAGGGCATGGCCAGTTGCTTCAACAATTATATTTTCATGTACGCCAGTTTTGTGGGGCAAAGCCGTAGATTTATGTTTAGGCGCACAGACTGCCGGTGAATATGCCTAAATTATTGTTGAGGCCTCGTTTTTACTTTGTCGTATCCTCCAGCAGCGCAGGGGATATGAACACTGGCACAGAAAATGTAGGTCTTGATAAATCTCCCCTATATGTACTGTAAGGGATCACTCTCTCAGGAAGGGAGGTGATGACAGACCACAATGAGTTTTTTTATGTCCAAAGAGTGCTTTATTACAGGTTGTTCAGCATATACAGGTGAACCCTCTCCAGTCACTGAGGAAGGTGAGACTCCAGCACCAGCATAACAAAACAACCAAAATAAATACCTGCCCATCTAAGCACTGGCTAATACAGAGCATTTCTGGCTCACCTTTACAGTTCAGAATATAAGAGAGATATGGCTTCACACAACCGCACTGTTATTACCCAAGCTCCAACCTTGCAGGTTAGCTTCTCCAGGCATAGCTTCTCAGACTGACAAGCCTGGGATGTGCATCAGAATTCCCACTAACGATCCCAGCTGGACTACACCTGGGGACCCCTCAGGCTAGGGGAAAGCATGCCCTGGAAGGGAGGTGGACTGGGAGACCCCACTACCAAACCTACCTTCCCAGTCCAAATAAAATCCAGCCCTTGAACTTTAAAAAAAATAGCTCCAGCAACTATGTTTGCTGAAGCCAGCGCCATCTTTCTGGATTTTACTTACCTTTCCCAGTTGAGGAACCTGGGTGGGACATACAGCCCATCCATGACTTTACCATACACTTTATATTTACATAGCACAATGCAAAATCATAGCACGAGCCGAGATCCATTGGCACGAGCCGAGATCCAACACAAAAATCCCATATGATTCTCTGTTATTTTTCTGGTGTGATAGCCACCCCTAACTGGTATAATGACATTTTTTATGGGTAAAAAAGACAAAAGTGGAAATTTGCCCTGTATGGAAGTCCCTAAAGTGTTTTGAAAGCAGGGATACATTTGTAACATTTAAGTTTGTGACCTCTCTGAGATGTTTATTGATATGCCTTCTTAAAGGGCCAGTTGTACAGCCCACACAGTGATGTATCAAAACTGGTGCAAAGAACCAATCAGATTCCACCTTTCATTTTTTAGAGCTCCTTTGGAAAATGAAAAGTGTAATCTGATTAGTTGCTATGGGCAACTAAGCCAGTTTTCCTTTAAACCAGTTTGATTTCCTACATGCATTTGCTAGACAACATATTTCGTACTGCAGTTAATATAACTATTTATTGTGTATTCTTGACAATGTATAACTGAAAAATCATGCCCCACAACTGCATCTATAGCTACCATGGGTGGACAACTACATCTTATGTCTACATTTTTTTTTTCAACAAATAAACGCAATGGCAGCATTAATCCTAAAATAGGTTAATTCCTAGGTTCTATTCTCACCAATGGGGCCAACACATCAGATACCATAGGATTCTGTAGTAGTACTGGAATGTATTTCTGATGATATCTTTAACCTGATTGCACTGTTGACTAAAATTAGTGATGAGTCACCTGATGTGATTGATCTTTAACCCCTTCCCGGCTGCGGGAAGCGACTTCCCAAAGAGCGCCGTACTGCTACGGCGCGCTGATCGGGCGGGTGCAGGAGCTGCGCCCGCCCGATCAGCTGCGGGGGGCCGGCTGTTCCCAGTAGATCTCACAGGCAGAAGGCTGTAAGTGTATTACATTGAGTAATACACTTACAGCCAATGCATTACAATACAGAAGTATTGTAATGCATTGTAAAGGGGATCAGACCCCAAAAGTTAAAAAAGTGTAAAAAAAAAAAAAAAAAAAAGAAAGTGAAAAAAATAAAGTTTTACAAAAAAAGTTTCAAGTTCCCCCAAAAAAGTGTCCTTTTCATAAAATAATATTAAAAAAATTGTAAAAAATAGTGAAAAAAATAAAAATAGACATATTGGGGGGAATTTATCATTAGGAAAATATTTGAAGTCAGTTTTGCTTCAGTCTGTGTTGGGGTACTTTCTGCCACATTTATCAAACGTCACAGGTTGTTTGATAAATGTGGCTTGTCCTTAAACCTAACACTTCTGTCTAGAGAAGCTACTCCACTTTTCCTACTCCACCCTCCTCCTGGAGTGAGATTGCGACTATTTTGCGACTTTTTAAAAAAAGTCGCAATGATAAATCTGGAGTGAAACTCATTAACATGGCTAACCACACCCACTTTTCCACCCATATTACAAACTGGAGTGAGTTGTGTACACATGCAAAAAGTCGCAAAAAAATGCGCAAAAAAGTCGCAAAAGCCCTATCGTGCGACTTTTTGAAGACAGAATTCTGGAGTGAAGGTGTGATAAATCAGGGCCATTAAGTATCGCCACATCCGTATCGACCGGCTCTATAAAAATATCACATGATCCACCCCGCCAGGTGAACGCAGTAAAAAAAAAAACAGTGCCAAAACAGCCTTTTTTTGGTCACCTTCTCTAACAAAAATGTAATAGCAGGCGATGAAAAAAGCGTATGTACCCCAAAATGGTACCAATCAAACCGTCATCTTGTCCCGCAAAAAATGAGACCCTACCTAAGACAATCGCCAGAAAAATAAAAAAAAATATGGCTCTCAGAAAATGGCAACACAAAAAAATATTTTATTTTGTTCAAAAATGCATCTAATGTGTAAAACTTTCCAAAAATAAAATTGTTAGACATATTGGGTATCGCCGCGTCCGTAACAACCTGCTCTATAAAAATATTACATGAGATGGCCCCCCAGGTGAATGTTGTAAAGAAAAATGTTTAAAAACTATGCCATAACAGCCATTTTTTTCACCTTGCCTCACAAAAAGTGTAATAGCAGGCGATCAAAAAGGCATGTTTACCCCAAAATGGTACCAATCAAACCGCCATCTCATCCTGCAGAAATGTAGACCCTACCTGAGACAATCTCCCAAAAAATAAAAAAAGATATGGCTCTCAGAAAATAGCAACACAAAAAAAGATTTTATTCTGTTCAAAAATACATCTAATGTGTGAAACTTTCCAAAAATAAAAATGGTAGACATATTGGGAATCGCCGTGTCCGTAACAACCTGCTCTATAAAAATATCACATGATTTGCCCCCTCAGGTGAATTCTGTAAAAAACATTTTAAAAATACTATGCCAAAATAGCTATTTTTTTCACCTTCACTCACAAAAAGTGTAATACCAAGCGATCAAAAAGTCTTATGTACCCCAAAATGGTACCAATGAAAACGTCACCTCATCCCGCAAAAAATGAGCTCCCACATAAGACAATAACTCAAAAAAAAAATCAATGGCTCCCGCAAACCAATCCATCAAAATCTGTGCTGCAAAATCCATATTGCGCTCCTTCTGTTCTGAGTCCTGCCATGTGCCCCCACAGCAGTTTACCACCACATATGGGGTGTTGCCGTATTCAGGAGAAAGTGGGGAACAAATTATGGGCTGCTTTTCTCCTGTTACCCCTTGTGAAAATGAAAAATTTGGGGCTAAAGCAACATTTTATTGGAAGAAATGAAACTTTTTATTTTCAGTGTTTCCAAATTCCGTAAAACGCTTAGGGGTCAAAGTGGCCAGTACCCCCCTTAATATATTCTTTGAAGGGTGTAGTTTCCAAAATGGGGTCACTTTTTGAGGGTTTCCACTGTAGGGGTACGTCAGGGTCTCTCAATTACAAAGTGGTGCCTAAAAACCATTCTAGCAAAATCTGCCTCCAAAATCCGTATGGCGCTCCTTTCCTTCTGACCACTGCCACAAACCCATAAAGACATTTACCACCACACATGGGGTATTTCTGTAAACTGCAGAATCAGAGTAATGTATATTGAGGTTTAGTTTGCTGTTAACCTGACCTGAGACCACCGTGACGCTGGGTTGGTGGGCACAGATGTGTTTTTGATCAAAATATATTGGCTAAGAGTCTCAGATTTTATCATATTAGAATGAGGTCTTAGTTTATACAGTATTGTTTGCATCTATTCTTGTGCACTAATATTCCTTTTCTGTGATTTATTTTGATATATATAGCCACTGACATCCGCAATCATTATTATCATATCATGCAGGATGTTTTTTATCCTTTTGTTTCTGTGAGTTTTGCTTGGTTTAAAAAAATTATTAACATGAATAATCTACCAAAAAAGTGAAATTTTGAAATTTCACCTCCATTTTCCATTAATTCTTGTGGAACACCTCAAGGGTTAACAAAGTTTGTAACAGCAGTTTTTTATCATTTGAGGGGTGTAGTTTCTAAAATGGGGTCATTTATGGGTGGTTTCCATTACGTAAGCCACTCAAAATCACTTTATATCTGAATTGGTGCTTAAAAAAATGGTTTTAGAAATTTTGTTGAAAATTAGAAAAATGGCTTCTAAACTTCTAAGCCTTCTAACGTCCTACAAAAGTTAAATGACATTTATAAAATGATGCCAATATAAAGTAGACATATGGGGAATATAAAATAATAACTATTTTTTGAGGTATTACCATGTATTTTGAAAGTAGAGAAATTGAAATTTGCAAATTTGCAATTTTTTCCACATTTTTTGTAAATTTGTTATATTTTAATAAATAAAAATGAAATATTTGGCCACAAATTTACTACTGTCATGAAGCACAATATGTGACGAGAAAACAAACTCAGAATGGCTTGGATAAGTAAAAGCGTTCAAAAGTTATTACCACATAAAATGACACATGTCAAATTTGCAAAAAATGGCCTAATCAGGAAGGTGAAAACAGGCCCGGGGTTGAAGGGGTTAAAGCAAAATGTAGAACTGTTCTGTTTATATTGTTCCTCAGTTAATCTTGTTTTTTTTCAATGAGAGGCCTTTTTAGGGCACTATTCAGGCTTGTCTTTCAAACTTTCAGTTTGGGCACTGACCACTCATTTTGGAGACTATGGCTTATGCCTCTTTTGTATATGTAGTCATTTTTCTCTCTGGTGTAAAAAAAAAACTGAGAAAATCTGGTAACAAAACTATCCATATTGGCTCAGTTTTGTGTCCAGTGGCAAGAATTTGCTATTGAACATCGCTGAATTGGTCATGCCCATGAACAAGAAATATATCTGTGCCTTAATTCTCAGATTCAACTTGACTAGCTGTTTATATATAACTTGCATCCATATTGTAGAAAGCTGGTACTGCTGGGCTCAAGGACATTCTCAGTACAATCCTACCGACTGCTACCAGTTAATAATGTTGTTCAATGGACAATAGTTCAAGTCTTACCAGTAATCTAAAACAAAAGAAAGTCCTGGTACTCACATACTACAACTTTCCTTCTGTTTTGATCATATGTAAGTTTCTCTTCATGGAAGAAGAGAAGACATGAGAGTGCAGTGGAGAGCACAATGTACATTATTAGAATAGCCCTTTCTATGGGAGGTAGTGATGCTAGCCAAGAATTTTTCAGCTTGTACAATGCTTGAAAGGGTCAAATGCTATCTCATTATCATAAGAAGGCAAGAGTAAAATAAAAATTAACAACATTAAAGCTAAAAGGGAAGTTGTCACCAGGAAATTAACTGTTAAACCAAGCACAAAGCCTAGTACGGCTAAGGCATTCACTTTGCGATGGTTTGCTTTAATCTAGAGAATAAGTATTTTTAAATCCATATTCAAATGAGCAGTTGAGTGCACAGGAGGTGAGGATAGACCCAAACTGTTCTGTGCACTCTTGCTCCTCCTGATTCCTCTGCAAGCCCAGCCTTCTTGATTGACAGGGCCAGAGTCCTGCATAGTCATCTCCTGGCTGATGTAATCTTTCACAGAAAATAATATAAAAATACAGAATACATTTTCAGTATTTATTCTTAACAAAAATAGGTAATGCATTGCACTTAAAGAGGACCTTTCACGGATTTTAATAACTGGAGATAAATACCTTGTGTCCTGGGGTACCCCCCGCTGATGCTGCCACCCTGCCTAGTTTTCTAAAATAGCGCTCCTGCGCTCCGATGTGCCCCCCTGTAGTTTTCGCGCTCAGTATGTAAATACTGAGCATCGGTACAGGGAGGAGGAGACGCCGGCATTTCTCAATGGGCGTCTCCTTCTCCCTGGCTGTGCCGCGATCCAATCACAGCGGAGAGCGTCACAGCCAGGGAGAAAGCTGTGACGCTCTCCGCTGTGATTGGATCGCGGCACAGCCAGGGAGAAGGAGACGCCCATTGAGAAATGCCGGCGTCTCCTCCTCCCTGTACCGATGCTCAGTATTTACATACTGAGCGCGAAAACTACAGGGGGGCACAGCGGAGCGCAGGAGCACTATTTTAGAAAACTAGGCAGGGTGGCAGCATCAGCGGGGGGTACCCCAGGACACAAGGTATTTATCTCCAGTTATTAAAATCCGTGAAAGGTCCTCTTTAAACAAATGGACCTGCAAAGTTGTATTTCTCGTGGATTAGCCTGACCTAGTTTTATTAAAGTAAATATTTTCAATTTACTGTTGCACAAAAAAATTACCAAATACACTTTGAGATTTACTATCCTTCAAAAACTATGGAAAAATAAAATGCCAGCAGTAAAGCTTAATATATGACAAAGTTTTCGGACGAGTAGGATAAAACATCATTACTAGGGTAATAAACACACAAAATGTGTAACCCGCTTAAACTTAGCTTCAGGGAATATTGTCATACAAGACTCATTCACTGTTAATTGCATCACTTCTTCCTTGGAGTACGTGACATCTACCATCAGAGTCAATTTTCAAAGTAATGATTTCAAAGGAATCTAAAATTTAATGCTTAAGCTCACCTCCAGCATGATTTTCTAGTATCAGATGAAGGCTGTTATTAGGGTACATTCACATGACTAAAAAGACGGCCATTAAAAATGGATACACTGTCAGTTTTTCATGGCCATTTTGCATCAATGTGTGCATCCATTTTAATTGCCATTTTGCATCCATTTTTAATGGTCATTAAAATTGATGAATTTAATTGGCTTTTTATTAACATCCCAACCCCTGCAGAGCCATCAATATACATAATTCCCCTCATAGTGAGCTCTGGACATCAAGTGGTCCCCATAGTGCCCCCTAATTATAAATAATGCCCCATAGTGCCCTCCAGTATTAATAATGCACCCACAGTGCCCGTAAGTATATACATTGACTATCAAAAGAGTAACCAAATTTTGACTTTTAGGCTCCATATCTCACCATCCACTACAGCTTTGAACATAAGACTACCATAATTTCTCATCTTGGCTATCTCATACATACATTGGACTTGCAACGATTTAGCATATGATGATGCCGTTTCTCTTTTCTTGGGAAATCTTTATGGTTCCTCCTGGATTTGAACCAATGACCTTTTGCTTAGTAACCAACCTAATAACACACTGAGCTATTAGAAAATGTGCGAACCAGTTGTAATTTGTAGTGTACAAGAAGAAAAAGACTGTTCCACCACCAGCAGCAAAACTAACAATGCAGTTACATGACAAGAATCTACATAACTAATCATATTCTAAATAGTTGCAAGTCCAGTTTATGTATGAGATGATTGTCTATAAAATGATGGTAGTCTCACATTCGAAGCTATAGCAGATGGTGAGATAAGGAGCTTGAAAGTCAGAAGTTCAAAACATTGTTACCCTCTTCTCATTAGTTTATATTTGTTCCCCATTGTGCCCACGGTATATATAATGGCCCCTCTCAGTCACCCCACCTTTGTAATGCTGACAGAGCCTTAAAAAAAATACTCATTTCATTTTCTCTGACCTAACGGCACCAGGAATTTACAATTCCAGCATTATGACTTCACATCATGTGAGTGTTTTTAGCCAATTTAGGCTCGTTTCACAGTAGTGGTATAGAGATTCAACAGGCTGTTCCGGCAAGCAACAGCCTATCGGAGCTCGCTAGATCAGGCTTTGCTGGACTCTACCTGAATTCCCACTAGACTCATTAACTATAATGGTGGCCGGTGGAGATCCAGCCACAACTCCTTCAAAGTGTTATGGCAGTAGGTGTGGAACAACTGCATCAACCAATAAATTTGACTTTGGGCTACTCTTAAGGGTGTTATCCTGGCAGTCCCCTAGTTTTTCACTCTTCACAGTACAAGCTTCTGGACTTCACTAAAGGGGACCCACCAGGCTGCTACCTCCTGGCGTAGTTTCTGTATGATTGACAACTGAACCATGGGGGACATGAGACACTGATGCAGGGCACTATGCAACATTGTAGTCAGGGACAACCCAAGGTCTGGACAGGCAGAGTATACAGCATGGTGAACAGTCCGGGGCAGCAAAGGGTCAATGAGGAGGTCAGACACAGGTCAGGTTAGGCAGCAGAGGGTCACAATTCAGGAAATAGGCAGAAAGTTGGCACAAAAAAGACTACAAAAACAGCACACCTTCGAAGGATACTAGCAACCTTGGAAACCTATTGCTCAGGCACCCTCACACAGGGGACGGTGACTTAAGTACCCTAGGGTAGCCAGCCATAGACTGAAGCAGATTAGGTTATGCGCGTGCCAGCCATTTAAGATCCAGAGGGGGAGCGCACTTGTGCCCTATGAACAGGGGAGGAGAGGCTTTGCTGGTGAGCAGGCTGTAGCCTACGTGAAAGGACAGCGCAAACCTGGCAGTTGGTCCCACTGAGAGAGGAAGTGAAAGTGGCGGGTCAGCACTGCTGGAACACAGAAACCCGGGACCAGTAAGTGGAGCACTGGTGGCCATGCATGACCGATGTAACAAAAGTAGCTGATTGGCTGGGGTGCCAAGATTTGTCCCTGACAGATTTGATTTTGATGACCTGTTCTAAGTGCCATTTAATATATTTATAATAAATAAAAAATTAATCAATGTAAGGCTAGTGGTGAAGAGATCCGGCCAGCTGCCCCAGTATTTGTTTGCTACCTAAATGCCCACCGGACCCATTAACTATAATGGGGACTGGTGGAGATCCGGCCGCAACCCGGCAAATATGCCAAAAATTGTCTGGACAAATACTGGAACAGCCTACCAGATCTCTTTACTGCTAGTGTAAAACTAGACTTACATTCATTACTGATTGATTAGTGATTACATTGAATCACTGATCCTGATGTCATATTCCAAGTTTCTATCCAAATTTCTAGTCTTCGCAAACAGGAAGTTGTATCACTCCTGGAAAATAAAGCCTCGGGACTAGCAAATGAAATATCAAAAACTTGAAATACCAAAAACAATGATGATTTCCTGCCATTCCTAATCAAAACATTTTGGTTACAAAAAAGGAGCCTGGTGGCCTTGATTCTTAAACTAGACAAAGGATTCTAATTGTCCAAAGTCTTGTTGAAGCTTCTTGCAAGAAAGCTAACAAGGGTAATTCCATTCATAACGCATAAGGGTCAGATGGGCTTCATATGGGGAAAGCCTGCCACAACCAACATCTGAAGGTTTATTTTTATGTCTTGATTATCCTGTGAGTAAACACAAGGGTTCAGCTGTAGTCCTGCATGATGTGCTCAAAGATTTTGACCATGTCAGATGGCAATTTATATGGCTTGTGCTGTGCAGCTTGTGCTTTGTGGACAGATATGTAGCCTGGATTTAAATCCTATACGTGTGGCTTCTTCTGGGGAAAAACCATTATCAGCTTTATACCCAGAAGAAGCCATGGCAAAACACGTATTGGGGCACAACTTTCTCCCTGCTGGGTTCTATTATAATTATTTGATTAGATTAGCTTTATTGACAATAACTATTTGAGATACAATTTGAACTACTGAATGTGACTTTATGATGTAGCACTTAGCTTAGAAGACTTCTGCTTATTATTATATAATTTTTTAGTGTATGATTTACATACCTACCAATTCTAGGTAGATCTTGTCCATTGTGTGAAGTGCTAGTCTTTATAAATGTTTTTAATTGTCATTCTAATGTGTCAATCATTAGGACGAGAGAAACGCACTCACACAGAGCACTGTCTGTCCATGCAGCAGTAGATCGGCTCAATAGAAAGTCCATCAACCCATCTCAATTCCATCTCATGCAGTGAAGAGATTGTGATCTAATAAAGCAAAAATTCTTTAAAAATACATATTGGTGTGCTGTATAATTTTATTTGTAGGAGTGTAAAATGTTAGAGTCCCTGTACTTTCACAAAAGTTTTGATATGTCATAGCAACATACCAAAAGTTTGGATCTGTGGGGGTCTGAGTGCTGAGATCCCCACCAATTGTTAAAACAAGGAGAGAAGGGCACTTACATAGAGCACTGTCTCTCCACGTTGCAGCAGACAGACTCAATAGAAAGTCTATTCTGATTCCATCTCATGCAGTGAGGAGAGTGTGATCTATGTGAGCACTTGTCTTTCCTTGTTCTAGAGATCAGTGGGGGTCTTAGCACTTAGATCCCCACCAATCAAAATCTTTGATCTGCTAAATACAGTTATGCTTTAACGGGCATCTGTCAGCAGATTTGTACCTGTGAAACTAGCTGACCTGTTGAATGTGCACTCTATTGCTGGTTTAGGAAATATAGTCTATGTATTGCAAATTTAGTCTATATATTGCATATTGTATATTCAGTATGAGGCTATTTAATGCAATAACGATGGGAAAGTGCATAGGCACACATATGCAGCAGCTCCCATCTCAGTCACCTTGTATATTGGCTGCAGCATGGTCATAACTATGCAAACAAGCAGTGTATAATGTGATTGGGGAAGTAGGAATTGTTAAGATCTGCAGATGACCAAATTTTCAAGAACCTAGCTCCAATTTGTGGCAAGAGAGAGGGGCATATAAGTCAAATTGAAAGCAAAATTATTAGCCACATGAAACCTCAAAAATCAGATGACGTTGTGTGGGATGATTTTGTGATACTGCCTGTTCATCACTGTGCTAGTTATCACTACTTGTCGCAAATAGAGAGTGAAAGAATCCTTGAACCCAGAGTCCTTGGTTTATCATTCCAGTACATCTCTACTTGCCTAGGCTGAGATGATTAGAAGAATGGCACATAGTGGTCCATTCTGTACTGCAAGTGAAATCGGACGTCACATCCCAAGCCTAGGGTGGCAAAGAGTGCCTACACAAACCATCAGATGGCATATGACATGACATTAGGCTACAATCCAAGCATCCAGCTACTGGTGTCTTTGACCTCATGCTACTACTCTCAAAGACTATCATGGTGCACATCAAAATGAGAATGGAGGCTGGAATGGTCTATGCTCTTCACTGATGAGTCCCGCTTTTATCTCAGATGCAGTGATAGCTGGAGGTTGGTCTGGAGACCAAGACAGCAACTCCATGATGAGCCTTTCACAAAGGGATATCACAATGGTCCTACTACTGGGATTATGTTGAGAGGTGGCATAATGTAGAGTAACCAGACCCCTCTATCTCAGACAAACTTTAATAACCTAACGTCAGGGCATGTATTTCTGCGCATGGTGCTCATACTTGATACTGAATGAATCGAGATGTTTTGAACATTTTGTTTCCAATTTTTAGCATTTACATATCATTAACTTGACTATCGATCATGTCAAGTTAATGACAACTTTTCCTTCTGGGTGTTGCAATTTCAGTTTTGAAACGTATATTTCAAATAATCCTAAAACAAGCTATGTAATGTAGCATGGTAAGGGTTCTGTTGTTTAGCAGGAAGACCTTCCAGAGATCACTACTGAACTAGAACTCACCCAGACTGAAACAGCTGAACGCCAAAAACCATGAACTATCAACCCGCAGAACTCATTCAATAGAAACATCTGATATTGGGAAGCTCATTCAGGTCTCAGGATGTATATATAATGATGATGTTGTTTCACTGAATTACATACATGCACATCATGAAAAGGATAAAGAGAACACGTCACCATTCATTTTTAATTGGAATTGCATTAATTCACATGAAATAACATTTTTCTTTTTCTTTCAATAGCACCAGTTGTATGGTCAGTGTTTAACAAATATGCCATGGATGTCTCTATTTGGAAGTAACTGCTCCTGGAATATTCTGTCCAGCTTCTTCTCTAGTGCACTCCCAGTCAGTACAGACAGTAAAAGACAGCTGAAATCTTACTTTAAAACTTTGTATAGAAGGCCATTTACTCCTTCGCATCCTAGTCGTCTTATGAAAAGATATTTTGAAAAACACAACACAGGTCTGCTCTCCTCTTAGCCCAAAAGAGATCTGTCCCCCATTGACTTACAATGGTTTTAGAGACGGATCCGTCATGGCTATTTTAGAGTTAATACAACCGGATCTGTTCATAACGGATGCAGACGATTGTATTATCATGACGGAAGTGATCTTGCAGATCCATGATGGATCCAGCAAAAACGCAGATTTGAAAGTAGGCTTATTCATAGTGAGTGTACATTTTTTCTACATTTTGTCATTCTTTAGGTATTCCTTGTGAAAATGTATGAATTAAAATGACAAGTGGGTGTATCATGAGGTGTGTTTGTACATACTTCTAAACTATACAATTAAAGCTGCTAGTATCAGATTACTGATAACACATGGAAAATGTGTCAATTAATCATTTTCCACAAGGAATAATAGAGATAGGACACAATAGTTGCGTTCCAGAACAAATACTTTGACATGATAGGAAAGTCGGCAGGTTCTCTTTAAAAGAAACTTTTTATTATGCTGTTTGTACTGTACATCATCTAAAAACATTTTGTTCTGCAAGACTTCTCCAGCGCAGTCCGAAGGACGAGGCTGAACTAATGGAAAATCTGAAACAATATAAAATGCCTTGTTTGCCCATATAACTTTGTATATTAATGGCATTTTAAGGTTCATGGAAGCTAATTACAGTGTAAAATGTTTAAAAGCACTGAAGCAGTGTACAATGTGATGAAGCCCAGATTTTACTTTCAGATAACATGCTGTCATCAACATGGTATCACTCTACTGATCCCATTTACTGGTAATCCACATCAGTCCTCAGTACTCATGTCTCTGGAGATAAGAAAAGGCTCCTTACTAATGGTTTCATGTGAGCAGTCAGCAAAGTGGAAAAATTGAATTTTTCCAAGGGAATAATAAGGGCAGTGGAAAATGGCAAGAAAATTTGTAAAATAAATGTACAAGAAGACCACAAGCCATAAACCACTTTCTTTAACATAAGTCTGCAGTAAACGGTAAATGCTCATTACTATCAATACACACAGATCACAGCACATTGCATAAAGGCCCACATTTATAACACGCCAGTGTAAGTATATGGGTGCACAGCGCAGCCATGTGAGCCTCAGCGGGATTTTATTAACTGATTAGAACCAGATTGTTTATTCTGTGTTCATTGTTAATGGCCATGCATTATTATGAGTTACCACGCGGTCATTAACAATGAACACTAAATAAGCAAGTCGGTTCTAATAAGATAATATGATATGGCTGTGGCTTGCACGGCTGCGCAGCACTCAGTCGACGGTGGCCAACTGCGGCATGGCCATGCAATCTTGCCATACCCAAGTTCATTGAAAGGCACACGTCTCTTAATAAACATGACACATTCTGAACTTTCCTAAGGTCAGAAAATTAAATGATTTATGCCTTTTTTTGTTTTTAGTGAATGTGTCTGAAAGTTGAAGACCGTGACCCCTCCATGACCACTTTTTTGCCATAATGATGTGCCCCATAAGTTGCATTTTTAAAAAAATTCCTGTCAGTTGTATTGAATTAATATTTAGAGTGGGGGGAGGGGGAGGGTTGGGGTGCAACATTTTGGCACAGAGTGGAAAATTTGCAATCCTACCAGTGTTCGTCCCTGATAATCTGCCAGTGTAAAGATACCGCAGATCACCCATTGAACTAACAAAACACTTGTTCATCTGGTAAATCCATCGTTGATGCTGACACCTCAGTCCAGAAACAATGAATTTGTATGAGGACAAACGATAGCTATAGCCATTACTCATCCCCATACAGTGGAGGTGAGCAGGAAACCGCTGGAAAGAAACCCTTTCCGATAGTTATGTGCTCATCAGTGCAGTATAAATGGACCTTAAAGGGGTTTTCCAAGACTTTATTACTTTTTTTTTTTCCTTTATTTCTTTCTTCCCTTCATGATACAAATAATGAATAAAACAATCACTTTTAACTTTTATAGAAAACCCAACACCCTCCCCCCCCCCCGCTCTGATGGAGATAACATTACTATCGAGCTTAAAACTTTATTCTGGATAATATTTTTGGTTTTCTTTCCAAGCCATTAGAGTTGGAATTTTCTCACTCATCCAAGTTTTAGTTATAAGATATCTAGCTAAAAATAATGCTTGCAAAATCTTCAGTTTGACCCTCTTTGGAGCTTTTACCTCCGAATCTTCTTCCAACAGGATCAATTTCAGATCCCAATTTACATCATATTGTGCTATCTTAGACGTTTCATCACAGACCTCTCTCCAGAAACATTAAATTTTGGGACATGACCAGATTAGATGTAGAAAATCCGCTCCGGACCCCATTTATTTAATTGACTTGGTGTATAGTAAATCCTATGGATCCAACTATGTTGGATTAATCTAAATCTCATGCTTTTTAATGTATGTCTAATATTCTCATATATCAGATTCAGTTGAGCTTCAGTGATATCCCCTATCTCTTCCTTCCATTTTGCAATTTTGCTTGTTCACCAATCAATTCTTTGTATATCAATGCAAGCCTATTCCTTCTAATTTCCTTCCCCTGTATTCTAGTTATCAATCCTTTAGGTGTAATATACTCAATTGGCTTCTCCTTACTTATAGCATGTTTAAGTTGGATATATTCATATTTATATCTTTCCATAATCCCAAACCTTTTCTTTATTTCTTCCCAGCTTATCACCTGGCCTTCTGAAAGGACATCACTAATTTTCCTAATCCCTTTTTCCTCTAATTTTCTTAGTATTTTAATTTTACTTATCTCGGGAAATTTACTGTTATTCCATATTGGAGCAAAGTGGAAAATATTATTTTGACCCGTTGCTATCTTTGTCTCCTTCCATGTTTTTACCATTGCCTTAACGCTTACTAATTTTCCCATCTCTGAGTCCTCAAGCCACCCGGATTCGAGTATCTCCCATATATCTTTGAACCACCTGTTGCCTCTTTTCAGGATCTCTCCCCAAAAGGGGTCCTCCCCCCAGTCCATTAGAGTATATAATTGGCTAGCCAGAAAGAATAACCTGAAATCTGGTATAGCTAGCCCTCCTCTCTCTCTAGGGAGACTTAAATTTTCTAATTTTATCCGGACTCGTTTATGGCCCCAAATTAAATCATTTAGTGTTTTAATTTTTTTAAATGTCCTTTCATCCGGCCATGTTGGGGAAGATGTAAATACATATAGGATCTTAGGTTGGATAACGGATTTGACAAGGAAAATCCTGTCAGACCTAGATAGAGGTAATCCATTCCAGACCCTTACTTTCTGTTCTATTTCTCTTAATATTTGATGAGTATTGATGTTATAGAATTCTGATAAATCAGCTGAAAGGTTAATCCCCAGGTACTTAAAACTGCCATCCCTGTCTAATATTTTAATATTACCATATTTCCCCACAGATCTAATTCCCACAGGGAGAAGAACGGATTTTCCCCAGTTTACCGAATATCCCGAGACACTACCATATTCTTCAGTAATTTCCATTAATGGTTCAATCTCATCATCTGGATCTTTTAAAAATAGCAAGATGTCATCTGCATACATGGTGATCTTGTCCTCTCTCCCCCTGGCTCCGAAACCGGAAATCCCATCATCTGCTCTGATCTTAATAGCCAAAGGTTCAATTACTAAAGAAAAGAGCAAGGGGGAAAGAGGACAACCCTGCCTCGTCCCTCTACATAGAGAAAAAATCTCAGAGGGTGTACCCTCTACCAGCACGGACGCCCTAGCCCCCCTATATAAGGTCTTTATCATTTCTATAAAATTTTCCCCAATCCCAAATTTCTTCATTACCCCCCAGAGGAACTCCCACTCCACCCTGTCAAAAGCTTTCTCAGCATCCAATGACAGGATGGAGTGGGATCCCTCCCCTCCACCTAACTGAACATTCCCCAACAGTCTTTGAATGCTCAGTCGTGTAGATCTATCTGGTACAAAGCCATTTTGATCTTTATGTATTAGCTTCGGAATAAATTCAAAAGTCTGTTTGCTAATATTTTTGCGAAAAGCTCAGTGTTAATAAGGGATATGGGGCGATACGACTGCACCTCCAACGGATCTTTCCCCCCTTTTGGGACCAATACTGTCCACGCCTCCTTCATTGATTCCGGCATTTGACCATCCCTGCATGAGGAATTTAATATTCTAATTAGGGCTGGCAAGAGAATATCTTGATAAGATCTATATACTTCATAAGGCAGCCCATCAGTACCTGGGGATGAGTTACCTTTTGTTTGTTTCAAAGCTAATTTTAGTTCCTGAATTGTAATAGGGGCATCTAATTTTTCTCTCTCTTCATTTGATAACGTAGGGACATTTTTTTATATCTTTTAGATAAGCCTCAATATCTGAGACCATCTTAGTGGACTCGAACCTATATAATTCTGAATAGAACTTTACAAATTCTTCTTTGATTTCTTTCTCCCAAGACACAATCCTACCAGCTTGATTTCTAATTGCCATGATCCTATTATTTGATTTTTGGTTTTAAATCAGATTCATCAAATATCTGTTAGGCGTTCCTTCTTGCAAAAATCTTTTTTTCCCTTTAAACAATGCCTTACTCTTTGCCTTTTCCATAAGATAATTTTCTATTTCTACCTGAGAATCTAACCATTTAGTCTCATTAGCTGGTATATTACTATGAAGAAACTCTGCCTCAGATATCTCAAGATTGCTTCTTAACTCCATTTCTTTGCTGAAAAGTCTTCTTTTTCCTCCTTATCTTTTTTATATATACATATGCTTTCAACATATCCCAAACTTGTGCTCCCAATTAAGCATCAGATCCAATAATCCTTAGATGATTTGTATGGTCACTTCTTGTTAAATACTTGATTTTTCCTATCCCAGCAAAGTTCTTATTACACAACACTATTCTAGACAGAGTATTTGCCGATTTGTTATAACAGGAATAAACTCTAGCCTTGGATTCCTCTCCCTCCAAATATCTATTAATCCCAATTCTACACTTATCCTTCTTAAAGCAGTAGAAACTGAGTAATTTTGCGAGTCCCTATAGGCCTATATCTATCTAAGTTCTCATCAAATACCCCATTAAAATCACCTACCACCAAAAATAAACATTCCTCTATTTGTGAATAGTACATATATACTCTTTTAAGAATTTCATGAGTAAAAGGAGGGGGAACATAAATAAATACTAGTACACACCGAATATTATTAATTTTACAGTGTAAAAACACAAAACTCTAATGTGTCTATTTTTTTATCTATCAACTTCCAGATAATTCTGTTGTGTACCATTACACTTACTCCTCTTGCGTGTGAGGAAAAAAAAAGAGTGATATTGAAAAGACCAAAGCCTTTTATGTATTTTCCCTACTGTGTCCTTTGTCAGGTGAGATTCAGTAAAGCATATTATTGCCGGCAAATAGGAATTCAGTGAGTCAAAAATTGCAATTCGTTTAAATCTACTTCCTAACCCCCTAGTGTTCCAAACTATTAGTCTAAAATTCCCTACGTGCATTCTTTAGTGTAAAGTTAAAAAAAAAAAAAAAAAAAAAAAACAACACCTACATTAGTATATTGAGACCAACCTAGAACTAAGTATCCTCCATCAGAGCATCCCCCCCCCCCTCCCCCATCTGACCCGTGTTTCTAATCCTCACGAGTCCCTTCACTGTGCATTACTCCTCCGTGTCGTTCCCTTGCACTTTACAATTAGTTAGATAGCCCTTCAGCGTCCATCCAGACAAAGGCCTCCTCTGGAGACTGGAAAAACACTGGTTCGTTGTCCTTTATTACTCTGAGTTTTGCGGGATAAAGTAATGAGTCTTTGTTATTTTTCTTTAGTCTTTTTTTAGCTTCTTTAGAGAACCGCTTCTTCTGCAGCATAATCGGGAAAGGCAAAGATCTTTTCATTATTAAACTTAACTTCTCCCTTTTCCCTCATCTTCCTTAGTATGAGCTCTTTGTCGTTGAAGCTTAAGACCTTAACAATTAGCGTGCGAGGTCTACTACCCACTGGAAGCGGTTTTAGGGGCATTCGATGAGCCCTTTCAATTGAGAATTGTGCAGACAAATTTTCGGCTCCTACTGTTTCTTTAATCCAATCCTGGATCATTAGATTGGGGTTCCTCCCTTCTATCCCCTCTGGAAATCCCACAAATCTCAGATTGCATCTTTGGGACCTATCCTCCAGGTCTGTTACCTTATCTTTCAACAATTTATTATCCAATTTTAATGTGGCCAGCTCCTTTTTAACATCTGGGACATCCTTTTCAATTATACTGACCCTCCTCTCTACCTTCCCACATCTTTCTCGGATTTTATTAAAGTCGTTCCTCATCAGGGAGATCTCTGTTCCCATGCCATCAATTTTTGTTGCAAGGTTACTTACTGAATCCTTGTAGCTACTTATAGCTAAGAGAATATCATTTAACCATGGAGGTGGGTCTAGCCCTGCTCCTTGAATCTGGTCATTTTCAATTAGAGGCTCTAGATCTTTAGCCCCTTGGTTCTTATTTGTATCCTTTTTCCCTCCCATGTTTCTAGGAGAAGAGAGATACTTGTCAAGTTTACCAGCTTTAGAGTCTTTGGAAGGGGACAATGACTTCCTTAGTTTGGCGGGCATGTTCCCAAGCCAGTTAGTTAGTTTTACAGATTACTTTACTGTGAAATACTATTACAAAGATAATCCAACAATTTAAGTAAATCCAGCAACGCCTTCACATTAACCCCCACTATTCAGTTCACACTGGACTTGTTAATATGTTAGAGGGGTTAGTCCTTGTTCAGATTGAATCAGTTCAAAAAGAAATCTTCTCATTAACCCCCGGTTTCCCAGTAAGAGCACTCTTCGCATTAACCCCTACTCTTCAAACCAGCAATCTTTTTTTTTTTTTTTTCCAGATTAGAATAGGGGCTAGCCCAAGCTAGTAATATATTGACGCAGCAGGAGAGAAGCTTCAAAGTACTGTATGTTAGGGGTAAAAATGAGATTTCCACCAAATTAGATAGGTCTCACCACTCTAGTAGCTCTGCTGATTTTCTGGGGGGGGGAATTAGATTCCTCTCCACTTTCTCAGGGCACTTCCACCGAACCAGAGCCGCTTAGTGAGGATTCCTCCAGCAGAACCGAGCACTCCTCGCAGCACTTACTCCGTGCTACCTCCGCCAGGGCTCGTCAGCGTCTCCTCTATCGCCGCTGCTCCACTTTCCCAGCAGCTGACCGGGGTTCTCCGCGAGCCTCTCGAGTTCTCTGCCTCTCCGCCACCCGAGCCGCGCAAGTCACCGTGGTCTCCGTCAGCCCGACCGTCCTTCGCCAATTCCAGAGCGCCTTCTCCCCCAATCACTCTATCTCCTCCTCCTCCGCAAGTAGACAGATCGTGGTCCTTCCAAATTCCCGGACTGTGCTTGCCTGGGGTTGAACCCCAGCTAGTTTGCCGCTTAGAAGGGTAACAGGATCACCTGGGACGCACGAGCGAGCCGGAGCACACCTCAGCCTACTCCTCAGCTCCTCCTCGAGACTTTATTACTTATGACTATCTGATTGGTGAGGGTCCGACACCCGGGACCCCTGCTCTTCAGCTGTTTGAGAAGGCACTGTTACCCACAGTAGCGCCATGGCCTTCTCTCAGTTTAGTGTAGGCCATCTTTGTAGAATAGCTTGGTAGACTACACTCTATCATCTAATGGTAAAGACATTAACCGAGAAATACTGTATTGTCAATATATTTATAGTTGGGGCATTAGTTGTACGTTAGTGTAGTATATAGTACTTGCACTTAGTGTATTGATGCCCACTTCTTTGATTGGTCCAAACAGGATGAAAGATACCCTGAGCAAAACACACTTTTTTGAAGTGACTCAGTCATTTTGCTAAAATCTATACTGACCAGCTCCAGCACAAGCTGCCTGCCTCCTGCTGCTGATTGACTTTTTCTATTGTAACCAGCAATGGTGGGAAGGAAGCAACAAGGAGAGCCGGGAGCTCATGAATATGAGGACTCTCCATTGTGTGTTGAGCGGCCTTTAGCATTTAGCTTGTTCTGAAACTGCCCAGTACAAACTTTATCAAAATAATTAGATCATTTCATTTTAATAAAAACTACCTTACTTGCTAATAACAGTAAACTGAATTATAGAAGACACACACACAATACATGAGTATTTATACAACTGACTTTTTTTCTGATTGGAACAGTTCACTTCACTTTTCTTCTCTATTCGCTCCTGACCACCATAGCAAGTTCTTCTGAAGACTGCAGAGCTTGCTGTGGAGACATATTTGCCAAAGGGGGGTTAAGAGATAGCAATCGCATGTCGTCCTGGAGCCTGAGGGGGGCCCAAAAACTCCTCTGACACCAAATGGCACAAGGTAACAGGGTGGCATGTTACATATTTTGCAATTGGACAAAATCAGCTGCTGCAGAACTTTTTAATAACACCTCACCTATTGCAGAAATACATAAGATTTTGGTCACATCTGCATGAGAGGTTCCATTATAAGCATCCACTGCAGATCAAAAATGGTGAATAAAATAGTGCAACATACTGAACTATTTTGTTTGGTAATATCATTGTATTGTCACTGTGATCGATAGGAACCTTCGGGTTCTGCTGTTGTCCATGATGTGCCAGATCCAGCGATGTCCTATGACTGAGCAGAACAGCGTAAATCACAAAACTACAACTATTAGAGATGAGCGAGTAGTGAAATATTCGAAAGTTCGAAATTCGATTCGAATAGACCGCGAAATTCGACTATTCGACCGACTATCGAATCCCATTAAAGTCTATGGGAAAAAAATGCTCGCCACTTGGAAATCTCAATTCGACCACTTGGAGGTCACCAAGTCCACCCTGAAACCTCAGAAAAGGATGCCAACACTGCTGGAATGCAACTGGGACAGCAGGGGAAGCATGTCTGGGTGCATATAACGCGCCCAAGTCGCACTATTACGCCACTATCACAGCCTCTCAACAATACACTCCAAAGACAATCTAACCTCTCTGTAAAGTGAGACCATACAAGGAAACCTTCTTTCCTCTACATTGCCATGGACCCAAGCCAAACTAGACAAAAAAGAAATGAAATTCTGCACCCCTTAAAATCACGTTGCCTATGACAACCACAGATGGCATAGGCAAGGGGGAAAGCAAATAGACCCCACCCCTAATTGTCATTGTGTGTGTGTGTGAGATGTGGTCAGACATGTCTTCTTTAAATGTAAAAAACAACTCAAACACATGCAGAAGCCTTAAAATGCCCAAATTGTTGGCGCTAGAGATGTCAGTGACCCGACCTGGCCCAGTGTCATGTCTAGCAGGTAAAGCAGTGGGGATGTTGAGGGATGCGTAGGACCGCAAAAGGCAGGAAGAGGCCGTGGGCTGGCCAGAGGCTCATGGAAAATTTTGTGGAGGCCCAAGAGGTGAGACGTCTTAAAAATTATGTGGAGGCCCAAGAGCTGAGACCTCTTAAAAATTATGTGGAGGCCCAAGAGGTGAGATCTCTTAAAAATTATGTGGAGGCCCAAGAGGTGAGACCTCTTAAAAATTGTGTGGAGGCTAAAGAGGTGAGACCTCTTAAAAATTATGTGGAGGCCCAAGAGGTGAGACCTGTTAAAAATTGTGTGGAGGCCCAAGAGGTGAAGACCTTTAAAATTTGTGGAGGCCCAAGAGGTGAGACCTCTTAAAAATTTTGTGGAGGCCCAAGAGTGAGACTCTTGAAAAAATTTTGTGGAGGCCCAAGAGGTGAGACCTCTTAAAGATTTTGTGGAGGCCCAAGAGGTGAGACCTCTTAAAAATTTTTGTGGAGGCCCAAGAGGTGAGACTGAAAAATTTGTGGAGGCCCAAGAGGTGAGACCTTGATAAAATTTTGTGGAGGCCCAAAGAGGTGAGACCTGTTAAAAATTTTGTGGAGGCCCAAGAGGGTGAGACCTGAGTTAAAATTTTGTGGAGGCCCAAGGAGGTGAGACCTGTTAAAAATTTTTGGGAAGAGGTGAGACCTGTGATAAAATTTGTGGAGGCCCAAGAGGTGAGACCTGTTAAAAATTTGTGGAGGCCCAAGAGGTGAGACCTTGATAAAATTATGTGGAGGCCCAAGAGGTGAGACCTGATTTTGTGGAGGCCCAAGAAGTGAGACTTGATAAATTTTGTGGAGGCCCAAGAGGTGAGAGACCTTGATAAAATTTTGTGGAGGCCCAAGAGGTGAGACCTTGATAAAATTTTGTGGAGGCCCAAGAGGTGAGACCTCTTAAAATTTTGTGGAGGCCCAAGAGGTGAAACCTGTTAAAAATTTTTGTGGAGGCCCAAGAGGTGAGAGGAGGCCCAAGGAGGTGAGACCTCTAAAAAATGGTGGAGGCTTGAGACCTCTTAAAAAATATGTGGAGGCCCAAGAGGTGAGACCTGTTAAAAATTGTGTGGAGCCCAAGAGGTGAGACCTCTTAAACATTTTGTGGAGAGCCCAAAAGGTGAGAGCTTAAAATTTGTGAAGAGGTGAGACCTTGAAAAATTTTGTGGAGGCCAAGAGGTGAGACCTCTTAAACATTTTGTGGAGGCCAAGAGGTGAGACCTCTTAAAAAATTTTGTGGAGGCCCAAGAGGTGAGACCTTGATAAAATTATGTGGAGGCCCAAGAGGTGAGACCTGTTAAAAATTTTGTGGAGGCCCAAGAGGTGAGACCTGTTAAAAATTTTTTTTGTGGAGGCAAGAGGTGAGACCTTGATAAAATTTTGTGAGGCCCAAGAGGTGAGATTTTGTGGAAGGCCCAGAGGTGAGACCTTGATAAAATTTTGTGGAGGCCCAAGAGGTGAGACCACCTTAAAATTGTGGAGGCCCAAGAGGTGAGTGATTTGTGCCCAAGAGGTGAGACCTGTGAGGTAACATTTTGTGGAGGCCCAAGAGGGAGCTTGATAAAATTTGTGGAGGCCCAAGAGGTGAGACCTGTTAAAAAATTTTGTGGAGGCCCAAGAGGTGAGACCTTGATAAAATTTGTGGAGGCCCAAGAGGTGAGAAAATTGTGGGGCAAAGGTGAGAATTTGTGGAGGCCCAAGAGGTGAGACCTTGTGGAGACCTGAGAAAAATTTTGTGGAGGCCCAAGAGGTGAGACCTTGATAAAAATTTTGTGGAGGCCCAAGAGGTGAGACCTGTTAAAAATTTTGTGGAGGCCCAAGAGGTGAGATTAAAAATGTGGAGTGCCAAGAGGTGAGACCTTAAAAATTTTGTGAGGCCCAAGAGGTGAGACCTTGATAAAATTTTGTGGAGGCCCAAGAGGTGAGACCTGTTAAAAAATTTTGTGGAGGGTGACTGAGACCAAAAATTTTGTGGGAGGCCCAAGAGTGAGACCTGAAAAAATTTTGTGGAGGACCAAGAGGTGAGACCTTGAATAAATTTTGTGGAGGCCCAAGAGGTGAGATTTTGTGGAGGCCAAGAGGTGAGACCTGTTAAAATTTTGTGGAGGCCCAAGAGGTGAGACCTCTTAAAAATTGTGTTTAAAAATTTTGTGGAGGCAAGAGGTGAGACGTGGAGGCCCAAAAATTTTTGTGGAGGCCAAGAGGTGAGCTTAAACATTTTGTGGAGGCCCAAGAGGTGAGACCTTTAAAAATTTTGTAAGATTTTGTGGAGGCCCAAGAGGTGAGACCTCTTAAAAATTTTGTGGAGGCCAGAGGTGAGGTGATATAAAATATGTGGAGGCCCAAGAGGTGAGACTGTTAAAAATTTTGTGGAGGCCCAAGAGGTGAGACCTTGATAAAATTTTGTGGAGGCCCAAGAGGTGAGACCTTGATTTGTGGTGAGACCTTGATTTTGTGGAGGCCCAGAAGGTGAGACCAATTTTTTGTGGAGGCCCAAGAGGTGAGACCCTGTTAAAATAAAAGATGTGCCCAGAGAGTGTGGAGGCCAAGAGGTGAGACTTAAAATTATGTGGCCCAAGAAGTGAGACCTGTTAAAAATTTTGTGGAGGCCAGAGGTGAGACCTGTAAAAATTTTGTGGAAGGGATGAGACCTCTTAAAAATTATGTGGAGGTCCAAGAGGTGAGGTGAGACCTGTTAAAAATTTGTGGAGCCCAAGAGGTGAGACCTGTTAAAAAATGTGGAGGCCAAGAGGTGAGACCTGTTAAAAATTTTGTGGAGGCCCAAGAGGTGAGACCTTGATAAAATTTTGTGGAGGCCAAGAGGTGAGACCTTGATAAAATTTTGTGGAGCCCAAGAGGTGAGACCTGGATAAAATTTTGTGGAGGCCCAAGAGGTAGACCTTGATAAAATTTTGTGGAGGCCCAGAGGTGAGAGGTGAAAAATTTTTTGATAAAATTTTGTGGAAGAGGTGATAAAATTTCTGTGGAGGCCCAAGAGGTGAGACCTGTTAAAAATTTTGTGGAGGCCCAAGAGGTGAGACCTCTTAAAAAATTATGGGAGGTCCAAGAGGTGAGACCTCTTAAACATTTGTGAGGCCAAGAGGTGAGACCTGTAAAAATTTTGTGGAGGCCCAAGAGGTGAGACCTGTTAAAATTTTGTGGAGGCCCAAGAGGTGAGACCTGTTGAGAAAAAATTTTGTGGAGGCCCCCAAGAGTGGACCTTGAGACCTCTTTTGGGGCCCAAGAGGTGAGACCTTTATGGAGGCCCAAGAGGTGAGACCTTAAAAATTTTGTGGAGGCCCCATTTTGGAGGCCAAGAGGTGAGACTGTTAAAAATTTTTGAGGCCCAAGAGGAGACCTGTTAAAAATTATGTGGAGGCCCAAGAGTGAGACCTCTTAAACATTTTGTGGAGGCCCAAGAGGTGAGACCTCTTAAACATTTTGTGGAGCCCAAGAGGTGAGCCATAAATATATAAATTTTTTTCTTATTTACGGAGCAATTCTACGGCGGTTAAAGGAGGAGGAGGAGGAGGTGGAGGAGGAAATGGCACTTCATACAGATGGCACTTCACTTTTGGCTGCTTTCCACTGTTGGAGAAGCAAAGTCCGGGTCAATCCACTTGCTGTTCATTTTGATTAGCGTCAGCCTGTCGGCACTGTCGGTTGACAGGCGGCTGCGCTTATCGGTTATAATGCCCCCGGCTGCGCTGAACACCCTTTCTGATAGCACGCTGGCGGCAGGGCAGGCAAGCACCTCCAAGGCGTACAGGGACAGTTCCAGCCACGTGTCCAACTTGGAGACCCAGTAAGTGTAGGACGCCGAGGGATCGGGGAGGACAGGGGTACGGTCTGCCAGGTACTCCCGCAACATCCGCCGATACTTGTCCCTCCTGCTGATAGCGGGCCCGCAGTGATGGAAGTTGCACGAGGGGGTGCCATGAACGTGTCCCACACCTTGGAGAGTGTTCCCCTGGTGGCTGTGGGCCTGATCGATGTTGTGGGACTCTGGGAGACCCTCTCCTCTCTGCCGCCAGCGATGGTGGGTGGGAAAATCTCCATCATGTTCTGCACGAGTTCCCTCTGGTATTCCAGCAATCGATTCGTCCTCTCCTCTACCGGAATAAAAGAAGAGACGTTATCTTTATACCGGGGGTCCAGGATTGCGAAGACCCAGTACAGTTTTGTTCTCCACTATCCGGACAACACGTGTGTCCCGGGAAAAGCAGCCCAGCATGAAGTCAGCCATGTGTGCCAGACTCTGAATAGGCATGACCTCACTGCCCCCACCAGAAGGATCACTTGCCATTTCCTCCTCTTCCTCTTCCGCCTCCTCTCCGCCCCATCCGCGCTGAACCAATGGGACGCACACAGCCTGACTGCTACCCTCGCCGCCAGCATCCTCCTCCTCTTCCACAGCCACCTCCACGTCGTCCTCCTCCTCCTCATCCTCCTCCTCCTGCAACTGCCACCGAGAAGCAGACAAAAGTGTGGTCTGACTGTGTAGCTCCGTTGCGTCTCCTCCTACCCCCGTCTCCTCTGCGTGCAATGCGTTCTCCCTTATTGCGATGAGTGATTCTTTAAGGACGCATAGGAGCGGGATGGTTACGCTCACTATAGCGTCCTCGCTGCTGACCTTCTTGGTGGACTCCTCAAAGATACGCAGTACATCGCATATGTCTGCCATCCATGGCCACTCGTGGTTGGCAAACTGAGGGAGCTGAGTTGGAGGCACGCGTGGATTCATAATCTGGTACTCCATCAATGCTCTCTGCTGCTCACACACCCTGGCCAACATGGAATAGGTGGAATTCCAGCGAGTCGGCAGGTCGCACAACAGCCGATGTTCAGGCAAATGGAGGCGTTGCTGGAGTTTTTTAAGCTAGCAGCAGCTACAGTTGACTTCCGAAAGTGAGCGCACAAGCGCCGCACTTTCACCAGTAGCTCTGCCAGGTTGGGGTAAGTCTTTAGAAATTTTTGGACTACCAGATTAAAAACGTGGGCCAGGCATGGTACGTGATTGAGTTCGGCAAGCTCCAGAGCCGCCACCAGGTTACGGCCGTTATCGCACACGACCATGCCTGGTCCTAGCTGCAGCGGCGACAGCCACATCTCCGTCTGCTGCAATATGGCGTCCCTCACCTCTGGGGCGCTGTGCTTCCTGTCGCCCAAGCTGATGAGCTTAAGCACCGCCTGCTGACGTCTCCCCGCGCCAGTGCTGCAACGCTTCCAGCTAGCGGCTGAGGGCGATGTTAAGGCAGAGGAGGAGGAGGAGGAGGAGGGGGGTTTATCAGAACCCATGCTGGCAATCTTGGGCGGGGGTGGTAGGTAGGCCGTCTCTGTTTGCGACCCCGTCCCCGCTTCCACTACATTCACCCAGTGTGCCGTCAAAGAGATGTATCGTCCCTGGCCGCAAGCGCTTGTCCACGAGTCGGTGGTCAAGTGGACCTTTGCGCTGACTGCGTACCTCAGGGCCCGCCTGATGTTACGCGACACGTGCTGGTGCAGGGCGGGGACGGCACTCCGGGAAAAGTAGTGGCGGCTGGGGACGGAATAGCGAGGTGCGGCAGCCGCCATCAGGTCGCGGAAGGCCTGCGTCTCCACAAGCCTAAACGGCAACATCTCCAGGGCCAGCAGTTTGGAGATGTGGCAGTTTAAGGCTTGGGCTTGGGGGTGACTCGAGGCGTACTTCCGCCTGCGGTCGAACGCCTGCGAGATGGACAGTTGTTGGGACGAGGAGTGTGAAGGTGCAGGCGAAGAGGCGGGGGAAGGGGAGGCTGAAGGAGAAGGCCCCAAAGTAGCCGAGGCAGAGGCAGATGTGGAGGTGTCCTGGCTGGAGGTCTGGACCGCAGTGGCAGCACACAACACAGGGGAAGAGGCAGTGGCAGCAAGACCGGGCGCAGGTTGTATTGCGTTTGCTCTCTCCCACTCAGCCCAGTGCTTGACTTCCAAGTGACGCCGCATGCCTGAGGTGGTCAGATTGCTCTTCTCAGAGCCCCTACTCAGTTTTGAGTGGCAGAGTGTGCAAACCGCGCTCAGTTTGTCATCCGCACAAACATTAAAAAATCTCCACACCACAGAAGTACGAGGCCTCGATGGGGGAGCTTCGCGCGACTGCCCGCTGCCGGGAACAGCTTCGGCCCTGCTGGCTGTGGCCTCACTTCTCTGTCTGGACTGTCCTCTGCCTCTGGACATCCCTCTGCCTGTGGACATCCCTCTGCCTGTGGACATCCCTCTGCCTCTGGACATCCCTCTGCCTCTTGCTGCCTTTTTCGGTGCTGCGCAGACCACCACCTCTCCACTGCTTTCCTCGCTGGACATCACCCCTGGCCAAGTGGGGTCGGTCATTTCGTCATCCACCACCTCAACTTCCTCACTCTGCTCCTCCTCCTGCCCACTGGACATTCCAACAGCCTCCCTTGATGGCAACTGCGTCTCATCATCATCATCGCTCATGATAACAGATGCTGGCTCAGGGTCCACATCAGCAGGAGATGGCGAAAACTCAAGTGTTTGGGCATCACTACAAACAAATTCCTCTGCTAGCTCCTGGGATTCTTCCGGCACATCTGAAAAAGGACCCGAAAAGAGCTCCTGGGAGGGGTCAATGGTGGGATGACTCTGTTGGCCAGGTGTGGAGGAAGGAGGGTCAGAGTGAGACTGTGTGGATGACTGGCTGGTGGACAACTGTGTGGAAGCGCTATCGGCTATCCATTGCACCACCTGTTCAACCTGCTCAGGCCTCAACAGCGGTGTAACCCGCCCCCTGCTTAACTGTCCCATAAAGGCAGGGATTCTGGATGAGCGGGATCCTGGCTGACCCTCACCAGCACGCATTGTATCCCCACTGCTTCAACAAGGCCCCCAACAGCATTTCCGCGCCCCCGTCCTCGTCCACGTCCTATTCCGCTAGCCCCCCTCCGCATTTTTTTTTTTTTTGGTTACAATATTTTGCCTTCACAGCCGTGAAATTATTTTGCAAGAGAACGCACAGTACAGTTGCCAATTATAAGGCCTATATATTTTATAGTTCAAGGTACACAGCCGTGTACTAACTTTTCAGACGGTGGGTATAAACACCAGGTATTTAAATAATTTTGCAAGAGAACGCACAGTACAGTTGCCTAGTATAAGGCCTATATATTTTATAGTTCAAGGTACACAGCCGTGTACTAACTTTTCAGACGGTGGGTATAAACACCAGGTATTTAAATAATTTTGCAAGAGAACGCACAGTACAGTTGCCTAGTATAAGGCCTATATATTTTATAGTTCAAGGTACACAGCCGTGTACTAACTTTCAGACGGTGGGTATAAACACCAGGTATTTAAATAATTTTGCAAGAGAACGCACAGTACAGTTGCCATTATAAGGCCTATATATTTTATAGTTCAAGGTACACAGCCGTGTACTAACTTTCAGACGGTGGGTATAAACACCAGGTATTTAAATAATTTTGCAAGAGAACGCACAGTACAGTTGCCTAGTATAAGGCCTATATATTTTATAGTTCAAGGTACACAGCCGTGTACTAACTTTTCAGACGGTGGGTATAAACACCAGGTATTTAAATAATTTTGCAAGAGAACGCACAGTACAGTTGCCTAGTATAAGGCCTATATATTTTATAGTTCAAGGTACACAGCCGTGTACTAACTTTTCAGACGGTGGGTATAAACACCAGGTATTTAAATAATTTTGCAAGAGAACGCACAGTACAGTTGCCTAGTATAAGGCCTATATATTTTATAGTTCAAGGTACACAGCCGTGTACTAACTTTTCAGACGGTGGGTATAAACACCAGGTATTTAAATAATTTTGCAAGAGAACGCACAGTACAGTTGCCTAGTATAAGGCCTATATATTTTATAGTTCAAGGTACACAGCCGTGTACTAACTTTTCAGACGGTGGGTATAAACACCAGGTATTTAAATAATTTTGCAAGAGAACGCACAGTACAGTTGCCTAGTATAAGGCCTATATATTTTATAGTTCAAGGTACACAGCCGTGTACTAACTTTTCAGACGGTGGGTATAAACACCAGGTATTTAAATAATTTTGCAAGAGAACGCACAGTACAGTTGCCTAGTATAAGGCCTATATATTTTATAGTTCAAGGTACACAGCCGTGTACTAACTTTTCAGACGGTGGGTATAAACACCAGGTATTTAAATAATTTTGCAAGAGAACGCACAGTACAGTTGCCTAGTATAAGGCCTATATATTTTATAGTTCAAGGTACACAGCCGTGTACTAACTTTTCAGACGGTGGGTATAAACACCAGGTATTTAAATAATTTTGCAAGAGAACGCACAGTACAGTTGCCAATTATAAGGCCTATATATTTTATAGTTCAAGGTACACAGCCGTGTACTAACTTTTCAGACGGTGGGTATAAACACCAGGTATTTAAATAATTTTGCAAGAGAACGCACAGTACAGTTGCCTAGTATAAGGCCTATATATTTTATAGTTCAAGGTACACAGCCGTGTACTAACTTTTCAGACGGTGGGTATAAACACCAGGTATTTAAATAATTTTGCAAGAGAACGCACAGTACAGTTGCCTAGTATAAGGCCTATATATTTTATAGTTCAAGGTACACAGCCGTGTACTAACTTTTCAGACGGTGGGTATAAACACAGGTATTTAAATAATTTTGCAAGAGAACGCACAGTACAGTTGCCAATTATAAAGGCCTATATATTTTATAGTTCAAGGTACACAGCCGTGTACTAACTTTTCAGACGGTGGGTATAAACACCAGGTATTTAAATAATTTTGCAAGAGAACGCACAGTACAGTTGCCTAGTATAAAGGCCTATATATTTTAATAGTTCAAGGTACACAGCCGTGTACTAACTTTTCAGACGGTGGGTATAAACACCAGGTATTTAAATAATTTTGCAAGAGAACGCACAGTACAGTTGCCTAGTATAAGGCCTATATATTTTATAGTTCAAGGTACACAAGCCGTGTACTAACTTTTCAGACGGTGGTATAAACACCAGGTATTTAAATAATTTTGCAAGAGACGCACAGTACAGTTGCCAAGTATAAGGCCTATATATTTTATAGTTCAAGGTACACAGCCGTGTACTAACTTTTCAGACGGTGGGTATAAACACCAGGTATTTAATAATTTGCAAGAGAACGCACAGTACAGTTGCCTATTATAAGGCCTATATATTTTATAGTTCAAGGTACACAGCCGTGTACTAACTTTTCAGACGGTGGGTATAAACACCAGGTATTTAAATAATTTGCAAGAGAACGCACAGTTACAGTTGCCTAGTATAAGGCCTATATATTTTTCATAGTTCAAAGGTACACCAGCCGTGTACTAACTTTTCCAGACGAGTGGGCTTAAACAGCGTATTTAAATAATTTTGCCAAGAGAACGCACCAGTATAAGTTGCCTTAGTATTAGAGGCCCTATATTAATTTTATAGCTGTCAAGTAACACCAGCCGTGGTACTAAACTTTCAGACGGTGGGTAATTAACACCAGGTATTTAAATTAGTTTGCCAAGGAGAACGGCCCACCTGTTACCCCAGTTTGCCCAAATTATAAGGCCTATATATTTTATAGTTCAAGGTACACAGCCAGTAGTGCGCAAATATAGTTTTGGTATGTAGCAGAGCACCTAAATACACCACTAATGCCCTTCTCTCTGTCCCTACTCCAGCAGCTATGCCTGAATACAGCAGCCGTTCTCTGTAAAGTCATATTGTAGTAAAGCTATCACTGTACTGCACTATAGTAGCCCTGATAAGGCTTTTAATCACGCTCCTGCCTGTCCAACAGCTAAAACCTG
>ONZH01015526.1:0-51375 GCA_900303285.1 Rhinella marina | reverse complement strand
CTGTAGGTGGGGGGGCAGGCTGTGGGGAAGGAGGTTGAGCTGGAAGAGCCAGAGGAGTGCCCCCTGGGCTAGCGTGTGTGGTGGTGACAACAGCCGGATGTAGTTAGAATGACGACGCAGGACCCCAACTTAAAATTTAGCATCAACCGGTACAGTCGTAAATTATGAGATTGATCAAGTGTGGTATGTCTTCTATGTATACTACTCAGTTTAATACCGTATATGGCATCTATCCGGAAAAATAGTTTGGAGAGAGAGAAAGATAGGAAAAAGACGTAAATTGTTTTGAGAGAGGGCCTGTAGGTGGGGGGGGCACGCTGGGGGGAAGGAGGTTGAGCTGGAAGAGCCAGAGGAGTGCCCCCTGGGCTAGCGTGTGTGGTGGTGACAACAGCCGGATGTAGTTAGAATGACGACGCAGGACCCCAATTTAAAATTTAGCATCAACCGGTACAATTGTCAATTATGAGCTCGATCAAGTGTGGCATGACTTTTTAGATGGAGATTGCATGTGGTCACGTACTCCCTGGAACCCCATAGTCACCCCTTCTCTGATGTGCTACCCCAGAACATTCTCTGCCCCAATTCGCAAGACCTTTTGCAGTCTACGTGTGCCGACAGTGGGCATTTACCAGTGTTGTCTGAGGAGGTGGTGGACAATGGCGAGACACAGGTGTCGGGGGGTGAGGTAGTTGTATGGGAAGCAAGTTACAGTGGGGAGTCCTTGGGGGGACTTTCTCATGATGGGACAGATTCAACTTGGGTGGATCAGGCACAGGAACAGATCTTTTTTTTTTTTTGTGTGTTTATTTAACTTTTATTTAGCACAAATAACCACAGAGATATTTATTTGTTATCTTCGCTGCGCAGTCTGGCGTTGGGGTTCGTCTCTTTGATGGCGAGCTGTGCCGCTCTCTCCACAATGGTCTTTAGGTTCTTTGAGGAGACGTTGTGGGCGATTTCTGCAAAGAAGGACTTGTTACTCATCAACAGAACCTCGAGCTCCTTGACATTGTGGACCAGGAATTTGCGGAACCCTGTGGGCAGCATGTGTTTGGTCTTCTTGTTGCTACCGTATCCAATGTTGGGCAATATAGATACGCAGGTAATATTATTTTTCACACCTATCCCAAAAAAAAAATTTACGCAGTTTGCGCAAATAAAACTGGAACTGGAGAGAGGGCCTGAAGGTGGACCTCCGGAAAAATTGTTTGGAGAGAGGGCCTGAAGGTGGACCTCCGGAAAAATTGTTTGGAGAGAGGGCCTGTAGGTGGACCTCCGGAAAAATTGTTTGGAGAGAGGGCCTGTAGGTGGACCTCCGGAAAAATTGTTTGGAGAGAGGGCCTGTAGGTGGACCTCCGGAAAAATTGTTTGGAGAGAGGGCCTGTAGGTGGACCTCCTGAAAATTGTTTGGAGAGAGGGCCTGTAGGTGGACCTCCGGAAAAATTGTTTGAAGAGAGGGCCTGTAGGGGGCCCTCCTGAAAAATTAAGGTAAAAGAGTGCCAGTTGGACCTCTAAAAAATGGCGTTTTTTTGGTCAGCGTTAGGCAAAGACGACATGGAGGAGGAGGAGGAGAAGGAGGAGTAGAGAAGAGGAATCGGATAAATAAGTAATGTTAATCTTTAGCTGCTTTCCCCCGGAGGAGATTTGAATTCCGGTGAAATCCAGGCTTTGTTCATTTTAATAAGCGTCAGCCTGTCAGCGCTGTCAGTTGACAGGCGTGTACGCTTATCGGTGATGACGCCACCAGCTGCACTGAATACCTGCTCTGACAGCACGCTAGCGGCAGGGCAGGCCAGCACCTCCAAGGCGTACAGCGCCAGTTCAGGCCACGTGTCCAGCTTTGAAACCCAGTAGTTGTATGGAGCAGAGTGATCGCTACGGACGTTGGTATGGTCAGCTAGGTACTCCCTCACCATCTTTCTGTACAGCTCCCCCCTACTCTGCCTAGACTGGGGACAGGTGAGAGTGTCTTGCTGGGGTGACATAGAACTGGCAAAGGCCTTAGAGAGCGTTCCCCTGCCAGTGCTGGACAAGCTGCCTACTCGGCTCCTCTCCCCCGCTACTTGGCCCACAGAACCATGCCCTCTGCCGCTAGCGGCATCAGATGGGAAGAATTGTTTCAGCTTGTGCACCAGGGCCTGTTGATATCTATTCACTCTCATACTCCTTTCCTCTGCAGGGATGAGAGTGGAAAGGTTCTGCTTGTACCGTGGGTCCAGGAGCGTGAACACCCAGTAATCGGTGTTTGAAAAAATTCTTCTAACGCGAGGGTCATGGGATAGGCAGCCTAACATGAAGTCTGCCATGTGCGCCAGAGTCCCAACACACAAGAATTCCCTCTCCTCACTGGCCTGACTCTCCATTTCCTCCTCCTCCTCCTCCAAGTCCTCCTCTTCAGCCCATACACGCTCATGAGTTAAGGACTGAGCACTGGTACCCTCTACTGTCTCACCGACATTCTCCTCCTCTTCCTCCTCATCCTCATCCCCCTCCTCCTATACGCGCTGAGAAACAGACCGGAGGGTGCTCTGGCTATCAAGCGACGTATCTTCCTCCACCATCTCTTGTGACAAGCGCAAAGCATCCGACTTGATGCTGAGCAGTGAGTTTTTCAACAGGCAAAGCAGCGGTGGATGGTGAGGCTGATAATGGCAGCATCGCCGCTGACCATCTGTGTTGACTCCTCAAAGTTGCTCAACACCTGGCAGATATCAGACATCCACGTCCACTCCTCATTGTAGACTTGAGGAATCTGACTGACCTGACTACCAGTTCTGGTGGAAGTTGACATCTGGCAGTCTACAATCGCTCTGCGCTGCTGGTAAACTCTGGATAACATGTTTAATGTGGAGTTCCATCTCGTGGGCACGTCGCACAACAGTTGGTGAGCGGGAAGTTGTAGGCGGCGCTGCGCTGCCCTGAGAGAGGCAGCATCTGTGGTGGACTTGCGGAAATGCGCACAGATGCAGCGCACCTTGGTGAGCAAATCAGACAGATTGGGGTATGTCTTGAGGAACCGCTGAACTATGAGATTGAACACGTGGGCCAGGCATGGCACATGTGTCAGTCTGCCGAGTTGCAGAGCCGCCACCAGGTTATGCCCGTTGTCACACACAACCATGCCTGGCTTGAGGTTCAGCGGTGCCAGCCACACATCGGTCTGCGCCGTGATGCCCTGTAACAGCTCTTGGGCGGTGTGCCTTTTGTCACCTAAGCTCAGCAGTTTGAGCACCGCCTGCTGGCGCTTACCCACGGCACTGCTGCTGCGCCTAAAGCTACCGACTGAAGGCGCCGTGCCCACGGATGGTAATTCGGTGGAGGAGGAGGAGGGGTCAGAGGAGGAGGAGGCATAGTACGTCTGAGAGACCGAGGTAGGCCCCGCAATCCTCGGTGTGGGCAGTACATGAGCGGCCCCAGGGTCATTCTCGGTCCCAGCCTCCACCAAGTTAACCCAATGTGCTGTCAGTGAGATATAGTGTCCCTGCCTGGCAGCACTTGTCCACGTGTCCGTGGTTAGGTGGACCTTCTCAGAAACAGCTTTGGTCAGGGCACGGATGATGTTCTGTGACACGTGCTGGTGTAGGGCTGGGACGGCACATCGGGAAAAATAGTGGCGGCTGGGGACGGAATACCGAGGGGCAGCCACCGCCATGAGATTGTGAAAGGCCTCGGTCTCTACCAGCCTATAGGGCAGCATCTCCAGGCTAAGCAGTTTGGAGATGTGGACGTTGAGGGCTTGGTCATGTGTGTGGGTGGAACTGTATTTCCTCTTGCGCTCCAGCGTCTGCTGTAAAGACAGCTGAATGCTGCGCTGGGACACATTGGTGGACACTGCGGAGGATCGTGGAGGCGAAGGTGTGGTTTTCCGGCGGGAGGCGCTCGTGCCGGGGTCCTGGGCAGGGGGTTGACTAGCAGAGGCAGCGAGTGATGCAGGGGGTTGACTAGCAGAGGCAGAGAGTGACACAGGGGAAGGAGCAGTGGTGTGACCCGCAGGAGGTGGTGAACGGCCTTGGTTCCATTGAGTGGGGTGTTTAGCACTCATATGCCTGCGCATGCTGGTGGTGTTTAGGCTAGTAGCGGTGGCACCCCTGCTGATCCTGGTGTGTCACAGGTTGCACACCACAGTCCGTCGTTCATCCTCACTTTCTTTAAAGAACCTCCAGACTTGCGAACATCTAGGCCTCGCCACGGGAGCTTCACTACGTGAAACAGTTGCTGCTGATGCACCAGCTCTGGCCCTGCTTCTCCCTCTGGCCACACCACTGCCTCTTACAACCTGTTCTGGTGCATCACTCGCCTCCGCCTCAGAAGCACTGTCTTCACTCGGCATATCAACCCAGCTTGGGTCAGTCACCTCGTCATCCTCCGATTTCTCAGTCTGCTCCCCCCTCGGACTTCCTGCCTTGACAACAACTTCACCACTGTCTGACAACTGTGTCTCCTCATCGTCCGACACCTCTTTACAAACTTCTTCCACTAACTCAACATTGTCATCATCATCATCATCACCCACAGACTGCGACAGTTGGAAAACTTGGGCATCGGGAACGAGGTCAGCAGCAACCTGAGAAGTGGTTTGTGACTCTAGGAAGGGTCCAGAAAACAGTTCCTGAGAGTATGCCGGATCGCATTCCAAATTTTCCTGGGAGGGGGCAGACTGGGGGGAAGGAGGTTGAGGTGGAGGAGCTAGAGAAGTGCTCCCTTGGGTAACGTGAGTGGACTGCGTGGAAGACTGACTGGTGGACAAATTACTTGAAGCATTGTCCGCAATCCACAACATCAGCTGTTCGCACTGTTGTGGTTTCAACAGTCCTCTACCACGTGTCCCTGTAAGTTGAGACATGAAGCTAGGGAGTGTAGCTCTGCGGCGTTCCCCTGCTCCCTCATCAGCATGTACTGTCTCACCCTGCCCAGGACCACGGCCTCTTCCCCCTGCAGTAATTGAATGCCCACGCCCATGCCCACGCCCTCGTCCTCGAGCCTTAGCCCTGGGGTTCAACATTTTCTGTATATAGGTGTATTATATAAAAAAATAAATGGGCCTGGTGTACTGAAACCCACAAACTATGTTTTGTTTTTTTGGGAACGTGACGTGCAGAAACTATCGTAGACCTAACTCACACCCTGTTAATGGTGGCTATTTTGACTGCGACCCAGACAAATTTCGCACACAGATTTTTGTGATCAAGCTATATACCTGAGAGCAAAAGACCCGGTTGGATTACGTGACGTACAGAAAGTGTCACCTGGACAGAAAATACAGATTGGAGTGTGTACTGAACTGTGACACACAGAATGATTTGAAACTGCTGTGTGAAATGGATTTGTATCACTGAGCTAAAACAACAAAAAAACTATTTTTTTATATATATATTTTTTTGTAGTTTTGTTTTTTGGGAACGTGACGTGCAGAAACTATCGTAGACCTAACTCACACCCTGTTAATGGTGGCTATTTTGACTGCGACCCAGACAAATGTCGCACAGAGATTTTTGTGATCAAGCTATATACGTGACAGCAAAAGACCTGGTTTGATTACGTGACGTACAGAAAGTGTCACCTGGACAGAAAATACGAATTGGAGTGAGTAGACAGCTGAACTGTGACACACAGAATGGTTCCACACTGCTGTGTGAAATGGATTTGTATCACTGAACTAAAACAACAAAAAAACTATTTTTTTTTAATATATTTTTTTTGTAGTTTTGTTTTTTTTGGAACGTGACGTGCAGAAACTATTGTAGACCTAACTCACACCCTGTTAATGGTAGCTATTTTGACTGCGACCCAGACAAATGTCGCACAGAGATTTTTGGGATCAAGCTATATACGTGACAGGCAGCAAAAGACTTGGTTGTATTAAGTGACGTACAGAAAGTGTCACCTGGACAGAAAATACGGATTGGCGTGAGTGGACAGCTGAACTGTGACACACAGAATGGTTCCACACTGCTGTGTGCAATGGATTGGTATCACTGAGATATAACATTTAAAAAAAGGGGGTTATATATGGCGATAGCTGCACTACTAGTGCCAGCCAGCCAGCCAAGCCAGGAGACAAAAAAAAAATGTCTTGTAGCCCTTAGAAGGGTTGTTGGGTTCTTTGTGGGTGATTCCTGCCTAACAGAGAACTAAATGCAGGCCCTAACACTCTCCCTGAAACGCAGCAGCTCTATCCCTAACGACATCCAGACGGCATCTGAGCCGAGCACCGCGGCTAGTCAGTAGTATATTCCAGGGTCACCTGATCAGGCCAGCCAACCCCTGCTATCGACATGTAAGGGCCCCACGTGATGCTGGGTGTACCGCAGAGTCTCCTGGCTTGTGATTGGCTGAGTTTATAGGCGCCAAAAAAGCACGATGCGGAAGTTGCCATTTCCTCGAGCATTGCGAGATACTCGTCCGAGCAGCGAGCACTTACGAGTACCCTAATACTCGAACGAGCACCAAGCTCGGATGAGTATGCTCGCTCATCTCTACTGACGACTGTTTTTTTTTTCGCTATCCGCCGCGGGAGGCATGTGCCTTGTCGGTCGTTCCACTCTTGCTCTGCACGGTAATTCCATGTCCTATTGCGTTTATCTAAGTTGCTGCACTTAAAAAGCTTGAAGTTTGATCTTAGGATCGAGTTGGCTGTCTGCAGGGAGGTGAGCTATCACCTTTTGGAGCCCCTGCCTCTCGGCGCCTCCCCGATGCTGTTCGTTCAGTGTCCCGGAGGCCAGAATCGGTTACTTAAAAAATTTGAGTGTTCAAACCAAGCCGGGTCGACTGAATACTTGAGCTCTGAATAATGGAATCAGACTCCATGCTGCTGCCACCGTACTTTATCAAACTGTCCCAAATTTAAGTTTGACACTCTGCTGCCGAGCTGACCATAAAAAAAATTTAAGTGACACATGCTGCTGCCACTGCACTTTATCAAACTGTTCCAAATTTAAAGGTGACAAGCTGAGGCCAAGCTGACCGTCGAAAAAATGATATTCTTCATGTGACATTCCGCAGAAGAAGTGTGACACGCTAATGCCGAGCTGACTGTCCAAAAGAATGATATTCTTGATGGGACATTCCGCTGCACAGCAGACTGTTAAAAATATTTAAATGTGACACGCTAATGCCAAGCTGACCGTCCAAAAGAATTATATTCTTGAAGTGACATTCCGCTGCACAGCAGACCGTTAAAAATATTTAAATGTGACACGCTAATGCCGAGCTGACCGTCCAAAAGAATGATGTTCTTGATGTGACATTCCGCTGCATAGCAGACCGTTAAAAATATTTAAATGTGACACACTAATGCCGAGCTAACCGTCCAAAAGAATTATATTCTTGATGTGACATTCCGCTGCATAGCAGACCTTTTAAAAATATTTAAGTGTGACACGCTAAGGCCAAGCTGACCGTCGAAATAATGATATTCTTCATGTGACATTCTGCAGAAGAGCAGACTGTTAAAAATATTTAAGTGTGACACGCTAATGCCAAGCTGACCGTCGAAATAATGATATTTAAGTGTGAAATTCTGCAGAAGAGCAGACCGATAAAAATATTTAAGTGTGACACTCTAATGCCAAGCTGACAGTCGAAATAATGATATTCTTCATGTGACATTCTGCAGAAGAGCAGACAGATAGAAATATTTAAGTGTGACACGCTAATGCCAAGCTGACAGTCAAAATAATGATATTCTTCAGCTGACATTCTGCAGAAGAGCAGACCGATAAAAATATTTAAGTGTGACATGCTAATGCCAAGCTGACATTATGTTTGAGTGCCTGCTGATGAGCTGACAGTCCCAAAAATTATGTTGCAGGCCCAGCTGGTGAGCTGAGCGGCTAACAAATTCAAGTGCAGGCCCAGCAGGTGGACATCGAGAGCAGCCTAATAAGCTGTTTCATATGATGGAGGAAGAGGAGGAAGAGGACGAGAAGAGGAAGGGGTGCATGATAATACAGTGTATTCAATACACCCTAAAAGCCTGATTTAAGGTTCCTGCATGTTAAGCCGCTTTCTTCTGGTGGAGTACAGAAGTCAGGGGCAATCCAGGCCTTGTTCATTTTGATAAGTGTCAACCTGTCAGCATTGTCAGTTGACAGGCGGATGCGCATATCAGTAATTATGCCCCCAGTGGCACTAAATACCCGCTCAGACAAAACGCTGGCGGCAGGGCAGGCCAGCACCTCCAAGGCATAGAGCGCCAGTTTGTGCCACGTGTCCAGCTTAGACACCCAATAATTATACGACACAGAGGGATCGCTGAGGACGTTGAAACGGTCAGCTACGTACTCCTTCACCATCTTCCAGAACTTTTCCCTCCTTGTCACACTAGGCCGCTCATCAGGGTGAGGCTGCTGGCGGGGTGTCATAAACTGTCCCAGGCTGTCTGTTCCCCTCGTCTCCCCTCCTCGGGTGGCCAAGGAACTACGTACTCTGCCGCCAGGGTTGTCAGATGGAAATTTTGGGAGCAATTTTTCGACAAGGGCCTTCTGGTATTGTAACATTTTACTTGTCCTCTCCACAACAGGAATGAGAGATGGGAAGTTCTCTTTGTAGCGGGGGTCGAGAAGGGTGAACAACCAGTAATTCGTGTTGCCTAATATGCATATAACGCGTGGGTCACTGGAAAGGCAGCATAGCATAAAGTCAGCCATGTGTGCCAGAGTCCCAACAGACAAGGCTTCGCTCTCCCCACCAGGAGCACGACTCTCAATATCCTCCTCGTCCTCTTCCTCCTCTTCAGCCCATCCACGCCGAAGAGATGGTGTAAACATGGTATGGCTACCCAGGGGCGTAACTATAGGGGGGCCCAGGAGCCTGAGGGGGGCCAAAGACCCTTGTGCCACATAAGAAGATGCACAAAGCTCTGAGGAAAGGGGGGCCCAAGCTGAACTCTTGCACCAGGGCCCATGAGGCTATAGCTACGCCCCTGTGGCTACCCTGTGTAGCAGTGGCAACCGTCTCCTGCTCCTCCTCTTCCTCCAATTGGCGCTGAGAAGACGAATCAAGGGTGGTCTGGCTATCACCTTGTGTAGGGTCTTCCCCCATTTCCATCTCTTCCACACGCAGAGCATCGGCCTTATTGTGAGCAGCGAGCTTTTTATTAGACACAGAAGTGGGATGGTTACGCTGATAATTGGATTATCGCCGCTCACCATCTGTGTAGATTCATCAAAGTTGCGTAAATCCTCACAGAGGTCAGACATCAATGCCCACTCATCGCTTGTGAAGAGCAGAAGCTGACTAGAAAGGTGCCGACCCTGGTGCAGCAGGTATTCTACTACTGCTCTCTGCTGCTCACAAAGCCTGCTCAACATGTGGAAGGTGGAATCGCGTGCTCAGGTCGCACAGCAGTCGGTAAGCCGGCAACCGCAAATGCTGCTGCAGGGTTGCCAGGCCGGCTGAAGCTGTCGGTGACTTGTGGAAATGGGAGCACAGGCGATGCACCTTCACCAGTAGCTGAGACAAATTGGGGTAGGATTTCAGAAACCGCTGAACCACTAAGTTGAATACATGTGCCAGGCGTGGTATGTGTGGGGGGTTGGCCAGCTCCAAAGCCACTTTCAAGTTGAGGCCGTTATCGGATCTAACCATGCCGGACTGTAGGTTGACTGGCTAGAGCCACAGCTCAGCCTGTTACCTTATGCCATGCCATAGCTCTGCGGCGGTGTGCTGTTTGTCACCCAGGCAAATAAGCTTCAGCATGGCCTGTTGCCGCTTACCGACTGCTGTGCTACACTGCTTCCAACTACTGACAGAAGTCTGAGTGGTGCTGCAAGATGGCAATTCGGCATGGGAAGAAGTGGAGGAAGAGGTGGAGGAAGAGAAGGAGGGGTTGCAGCCGCTACTATAGGTGGCAGCGGAAATCCGGATGGAAGTAGGGCCCGCAATCCTCGGCGTGGGTAGCACCTGGGCCATCCCAGGGTACGACTCGCTCCCAGCCTCCACAACGTTCACCCAGTGTGCCGTCAGGGAAATGTAGCGTCCCTGGCCACAAGCGCTTGTCCATGTGTCAGTTGTTAAGTGGACGTTGACAGTAACTGCGTTGGTCAGGGCACGGGTTATGTTTCTGGACCCATGCTGGTGTAAGGCAGGGACGGCACACCGGGAAAAATAGTGGCGGCTGGGGACTGCGTAACAAGGGACAGGCTGCGAAAGGCCTTGGTGTCCACCAGCCTAAACGGCAACATTTCCAGGGCCAGCAACTTGGAAAGTTGTGCGTTTAGAGCTATGGCCTGTGGGTGGGTGGCAGGGTATTTGCGCTTGTGTTCAAATGCCTGCGGTAAGGACATTTGAACGCTGCACTGGGACATTAAAGTGGACGTGCTGGCTGATGTTTCCTGCGAAGGTCCAGGTGCAGGGCGGGAGGCATCTGGGCCTGCGTCTTGGACAGCACGTAACAGAGGGGAAGAGGAAGCAGTGGCGTGACCTGCAGACACAGTTCGTGGACCCAGGTGTTCAGCCCACCTTTTAGGGTGCTTTGCTGACGTGTCGGATCATGCTGGTGGTGGTCAGGTTGCTGTTGTTTACGCTCCTGCTCATCTTGGTATGGCACAGGTTACAAATTACAATCCGTTTATTGTCAACACTTTCCTCAAAAAATCGCCAGACTGCGGAACACCTAACCCTTGGCAAGGGAGCTGGCCGCAAAAGGCTGCTCCGGGGAACAGTTGTGGGCCTGGTTGTCATGGCCTGCCTTCTCCCTTTTTCCACCCCACTGCCTCTTCCAGCCTGTTGCGCTGCTGCGGATCCCTCTCCTTCTGTACTGCTGTCCTCGCTCAGCTTGTCACCTTCCCAGGTTGGGTCAGCTATTTTGTCGTCCACCACCTCCTCTTTCGCATCCTCACTCTGCTCCTCCTCCTGGCATGGTGAACTAACAAGAATCTGACTTAACTGCATCTCATCCTCATCCACAACCTCTTGAGACACTAATTGCCCTTGACTTATTGGCAATTGTGTCTCATCATCATCACCCACCTCGGGAGAAAATACTTGTTGTTCCCCACCGTCATCGTCTTCATACTGTGCTTGCTCAATGGGTTGGGAATCAGGGCACAATATCTCCTCATGTCCCATTTCAAGCAGCCTTGGCGAGAGGCCCAAGCCAATGGACGGTGATGAAAAAATCTCCTCGGAATATCCCAATGTGGGATCTCTTCTTTGCCCAGACTCTACATGGTGGGAGGAAGGAGGATCAGGGTGAGGATGCAGTTGCCCAGACTCTTGGCTACTGAGACTGGACTTTGTGGAAGAGGGGGTGGGGCCTAACCGACTGGAAGCATTATCAGCTTAAATCCAACTGACTACCTGCTCGCACTGCTGTGGCGACAAGAGTTGCTTCTTGCGCCGCCCGGCAAACTGTGACATGAAGCCAGAAGTTTTGGATGACTTTGTTTCTTGCTCTCTGCCAGCAGGCACAGTTTCACTGCTCCCAGAGCCATGGCCTCGGCGTTCACCATCAGCAGCACGTCCACTTCCCCATCCCTTAGTGCTCGCCTTGCGCATATTGTATAGTATATATGCAACTTGGTCACAACTACAGTAGTGCAGATTTTTATTAACTGTATGATCAGAAAAAGTTAAACGAATGTCCAATATTCTGAATGCGGTAACTTTTTACAGCAGCAGCAAATGAGGAACTGCGGTCTAAATGAACGGTATTAAATACGGATGTCAGCTACAGAGACTTTTGAATGGTTGTAATACGCTGTGCACCTAGCGTTACTGGCAGAGCACACCTGGGGTTTTTTTGCCACCCAAAAAGATTAAAAAAAGACATATTTCACAATTGACTTTGGTCTTTTTGGAACAGCGACAATCTTTCTACTTACCCAAATACTATCCCTATTGTTTAATTCCCTCCTGGGGAAAATTGAACTGCAGCAGCAAATGAGGAACTGCGGCCTAAATGAACGGTATTAAATACGGATGTCAGCTACAGAGACTTTTGAACGGTTGTAATACGCTGTGCACCTAGCGTTACTGGGCACACCTGGGTTTTTTTTGCCACCCAAAAAAATAAAAAATAAAACTATTTCCCAATGGACGTTTGAACAATGATAGTAACCCTGCCTATAGAAATTCTATCAATACGCAAATGTTATACAGCAAGACGCAAAAGAATTACTGCGGGCTTAACAGCAGAAATTATAGAAATGTATGTCAGGTATATAGTATACACAGAGTGTCCTACAACATGCAGCAGCAGCACATGTGTCATTAATGGCGGGCCACCTAGTGCTATTTTCACCACCTTTAAAGTCCTCAAATATCAGTAAATAAAGGTTTGTGACAGATATAATAGCCCATACAAGGGCTTTGGGGTCTTTTTTAAACAATTTCTATCCCTGCCTAGCATGCTTCTCTCCCTACAGTGTATATCCCTCCTTGCTGCAGCAGCGCTTGTGGCGTTAATGGCAGGCCACCTAGCGCTATTTTCAACACCTTCAAAGTACTTAAAAATTTAAAAAAAAAGTTTGTGCCAGATATAATAGCCCTTAAAGGGGTTTTCCAAGTTATATATATTAAGTGGCAGATGAGGTTTAACACTGACAAATGTAAGGTTATGCATATGGGAAGGAATAATGCAAGTCACCAGTACATACTAAATGGTAAAACTAAATTCCTATTTTGCTGTTCACTAAAATAGGAATTTTAGTGAACAGCAAACTAAGCTGCAGAAACCAGTGTCAGACAGCTGCTGCCAAGGCCAATAAGATAATGGGTTGCATCAAAAGGGGCATAGATGCCCGTGATGAGAACATAGTCCTGCCACTTTACAAATCACTAGTCAGACCACACATGGAGTACTGTGTACAGTTCTGGGCTCCTGTGAACAAGGCAGACAGAGCAGAGCTGGAGAGGGTTCAGAGGAGGGCAACTAAAGTCATAGCTGGAATGGGTGGACTACAGTACCCAGAAAGATTATCAAAATTAGGGTTATTCACTTTAGAAAAAAGACGACTGAGGGGAGATCTAATAACTATGTATAAATATATCAGGGGTCAGTACAGAGATCTCTCCCATGATCTCTTTATCCCAAGGACAGTAACCATGACGAGGGGACATCCTCTGCGCCTGGAGGAAAGAAGGTTTGTTCACAAAAATAGAAGAGGATTCTTTACGGTAAGAGCAGTGAGACTATGGAACTCTCTGCCCGAGGAGGTGGTGATGGTAAGTTCAGTAAAAGAGTTCAAGAGGGGCCTGGATGTATTTCTGGAGGGTAATAATATTACAGGTTATAGTTACTAGATATGGGTTGTTGTTGATCCAGGGAGTAATTCTGATTGCCTGATTGGAGTCGGGAAGGAATTTTTTCCCCTAAAGTGAGGAAAATTGGCTTCTACCGCACAGGGGTTTTTTGCCTTCCTCTGGATCAACTTGTAGGAAAACAGGTCGAACTGGATGGACAGATGTCTTTTTTCGGCCTTATAAACTATGTTACTATGTTACTATGATGACCTATCCTCAGTCTATGGAAGCGATTCACCGGACACACGGAAGTGTGAATGGAGCCTTACTTTGTCAGTTCTTTTCATTGATTCATAACCAAATAAAAAATTCTGCAAATTGGACTGAAAACGAATTTAAGAAATTTGCTCATCTCTACTGAGAATCTTTAATAAATTATGAGAATGTATACAGACTTTGGCACACATATGCTAATGTGATTGCATCTGAATTGTATTGTAAAATGCAACAAAATTTGATTCATTTCTGTCATGTAATGTCATGGCAAAATTTAGACCTATTTATGAAACAAATATGAAAAAAATATATAATAATAATAATAATAATAATAATCCACCTATTCAGCAAGGAAGCATGGCTTTGCAGAAAGGAGATGTGGCTTAAAGGGAGTCTGTCACATCATTTTCACAAATATAACTAAGAGCACTGCCCCAAAGAAGATTGCATACACATCCCAGATATACCTGTGTGCACTTTGTGTCTGTATTACATGTCCAGGAAAAGCACTTTTATTCTGCTGGAAAACAGCTCCCAAGTGCCCAGCTGTGCTGCAAGTGCTCAAAGCAAACCAGACTGAAGAGGGGGGAGCTGCTTTAGCTGCTCATATCTTGGGATTGGTAGCAGATAGAAAAATGGTTCTGACCTTCTTTGAAAGCTGGCATTCCAAGCTTTCTAAAGCCAAGCCCAAGCTCTCCTACATGAGAGACCTCTGCAGCACTTAAAAAGGCGCATTGGTGGTCACTAAGTGAATTACCTTTTAAAAGGGAGTTTGTCAATTCTTATTAATCTTTCCTAAATGTTCTTAAAGTTCAGAAAGTGTCCAGAGCAGCTGCATGGAGGTGTTTCTCAAGCCAATGCAAAAAAGGATGTAGCCAAGGGAGTCCAGAAAGTAGTCATTTGAGTATATTATGTGACCACCACCATCTTCGTTACCATGTACAGGGCTGAAGGACTCTGCACTGTTTATGTTGACCATGGATCGGCAGTTGGGGACTTTCTAGCCAGCAATAAGATGTTCTTTACAGTTAATGCTTTATATACTTTAGGGCCATTTAGGAAAAAAAATGGTAAGAATTTTCCAACCTCTTTAAATCAGCTAACAGGCTAACCGCACCTACTTTTACAACCACCTTTCAAAACTGGAGAGAGTGGGGTAAAAATGCAAAATGTCTCAAAATGTTTGAGCAAATAAGCCCAAAAAGTCACAATGTCTTACTTTTTAAAGCCATAAGACTGGAGTACAGAGCTTGTTAGAGTCCCCACTTAACTTACACCTTCAATTGGTTGGCTTACTTTGCAACAACATTTTGGGGTACATTGGTGCACAATATAGCATCAAGTCACACCCCTTTCTGCTAAATCACACCTAATTTTTCAGCTAAGCCAGACCTTTTGTTTTATGAGTTGGAAAAGTTTCTAAAACACTTGGGACAACTTCTCTGTAGGCTAATGGCTCTATCGTAGGGATGGGCTGCACCTCAATGGGGAAGGGGCAGCTGTTTTGGGAGAGAAGATGGCTAGAAGGCTGGAGGAGTGTTTAAACTAGGGACTGGGAGGGAGCGTAACTACATTATAGATGGGGAAGATAGCGCAGATAGAGACCCGGGAGACCTGGGGCAAGGTAATGGAACTTGGGGAGGAATGGAAGGAGAAACTAGAACAGTTCAAAATGAAAGGTGTAGGAGAAAAAAATACATCAACCTCTTAATTGTAAGTACACTAATGCCAGAAGCCTGACTAAGTAAACTGGTCAACTGGAATTAGTGATGTGTGAGGAGGACTACAACATAGTGGGAGTAACTGAGACATGGCTGGTCGATAGTTATGACTGGGCAGTTAACGTATAAGGTTACAGTCTGTTTAGAAAGGATCGCCAAAACCGGAGAGGGGGAGGGGCCTGCCTTTATGTAAAGTTGTGTCTAAAGCCCACACTCTGGGAAGATATAAGTGAGGGACATAAACATGTGGAGTCACTGTGGGTAGAAATACATGGAGGCAAAAAACAATAGTAAAATACTAATAGGAGTTTATTATAAACCACCTAATATACCAGAGTAGACAGAAAATCTACTTCTAAACGAAATAGACGAGGCGGCAAATCATAATGAGGTTGTTATTATGGAGGACTTCAACTACCCAGATATAGACTGGGAAACTGAAACCTGTACATCTCATAAAGGTAACAGGTTCTTGGCAATAACCAAAGACAATTTGAAGGGACAGCCATACTGGACTTAGTATTAACTAATAGATCTGACAGAACAACAGATATGTAGGTTGTGGGACACCTGGGAAATAGTGACCATAAAACAATAACCTTTCAATTGTCATTCAAAAGAGTGTTTCTTCAGGGAGGAACAAAAATACCAAATTTCAAAAGAGCTAAATTTAGCCAACTAAGAGAGGCCATAGGCCTAACTAACTGGGACAAAGTCCTCAAAAATAAAAATACAGAAGAGGACAGTATACTGCTACAGATGGATCTGGATAGACTGGAGGCTTGGGCAAAGAAGTGGCAGATAAGGTTTAACACTGACAAACGTAAGGTTCAGACAGCTGCTGCCAAGACCAATAAGATAATGGGTTGCATCAAAAGGGGCATAGATGCCCGTGATGAGAACATAGTCCTGCCACTTTACAAATCACTAGTCAGACCACACATTGAGTACTGTGTATAGTTCTGGGCTCCTGTGAACAAGGCAGACATAGCAGAGCTGGAGATGGTTCAGAGGAGGGCAACTAAAGTAATAACTGGAATGGGTGGTCTACAGTACCCAGAAAGATTATCAAAATTAGGGTTATTTACTTTAGAAAAAAGATGACTGAGGGGAGATCTAATAACTATGTATAAATATATCAGGGGTCAGTACAGAGATCTCTCCCATGATCTATTTATCCCCAGAGCAGTGAGCCTATGGAACTCTGCCTGAGGAGGTGGTGATGGTAAGTTCACTAAAAGAGTTCAAGAGGGGCCTGGATGTATTTCTGGAGGGTAACAATATTGCAAGCTATAGGTACTAGAGATGGGTCGTTGATTCAGGGAGTTATTCTGATTGCCTGATTGGAGTCGGGAAGGAATTTTTTCCCCTAAAGTGGGGAAAATTGGCTTCTACCTCACAGGGTTTTTTTTGCCTTCCTCTGGATCAACTTGCAGGATACCAGGCTGAACTGGATGGACAGATGTCTTTTTTCGGCCTTATAAACTATGTTACTATGTTACTTAGAAAATGTGAAAAAAGGCATGTCCATCAAACTTCTGGATCAATTTAAGCCAGAATTCTAGGGCATTCCCAAATGAATTGAATTTAAATAAAGATAAATTGGAGTCCTTAAGAAAACGTGTGAATAGATGGGCAATTCCATGATTGATATAAAAATAGCAACCTATTTGTAACAAAGCTGGAATCAGCCCTGTGCCTCACATGGGTCCTGAGATCTCCCCATTCATTACTTCAGTTTCTTTGCTAAATTCTCTTCAGGCTGACAGCTCAGGGGGTGTGTCCTATTTCAAGGGCCGCATCCTTCTAGCTGCAGTTCTCTTTCTGTAACTGTCACAGCTTCTAACAGTAGATGCTGGTGGCAGTTGAAGGATGAAACTAAGTACAACCGACCATGCTTACCCAGCTCAGTAGGTGGATGCGTACATTACAATACAAACATTATAATCAAGTAAAGAGAATATCTCACAAGTGGAGCATTTGTGTAAGAGAACGTAAATTACAAAATTAACCCGTATATTATGCTGATTTACTTATGATAACATTTCATGGTGGCACAAACCCTTTAATTGTAGATGCATCTGTAAATCCAATTTGATGCCAGTTTGGTTTTCTTGTGCATCTATAACATAATGGTCAACACAAAGATTACCCAGAACAATCAGAAGCTTGGACACTCAAGGATCAATCTTTCCTATAGAGGCTTGATGAAAAGCTAAATGCTTTGTGTCTGACTTCAGAAACCTGTGTCATTCAAATGTTAACATAACATTTACCTTTCAGCCATTCACTTTTTATGCAGTGTGGAACTATGGAAATGTACTATAGCATACTGACCATCAAATATATGGATGCCCATATAATATATGAAGGGGTTGAGTTCACCAGAGTGAGAGCACTTTTTCTTTGGCTAGAGGATGGGATCCAAATGGGCGACAGCCCACTATGTTATCCATTTACCCTAACAGGATGAAAAGGAGTTGTCTTGATGGAGAGAATCCATTTAACTATAGTAAATGAAGAATATGATGACTTATTTATGAAATGGTTAGGCTGGTTTCACATCACCATTTAGTTTTCTCTTCTTCTGTTCTGCCAGAAGAACAGAAAAATAAACAAAATAAAAGGATTTTAAGCATCCTTTATGCTCAGTTATGCACATTTTTAGCTAATTCCGCCTGAGATCCGATATTTTAGAAGGGAAAAAAAGTCCTTCAAAAAGTATTTTTTTCCATTCAGAACATAACATGCGCATAACTGAGCAAAACAGATGCTTAAAATATGGGATCTGTTTTTTGTCTATTTTTCTGTTCTTCTGACAGATCAGAAGAACGGAAAACTAAACAGTGATACAAACCCGGTCTTAGCATGCCGCATACATAAGAAATAGCATCTTCAATTTCTTTGTCAGCTTAACATATTGAGAATATAGATATGGAGATTTATATGACAAATAAAATAAGCAACACATTTTAGAGCAGATATCACATGTATGATAATTTAATGTGAAATAGTATGTAACATGCATAACACTTTACAGTATGCCTTGCTTTAAGGCAAACTCTCTTGTGTCTAAGCAGTGAAATAGGATTTGTGTACAATAATACTCAGCCCATAGCGGAGTAGAATTGTTAATGCAAATATAAGGTCTCTAAAGATTAAAAAAAAAAATAAAAAAAAGTAATATAGCAGTGAAGGTTATTGTGCTGGAGCAGCTGGTTGGTGTGGATAGAAGGGATCTGAGCACAACATGAAATGTATTAAGACAACCTTAGGACCTCTGGATCACCTCTAATACTATTACTGATGGTTGTGGGCTGTATTAGAACTGCACAGAATGCACATGTGTAATTGTGAGAATGTCAGTTCAGAAAATTGTACTGAAGATAAAGCGTATCATAGACCACTTGCCTGTCTGTAGGCTGAAGCTGATTTATGGGCTATTGTTAAGAATAAATACTTTTTATTAAAGGGACACTAACATTCTTTTTAGAAAACAGGTGTATAGTTTTCTGAATGTATATTTTTTTCACAGTCCTTGTATTCTATTTCCTGATTTGGCTCTTTAAATTTATCTTTGTTTAAAATTTTGGCACTGCATCTTACTTAGTTCTTTCAGTCAGGCCATCACAGCATTCAGAGAGGAGCAATGGTGTGTGACTCAATTAGAGCACCACGTTACCTAATCAATGGAATGCTCTTCTGTGAGCATCTTTATCTAGGTCTATCAAGAAAATAATAGAACTGTGATATTTTCATCTCAATTCTACACTGACAATCATCATGAGGATTACCTTGCAGACAACATTCTCCCCTCATAGCAGAGCACAGCACAGCTGACAATAGATTACCTATCTATATAGAAGCCATATCATTTGTGTAGACTACTATAGAAGGATAGTATTTTGTATTCGATTTCCAATGGCATAGTATTACCATAATGAAAAAGAAAACAGCCAAAATTAAAAAAAAAATGCTTTACACGACTTTCTGATGAAAATATTCCATAAACTAGTGTTCAGTACTTGCAGTCTAAAAGGCTGAAGCTTCTTTTGTTAATTAATTTATTATAGTTGTTTTATGACAACCATGATCTGGAAGAATATATTAGACATATAAAAGATAATGTAGATGTGACTTTAATATACCTCTTTATTTTGTAGGTGCAAATTAAGAACATATCAAATAAACAGCCATTAAAGAAATAGGAAAAGGGAGTGCCTGCCAGACGAAGCAGTAGGAAGGGTGCTCAGGGTGGTTTGGGCCTGTCCTCAGTGCACTTAATTGCTCATTTGCACATGGATTAAACCTTTCACCACTCCTGACATGTCTGTTTTATTAGCTTCATGCTAGAGATGAGCGAATCTATTTGCCGCTTCGTAGATTCGTATCGAATCTTAGGATTTTTCAGCTGCGAAGCGAATCCGAATATTAGGTGATTTGCTTCGCTTTAGTGTGTCCTATAAATTATACGCTATTCTACGTATAATTTAGTTACTCTATACGCTGTCGCGTACGAATTCAATTCAGCGATGCAGACTTTTCCCTGGTAGTTACTCTATACGCTGTTGCGTACGAATTCAATTCAGCGATGCAGACTCCTCCCTGGTAGTTCCGCTCCTTTCTCCAGCGCGGGAGGATGACGAGGCAACTCAGGAAATTAAGTTGCGCATTCGGGCGCCTCATCCCTTTTTCCCCCTTTTCAGGTTATTTGGGGAGCCCCTTGAAAGAGGGTTTTTTAAGGAACCTTTGCTGCTTTTTTTTTTACCCATTTGGATTACAATTTTACCTATGTGGATTACAAATTGCGACTGAGTTTGGGACTCTGCTCCAGCTCTATGACAAGCGTCAGAAGAAAAGAGACTTAAACGTGTCCGTGAGCATACTAGGTAGGTGATATTTAAAATTTTTATATTATACCTATAATAAAGTATTTGCACTTTACCATATATATGTCTCGAATATTCGCTCTGCCTCTGAGGAGTGCACGCTGCGGCCTCTCCTCGTTCGTACCTGCGTATTACGTAATCGCTTAGACAATAGTACGCTGAGATTCGTAAGCTATTTGTACGCTCATGCGTACGTCTTCTAAGAAGTTGCGTACATTTTGTAAATGAACACTCGTTATTAGTGAGCGAATGTTCGCTAATAGCACATAATAATGTATATTATTTACGCAAATACAACAAATCTATTTGTCGAATATACAAATTTTAGGAAAAGTTCGGCGAATGATTCGCTCATCTCTACTTCATGCATTCCCCATGTAATAACAATTCTGGAGCATCTATTCTTATGGCTCTATGTTGTGCCATTCCTTTATTATTCCTGCTAGAAGTTATAATTGAATTGCTATTAGCCTTCAGTAAGGGTACAGAGGGGCGGTAGCCAGTTGGGGGTGTGTACCTTCAGAGACTTGCTCTATCCAATCTATGCTGCCATGTTTAGACTGTAAAGGGATGGCACAACATACAGACATAATAATATTTGCTCCAGAATTGTTATTATTGTATTTTTCGCCATATAAGACGCACCTAGGTTTTACAGAAGGAAAATAAGAAAAAAATATTTTTCATTAGACCTCAGGTCAGACCAGCAACCAGACCCCCAATGTTAATCAGACCTTAGCTCATAGCCCCAATCAGACCCCCATTGTTAATAAGACCCCAAGTCCTCAGATCAGACCCCCAATCAGATCTCAGATCAGACCCTAATGTGAATGACCCCCAATCAGATCTTAGATAAGAGCCCTAAGCCTCTCATCAGCCCCCATTGCCTCTCATATCAGCCCTCATTGCCTCTCTTATCAGCCCCCATGCCTCTAAAATAAGACCCCATGCCTCTAATATCAGCTCCCATACCTCTAATGTCAGCCCCCATGCCATTTATCAGCCCCCATGCCTCTTATGTCAGCCCTCAGCCTCAGAGCATATAAAATAAATAAACCACCTCTCCTGCTCCTGGACGCCGCTTCTTCTCACCGCCCATGCTCTTAATCCTCCTGCTGTCAGCTGTGCTGTGAACCAGCGCGCACAGCGTGAGGTCAGAGAGCTCCCTCATGCTGTGCGCGGCCACTGCACAGCCGAGCGGAGGACCAGGAAGCAGTGGGTACAGAGCCTTCACCGCTTTCCAGTCCTCTGGTACTATTGAGCGCTTCTATAATGGAAGCACTCATTGGTATTCGCCCCATAAGACGCAGGGACATTTTTCCACTTTTGGGAGAAAAAATGTGTCTTACAGGGCAAAAAATACGGTATATGGGGAATGTATGAAACTATTAAAACAGGCATGTCAGGAATGGTGAAAGGTCCTCTTTAATCCCTTCTACCCTGGGCCAGTTTTCACCTTCCTGCCCAGGCCATTTTTTGCAAATCTGACATGTGTCACTTTAGGCGGTAATAACTTTGGAACACTTTTACTTATCCAAGCCATTCTGAGATTGTTTTCTCGTGACACATAGTACTTCATGACAGTGGTAATGTCACGCTCTGGTATGGAGGGTATAGCCACACCAAGCGTAAGAGGGAAGGGAAAAGACCAAACAAGGGAAATGGTCACCTCCTGCAGGAATCCCTGAAACTAGGCCCTGGCTGACTACCAGTATGAACAGGCCTTAGTAGTAGGAGAGTTCATACACAGGAACCTAATAATAAACTGACCCTGTACAACCCTGCAGCTAGTGACAGGAGAAAGAGTAAACCTGTTCCTCCAAAAGGGCGGACAAACAGGAAACTCCAGAGGGCAAAGCCAAAACAGGGAAACGTAGGATAAACACAATAGGGAAAATAGCACTTATCTTAATGCAGAAATTGCAGCAACCGGATCTCAGCCAAGATCCACACCAAACACAACAATGAAAGCAGAAAGTATAAACCACAAGGAACACTGGGAGAGGAAGGGGTAAATAGGGGAAAGATAATTACCACACCCACAACAGCTGAGGGGAAGGGGTGTGGTAAACAGCAACCAAACCAAGAGGAAAACATGTCAAATTATGTCACTTTTGAAAGTCTAGCCGAACACCTGCAACCTGACGCAAGTACGTTCCTGACAGGTAAATTTGAGTTAATATATTTTTCCTTTATTTTTTAAAAAATCCCAAATTTACCAAAAATTTGGAAAAATTCACAATTCAGATATAAAGTGATTTTGAGGGGCTTACGTAATGGAAACCACCCATAAATGACCCCATTTTAGAAACGACAACCCTCAGATTATTCAAAACTGACGTTACAAACTTTGTTACCCTTTTGGTGTTCCACAAAAATTAAAGGTAAATGGAGACGAAATTTCAAAATTTCATTTTTTAAGCAGATTTTTCATGTTAATCAATATTTTTTTCTGGCAACACAGCAAGGGTTAACAGCAAACTAAACCAAATGTACATTACTCTGATTCTGCAGTTTACAGAAATACCCCATATGTGGTGGTAAACTGCTCTATGGGCACGTGGCAGTGGTCAGAAGGAAAGGAGCGCCATACGGATTTTGGAGGCAAATTTTGCTAGAATGAGAGACCGTGACGTACCCCTAGAGTGGAAACCCTCAAAAAGTGACCCCACTTTGGAAACTACACCCTTTAAAAAATATATTAAGGGGTGTACTGACCACTTTGACCCCCTAAGCGTGTTACGGAATTTGGAAACACTTGGCTGTGAAAATGAAAAGTTTCATTTCTTCCAATAAAATGTTGCTTTAGCCCCAAATTTTTCATTTTCACAAGGGGTAACAGGGGAAAAGCACCCAATAATGTGTTACCCATTTTCTCCTGAATACGAAAACACCCCATATGGTGGTAAACTTCTGTGGGGGCAGGATTCAGAACAGAAGGAGCGCCATATGGATTTTGCAGAGCAGATTTTGATGGATTGGTTTGCGGGTGCCATTGGTTTTTATTTTTTTAGTTATTGTCTTATGTGGGGGCTCATTTTTTGCGGGATGAGGTGACGTTTTCATTAGTACCATTTTGGGGTACATAAGACTTTTTGATCGCTTGGTATTACACTTTTTGTGAGTCAAGGTGAAAAAAAATAGCTGTTTTGACATAGTTTTTTATTTTTTTATTTTTTTACAGCATTCACCTGAAGGGGAAAATCATGTGATATTTTTATAGAGCAGGTTGTTACGGATGCAGCAATACCCAACATGTGTATTATTTTTATTTTTGTAAGGTTTTACACAGTAAATGAATTTTTGAAGAGAATGAAATCTTGTTTTTGTGTTGCCATTTTCTAACTGCCCTATTTTTTTTATTTTTTAGGCGATTGTCTTAGTTAAGGTCTCATTTTTTGCGGGACGAGATGACGATTTGTTGGTACCATTTTGGGATTAATACGCCTTTTTGATCACCTGTTATTACACTTTTTGTGAGGGAAGGTGACCAAAAAATGGCACTTTTTTTTTTTTAATTGCGTTCACCTGGCAGGGTGGGTCTTGTGATATTTTTATAGAGCCAGGCGATACGGACGCGGCAATACCTAATATGTCTACTTTTCTTTTTTTCCCTTTTTTTTTTTACAATTTTTTTTAACTTTATTTTGGGAAACGGAAGTTTTTTTTTCTACTTGAAACGTTTTGTAATAACAAAGACTTTGGGCTCTCCTTTTCTTACCAATCATTCAGATTGAGTTCCTTGATCTCCAAATTACTAAGAAAGATGCAGGAACTCTCAAAACCAGTAGACATTTCCAAAAATTTGATGCTAGTTATCTAGGTTTTTATAGTGCTCACTACCCTTCCTGGCTCAAATACATCCATTTTAGACAACTCAAACACATCTGCAGAGACAGCTCAAATGACAATATTTTCACACAAGCTTTAGTGAAAAACATTATCCCTCACAACTAATAAAAATGCCATCAAGAAATGCACCACTTTAACCCAAGCAGACTGCCTCATACTCTCCAAAAATCTTTGCAAACTAACACAGGTTCTTTTTTAAATAATTTCATCAGCACATACAATTCAGGTCACACTGTCATCAAAACGATTCTCCAGCGCCACTGGAACTTGCTGAAGAGTGATAACCCCCTAGGCAAATTTATTCTTACTGCCTTTAAAATTACCTACATTTGTTCTATCAATTTGGGCAACATTCTAGCTAGGGATGAGCGAATTTCTTGAAAATTCGATTCAGCTGATTTGCCAAATTTTACAAAAAAAATTTGCTTCGTGACGAATTACTTCACCATGAAGCGCATTTTTTGTAAGTAGTGGGTGCAATGACAGGGAGCTGCGATAGCGGGGCCCCCGTCATTGTACCCCTCAGATGTCGCATTCATACATGATCGCGGCATCTGAGTGTAAAAACAGTGTAAAATAAACATTAAAAAATACATTAAATCAAACTTAACTCCTCCATTTGCTAGCGATGGGGCCGTCCGCCGCCATCTTGCTTGAAAATCTGGAGCGAGATCTCACGCGGCGCGAGATTACGTCATCACGCCGGCCGGCGTGGTGACATCATACGTCACTACGCGCGGAATTTCGCCCCGGGATCTTCAATCAAGATGGCGGCTGGCGGCCTGTTGCGAGCAAATGGAGGAGGTAAGTATGGATTTGTTTTGTTTTTTACACTATTTCAGGATAAATCGATTCGACGAAATGAAGCACAAGGAAATTCAGCTTCTAGGCAAATCACATTTATCCTGAAATTCGGATCGAATTCAACTTCGTGGGATTCGATTCGCTCATCTCTAATTCTAGCCCCCATCATTTACGTAGACTCCCCAGCCACCAAACCATTAAACTCTCATACCACCATCACTGGGTCCTACAGATGTGGTTCCAAAGTGTGTCTCTGTTGCCAAACCATACCATACAGAGAAAAAATTATTATTATCGACGGTAACAGGTGACTCCTTGCCGATCAAGACCTTGGTGAACTGTAATTCTGATTATGTCATCAACTTACTCCAAGGAACATGCAATCTTTAATACATTGGCCAGACCACAGAACCATTATATTGTCATTTGAACAAGCACAGATCAAACATATTGAATAACTACCTAAAGCATAGCATTTCCAGACATTACTCTCAAACACATAATAGTAAATCTGACCATACAATCTGTATAATTTCCCATTGAACAAATTTCAGCTGATAACCCCAACAGACAGAGGAAACTGAAGCAACAGGCAGTGTTTTGGATCTTTAAGCTGCCACCTTTACAGTCTAATGCAGTGAACCTATGGAACAGGTGCTAGAGGCAGCACTTAGAACCCCCTCTGTGGGCACCCGCAACCTGGAAAAAGACTAAGGCGTACCAATATGCCTAGACTTTTCCTGCCATTCATCAGTGCAGAAAGCCTGCCTGCATTCAGTGCACTGCTTGTGCCGTTCATAGTGCTATTAGTGCTCATCTCCATAGTCATCTGTATCGCCGTCCTCAGGACGGCGATACAGATGCCTGTACTGTGGGGCAGGGGAGGGAGAGGCGTCTCCCCTGCCCGTTCCTCTGATGCAGCCTATCAGAGGCCGGCTCAGGTGGCACAATGACATCATCGTGCCGCCTGAGCTGTACAGCGCGGGACACAGGCCGGAAGAGGCCTGCATCGCATCGCTGCCAGCTCCATGGAGTTACTGTAAGTATATGTGTTTATTTTTTTATTGTTGAAATCACGGACCGGAGCTCTGTTGGGGGCACTGGGGGCATTTTTACTGGCACTGGGGGCATTTATACTGGCACTGGGGGCATTTTTACTGGCACTGGGAGCATTTTTACTGGCACTTGGGGGCATTTGTTACTGGCACATGGGGGCACTGGGGGCATTTGTTACTGGCACATGGGGGCACTGGGGGCATTTGTTACTGGCACATAATTTGGGGGGAATTTCTTACTGGTACATAATTTGGCGGCATCTATGGGGGTGGGACACTTTTTACTGGCACATGATTTGGGGGGGGGATCAATAGGGGGAACTTCTGGTGCATTATCGGGGCGTTTCTTACTGGCACATAATTTGGGGGGCATCTATGGGTGGGGAGCACTTCTTACTGGCACATTATTTGGGTGAAATTTTGGGGGCACTTATGGCACGTTATTGGGGCACTTCATACTGGCACATTATTGGGGGGCACTATGGGGGCACTTCTTACTGGCACATTATTGGGGCACTTCTTACTGGCACATTGGAAGCATTATTACTTCTGGGGCACAGTGGGGACATTAGTACTGTTGGGGGCACTATTACTAACAAGTGCACTCTAGCAGAGAATTATTAGTTGGGACTTTGGGGTGCACTATTACTGTGGGGGGCACCCTGACACAGTATCAGCATAGGGCAGTTATTTCTGGGGGGCGTTATGTTTACACTTTTACTGTCAGGGACACTATTTGCTGGGCGCAGTTATTTTAGGACACTGTGTGCCAATAATTATTGAAGAGCACTATCTGTGTGGTACTAGTGGCATAGTACTGGGGGTGGTAGGATGATTTGTCCAGAAGACGGGAGGATGATGGAAAAGTAGTAAACTAAGATTTTTTTCTGTCAAACTGCAGAGATGAGAAATGGCTGAAAAATAGCATCTGGTCTGAAAGGAGAAGATGAGGAAAGAGAAGATCTACATCAGAGGAAACGTCACTGGATGTACGAGGTATGGGGCGCTGTATTATACTGGATGTACGAGGTATGGGGCGCTGTATTAGGGTTAGGTTAGGGTATTAGGTTAGGGTGAGAATTTGGCATGGGGGGGTTCAATTTTTGACTTGGCCGGCAGAAAAGCTAGGTGCACCAGCGCTGAGGGAAGATATGGGGAGGGGGGCAAGCTGAAATCTTGCACCAGGGCCCATGAGCCTTTAGCTACGCCCATGGCTAAGTGATAAAGTACTTGGAAGATATACTATATTGGACTGTAGTATTCAGGTTAAAGTGCCGAGTTGGCACTTTGCGCCAAATAAGTGGGTTTTGGGTTGCAGTTTGGGCACTTGGCCTCTAAATGGTTCGCCACCATTGGCCTAATGAATTGAACAAAAACAAATGGATAAGATGAGTATTTTTTATTTATTTTTAAGTGATTAACCCCTGAAAGAACTCATTATTAATTTCAGATGCTGCAATCAGTACTGAACGTGACATCTGAGGGGTTTACTGATGGGGGGCAGCACAATCACCATTCCCTGTCATTGTGCCCGCTACATACAAAGAAATATACTTTGTGATGAAGTAATTAGTCACAAAGTGAATTTTTTTGTTACTATCTGAGAATTACTATCTGAGGCCAAAACACGTATTCTCTAGACTGCGGCTACGCACACCACACAATTTTTCACTGGACTGTAGTATATATAATAATAAACAAAAAAAAGGAATTCTCTAGACTGCGGCTAGTGTACTGCACACCACACAATTTTTCACTGGACTGTAGTATATATAATTGAGAGAAAAAAAAGGAATTCTCTAGACTGCGGCTAGTGTACCGCACACCACACAATTGTTCACTGGACTGTTGTATATATGCCTCTTCCTCCAACCCCTCCTCCTCCTCCTCCCCCTACTCTCAATTACCATCCGTGAGCACGGCACCTTCAGTCGGTAGCTCTAGGCGCAGCAACACTGCCGTGGGTAAGCGCCCACAGGCGGTGCTGAAACTGCTGAGCTTAGATGACAAGAGGCACACCGCCCAAGAGCTGTTACAGGGCATCACGGCGCAGACCGATCTTTGGCTGGCGCCGCTGAACCTCAAACCAGGTATGGTTGTGTGTGACAACGGGTGTAACCTGGTGGCAGCTCTGAATCTTGGTAGACTCACACATGTGCCATGCCTGGCCCACGCGTTCAACCTAGTGGTTCAGCGGTTCCTCAAGACCTACCCCAATTTGTCTGATTTGCTCACCAAAGTGCGACGCATCTGTGCGCATTTCCGCAAGTCAACCACAGATGCTGCCACTCTCAGGGCAGTGCAACGGCGCTTACAACTGCCAGCTCATCAACTGTTGTGCGACGTGCCCACGCGATGGAATTCCACAATACACATGTTAGCCAGGGTTTACCAGCACCGCAGAGCTATTGTAGACTGCCAGATGACAACTTCCACGAGAACTGGTAGTCAGGTTAGTCAGCTTCCTCAAGTCTACAATGAGGAGTGGACGTGGATGTCTCATATCTGTCAGGTGTTAAGCAACTTTGAGGAGTCAACACAGATGGTCAGCAGCATCCCGCTGCTTTGCCTGCTGAAAAACTCACTGCTCAGCATGAAGTCAGAGGCTTTGTGCTTGCCACAGGAGATGGGGGAAGAAGATACGTTGCTTGATAGCCAGACCACCCTCAGGTCTGTTTCGCAGCGCGTATTGGAGGAGGGGGAGGAGGAGGAGGATGAGGAGGATGAGGAGGAAGAGGAGGTGACTGTTGGCGAGACTGAAGAGAGTACCAATGCTTATTCCTTCTTATCTGTTGAGCGTGTATGGGCTGAAGAAGAGGAGTTGGAGAAGGAGCAAATGGAGAGTCAGCCTATTGAGGAGAGGGATTTCTTGCGTGTTGGGACTCTGGCGCACATGGCTGACTTCATGTCCTGCCTTTCCCGTGACCCTCGCGTTAGAAACATTTTTGTCAACACCGATTACTGGGTGTTCACCCTCCTGGACCCCCGGTACAAGCAGAACTTTTCCACTCTCATTCCTGTAGAGGAAAGGAGTATGAGAGTGAATCAATATCAACAGTCCCTGGTGCACAAGCTGAAACTATCCTTCCCATCTGACACCGCTAGAGGCAGAGGACGTAGCTCTGTGGGCCAACTAGCGGGGGAGAGGAAGAGGAGGGGAGCAGGCAGCTTGTCAAGCACTGGCAGGGGAACACTCTCCAAGGCCTTTGCCAGTTTTATGTCACCCCAGCAAGACTATGTCACCCATCCCCAGTCTAGGCAGAGTAGAGGGGAGCTGTTCAGAAAGATGGTGAGGGAGTACCTAGCTGACCATACCTACATCCTGCGTGATCACTCTGCTCCATACAACTACTGGGTTGCAAAGCTGGACACGTGGTCCGAAATGGCGCTGTATGCCTTGGAGGCACTGGCCTGCCCTGCCGCTAGTGTGTTGTCAGAGCGGGTCTTCAGTGCAGCTGGTGGCATCATCACTGATTAGCGTACACGCCTGTCAACTGACAGCGCTGACAGGCTGACGCTTATTAAATGAATAAAGCCTGGATTTCACCGGAATTCAAATCTCCACCGGGGGAAAGCAGCTTAACATGAAGATTCTTCATGTATCCTCTCCTCTCCTCCTCCTCCTTCTCTTCTTACACAAACGCTGAGCCAACAGGCAATTTTTCAGAGGGCCAACTGGCTCTCTTTTCAAACAATGTTTAGGAAGGGCTACCTACAGGCCCTCTCTCCAATCAATTTTTTAGGAGCGTCAACTACAGACACTCAAAAACAATTTTTTAGGAGGGTTAACTACAGGCACTCAAAAACAATTTTTCTGGAGGGTCAACTTCAGACACTCTAAAACAATTTTTTGGGAGGCTCACCTACAGCCATTTGACTGCAATCTCAGTCTGACCAAGGCATTGGTGGTGTCACCACCATGCTGTGTCAGGGTAAATTTATATGTGGTTCACCTGCTACCTCAGTCTAACTTGGTCACTCTGGGTTCACCGCCATGCTGTGTCAGGGTAAATTTTTATGTGGTTCACCTGCTACCTCAGTCTAACTTGGTCACTCTGTTGTCACCACCATGCTGTGTCAGGCAAAATTTTTATGTGGTTCACCTGCTACCTCAGTCTAACTTGGTCACTCTGGGTTCACCGCCATGCTGTGTCAGGGTAAATTTTTATGTGGTTCACCTGCTACCTCAGTCTAACTTGGTCACTTGGTGGTGTCACCGCCATGCTGTGTCAGGGTAAATTTTTGTGTGGCTCACCTGCTACCTCATCTAACTTGGTCACTTGGTGGTGTCACCGCCATGCTGTGTCCGGCTACATGTTTGGGTGGCTCACCTGCTACCTCATCTAACTTGGTCACTTCGTGGTGTCACCGCCATGCTGTGTCAGGCTACATGTTTGGGTGGCTCACCTGCTACCTCATCTAACTTGGTCACTTGGTGGTGTCACCACCATGCTGTGTCAGGTTACATGTTTGGGTGGCTCACCTGCTACCTCATCTAACTTGGTCACTTGGTGGTGTCACCGCCATGCTGAGTCAGGCTACATGTTTGGGTGGCTCACCTGCTACCTCATCTAACTTGGTCACTTGGTGGTGTCACTGCCATGCTGTGTCAGGCTAAATTTTAGGGTGGCTCACCTGCTACCTCATCTAACTTGGTCACTTGTTGGTGTCACCGCTATGCTGTGTCAGGCTACATGTTTGGGTGGCTCACCTGCTACCTCATCTAACTTGGTCACTTGATGGCGTTACTGCCATGCTGAGTCAGGCTAAATTTTTGGGTGGCTCACCTGCCACCTCATCTAACTTGGTCACTTGGTGGTGTCACCGCCATGCTGTGTCAGGTTAAATTTTTGGTTGGCTCACCTGCCACCTCATCTAACTTGGTCACTTGGTGGTGTCACCGCCATGCTGTATCAGGCTACATTTTTGGGTGGCTCACCTGCTACCTCATCTATCTTGGTCACTTGGTGGTGTCACTGCCATGCTGTGTCAGGCTAAATTTTAGGGTGGCTCATCTGCTACCTCATCTAACTTGGTCACTTGGTGGTTTCATCGCTATGCTGTGTCAGGCTATATGTTTGGGTGGCTCACCTGCTACCTCATCTAAATTGGACACTTGGTGGTGTCACCGCCATGCTGTGTCAGGCTAAATTTTTGGGTGGCTCACCTGCTACCTCATCCAACTTGGTCACTTGTTGGTGTCACCGCTATGTTGTGTCAGGCTACATGTTTGGGTGGCTCACCTGCTACCTCATCTAACTTGGTCACTTGGTGGTGTCACCGCCATGCTGTGTCAGGCTAAATTTTGGGTGGCTCACCTGCCACCTCATCTAACTTGGTCACTTGGTGGTGTCACCGCCATGCTGTGTCAGGCTAAATTTTTGGGTGGCTCACCTGCTACCTCATCTAACTTGATCACTTGGTGGTGTCACCGCCATGCTGTGTCAGGGTAAATTTTTGGGTGGCTCACCTGCTACCTGATCTAACTTTGTCACTTGGTGGTGTCACCGCCATGCTGTGTCAGGTTAAATTTTTGAGTGGCTCACCTGCCACCTCATCTAACTTGGTCACTTGGTGGTGTCACCGCCATGCTGTGTCAGGCTAAATTTTTGGGTGGCTCACCTGCCACCTCATCTAACTTGGTCACTTGGTGGTGTTACCGCCATGCTGAGTCAGGCTAAATTTTTGGGTGGCTCACCTGCAACCTCATCTAACTTGGTCACTTGGTGGTGTCACCGCCATGCTGTGTCACGTTAAATTTTTCAGTGGCTCACCTGCCACCTCATCTAACTTGGTCACTTGGTGGTGTCACCACCATGCTGTGTCAGGTTACATTTTTGAGTGGCTCACCTGCCACCTCATCTAACTTGGTCACTTGGTGGTGTCACCGCCATGCTGTGTCAGGCTAAATTTTTGGGTGGCTCACCTGCTACCTCATCTAACTTGGTCACTTGGTGGTGTCACCGCCATGCTTTGTCAGGTTAAATTTTTGGGTGGCTCACCTGCCACCTCATCTAACTTGGTCACTTGGTGGTGTCACCGCCATGCTGTGTCAGGCTAAATATTAGGGTGGCTCATCTGCTACCTCATCTAACTTGGTCACTTGGTGGTGTCATCGCTATGCTGTGTCAGGCTATATGTTTGGGTTGCTCACCTGCTACCTCATCTAACTTGGACACTTGTTGATGTCACTGCCATGCTGTGTCAGGCTACATTTTTGGGTGGCTCACCTGCTACCTCATCTAACTCGTTCACTTGTTGGTGTCACCACTATGCTGTGTCAGGCTACATGTTTGGGTGGCTCACCTGCTACCTCATCTAACTTGGTCACTTGGTGGTGTTACCGCCATGCTGAGTCAGGCTAAATTTTTGGGTGGCTCACCTGCCACCTCATCTAACTTGGTCACTTGCTGGTGTCACCGCCATGCTGTGTCAGGGTAAATTTTTGGGTGCCTCACCTGCTACCTCATCTAACTTGGTCACTTGGTGGTATCACTGCCATGCTGTGTCAGGCTACATGTTTGGGTAGCTCACCTGCTACCTCATCTAACTTGGTCACTTGGTATTGTCTCCGCCATGCTGTGTCAGGCTACATGTTTGGGTGGCTCACTTGCTACCTCATCTAACTCGCTCACTTGTTGCTGTCACTGCCATGCTGTGTCAGGCTTATGTCTGCATCCTGGGGCGGGGGATAGGACAGCAGTGCCAGCAGTGGTGTCACCCGCAGGCGGTGATGGACCTTCGTTGCACCTAGTTGGGTGCTATCCAAACGTGCCAGCGCATGTGCCTTGCCCATCTTGGTCTGGGTCAGCACAATTGTCATGAGGTTCACCACCAGGCTGTTGCCCAGAATTTGGCGTAATGGTACGATTAGGCAGCCTCAGAGGCATCCATGCATGCTGCCCCTGCTGTTTTCTGTCCATTTCCATGGTGTTTCCATCATTTTCTGAGGTTTCCAGGTTTTCAGGCAACCTTGCCTGTGCAGAGCTTTGGTCCCCTGCAAAAATGCTCAAGTCTCCCATTGACTTCAATGGGGTTCGTTATTCGAAACGAGCACCCGAGCATCGGGAAAAATTCGACTCGAATAACAAGCACCCGAGCATTTTAGTGCTCGCTCATCTCTAATCACCATGTGAAATTAGAGACACGTAGAAGTTTATTATAGTCCCAACAGACATAGATGGGTGCTGTGGCCACTGCCTTATACAACTCAGAGCTTGTACAAAACCAATGTAAGGTCTTGTGCATGTTCCTTTAAGGGTATGGCTACACGACGACACTGGATATGCAATAGAATTGCAGAGGCATCGCAGTACAATTGTGTTACCATAGAAATTCATGGAATGGCAGCGCGAGTTGCATGTGTGCCACAAATGTGACATATGTGCTACTTGCACTGCCACCCCATTCATTTCTATGAGATCACTGCTACATTACGATGCCCCTGCGATTTTGGCCATTACTAGTGTCACTATGTAGCCGTACCTTAAATCAAGGTGGATCAATTGTAGTATGCTCCTACCTCTGGAGATCCCATTTCTAATTTAACTACCAACTGAGCGTTACAGCGCCTTGAAAAAGTATTCATACCTCTTGAACATTTCTACATTTATTCATGTTACACCCACAAACTTAAATGTGATTTTTTTTTTACTTTATGTTATAGACAAGTATGTGTGAAGTGAAAAGAAAATGATACACGGTTTTGAACATTTTTAATAAATAATAATCTAGAAAGTGTGATGTGCATTTGCATTCAGCCCCCCTGAGTCAATACTTTGTAGGACCATCTTTTGCTGCAATTACAGCTGCAAGTCTTTTGGGGCATGTCTCTACCAGCTTTGCATGTCTAAATACTGAAATTTTTGCCCATTCTTATTTGCAAAATAGCTCAAGATCGGTCAGAGTGGATCGAGAGCATCTGTGAGCAGCAATGAGTAGCTCTGGGTGTATATTTAGGGCTGTTGTCCTGCTGGAAGGTGAACCTCTACCTCAGTCTCAAGGGTTTTGCAGCCTCTAGCAGGTTTCCCTCTAGTATTGCCCTGTATTTAGCTTCATCCATATTCCCATCAACTCTGACCAGCTTTCCTGTCCCTGCTGAAGAAAAGCATCCCCACAGCATGATACTACTACCACCAAGTTTCACGGTGGGGGTGGTGTGTTCCAGGTGATGTGCAGAGTTTTCCACTACAGTTTTGCATTTATGCCAAAAAATTCAACTTTGGACCAGAGCAGCTTCTTCCACATGTTTGCTGTGTCCCTTACATGGCTTGTGGCAAACTGCAAACGTGACTTGTTATGGCTTCCATAAGGCCAGATTTGTGGCGCACACAACTAATAGTTGTCCTGTGGACAGATTCTGCCACCTGAGCTGTAGATCTCTGCTGCCCCTCCAGATTACCCATGGGCCTCTTGGCTTCTCTAATTAGTGCTCCCCATGCCTGGCCTGTCAGTTTAGTTGAACGGCCAAGTCTTGGTAGGTTTGCAGTTCTTGGTAGGTTTGCATTTGTGCCATATTCCTTCCATTTTTGGATAATGGATTGAAACTAACCATGCTTTACACTTCTCCACAACTTTATCCCTGACCTGTCTGGTGTGTTCTTTGGCTTTCACGATGATGTTTGATCACTAATGTTGACTAACAAACCTCTGAGGCCTTCACAGAACAGCTGTAGTTATACTGAGAATACATTACACACAGGTGGTCTCTATATACTAATTATGTGACTTCTGGAGGCATTTGGTCACACTGCATCTTAGGAATTAGAGTACAGAGAGGCTGAATAAAAATGAATGCCACACTTTTTAGATTTGTATTTATTATATAATTTTCTTTTTACTTCACACATACTTGCTACTTTGTGTTGGTCTATCACATAACATACCATTTTATAGTTTGTGGGTGTAATTTGAAAAAATGGGGTATGAATATTTTTCAAGGCACTGTAATAAATGGTTTTACACCATTTCATACTCCAATATGATTTTTCTTACTTACTTTTTTATTTCTACATTTTACTACAATTGTTATACTAGAAAGAGCCCTGGGGCTGCTGAAATACAGTACATTTAAGGGGCATCAGCATAATTTTAACAATCCAGTAAAAGTCTTCAGGATATTCTAAAGACTGTCTAAAGGTCATCCCACTGGCTACAGCTTCTGATATGTCTAAAAGGCTGCAACTTCTTTCTATACATGTCAAGCTAAAACTTTTTTTTTTTTTTAACCAAAAGTAGTTGTCATTTCGGAGCCTATCTTAACTTCAATATTGAAATTTTGTGGTTTATTTTTTTTATTTTAATTTAAACAGGATGATACTTGGTTCCCTTGGGAACTTATTTCACAAAAAGGGAAAAGTAGAGCAGAAAGCAACTTTGACAGGCTTTTAATCATGACAGGAACCTGTTCCTTAGCTGTCTCTCCTCTGAACAAACAAGACCTTCAGATCAACAAGTTCAAGAAACCAGGAAGTGGAAAAAAAGGTGGCAGTTACACATCGACCCCTCATGCGTGAAAAGGACAGGTAAGAATCCCCAGGAGATATGAGCATATAAACAGTTCATAAAATTTATCAAAATATTGAGTCTAATGTAGAGATAGTTTTGGGAAACAACCTGATAAAGGTTTTAGAAAGAATGTCAGAATATGAGGGAGAAGTATAAAGTAAGGCCAGGTTCACATCACCAATTATTTAAAGCATCTGTTATGTTCAGTTATGCACATTTGGCATCTGTTTTAGTCCTTTCTATCTGACAGCTGTTATTTTAGATGGAAATAACAGTCCTACATGCAGGACTTTTTTTCTGTCTAAAATAACGGCTCTCAGACGGAAATGGCTAAAAAGGATGTCAAATGTGCGTAACGGATATTTTAAATACCATGTATAGCACACCAAAGGTTTATATCATTGCTTTTTATTCAATTCTTGTTTTTCAACATCAGCGGTAGAAAAAATTTATTTCAGTGCAATATATTAATCAGTGCATATGCATCAGTGCAACGTTTCGAGCTCTTGGATTAGAGCCCTTTTTCAAGCTGTAAGGACGCTAAGCTGCTGTGACGAAGTAGCGTGTCGAAAAACAAGAATTAAATAAAAAGCAATGATATGAACCCCTGGTGGGCTGTCTCCCATGATACATGGTATAAGAATGCTTATGGACTTGTTGGTGGAGGGAGACCAACCCAGGTGACGTGCACCCAAACAAGTCTCTGAAAGGAAGACTGCTGTGGTCAATCCTATGTCTACAAGGATGTTTTAAATATAGGATCCATTTTTTTATTTACTTTTCTGTTCTTCAGACGGATCAGAAAAATGGAAAAATAAATGAAGCAGGCCTAAGTGTAGTGGTGGCAGTCTTGTAGGTATATAATGACCTGGTGATATAGGGTGCAAAAATTTGAAGTACTGGAGTTGCACAATAAATACAAGTAGGTGGGCTACTATTGTGGTCAACATGATTGATTGTGTGACTGAATGGTATTTGTAATAGGCTTTGATGGTGATTTAGAGTGCTGGCTCCTTGAGGGTTGTGCATCTTTTGAGGGAGGGATGTTGCTCCTCCCTTCTCTGACCTCTGCTGCTTCTCTTGGGTTCATGAATGTAAACTTCTTATTTGATGCTACTGCAGTGGTGACCTGCTCCTCTTTCATAAAGTGACCATTTGACATGATGCAAGTGGAGGAGGCCACAGCTGTAGCCAGTGGTTGGCTGCAGCTGCGTCAAGATTACCAATGACACCTCAATGTATAACCATACGTTGAAAACAGGGGTCTAGCCTAACTAGACTAACAACTTATGGAGAAATGGCAATAACCCCATAGAATGGAAAATACTCAATATAATAAAAATATATATTTATTAAATATTACATATAACAATTAGTGATGAGCGAGCCGGAGCGGCAAGATTCGGGATTCGCTCGAATCTTGACGGCTTCGGCTCGGCATCCCGAGGAAGCGCGGATTCGTGAAGATTCGTGAGTCACTGCCAATTTGAAATGCCCGTTTTTTTCAGCCAATCAGCATCAAAGGGAAGCCTGTGGGAACGCCTGCTGTGATGTAACAGCCCCTATACCTCCCCAGCAGTGATTGGCTGGCAGTGACATGTGACCTAAATTTACATAAGGTAGGGACCTGCACAGTGTCGGACTGGCCCACGAGACGCCGACCTGAGGTCTGATGGGGGCACGAGACGCCGACCTGAGGTCTGATGGGGGCACGAGACGCCGACCTGAGGTCTGATGGGGGCACGAGACGCCGACCTGAGGTCTGATGGGGGCACGAGACGCCGACCTGAGGTCTGATGGGGGCACGAGACGCCGATCCCTGTACTGTGACATCACTGTGTTTATTATCCCTGTACAGTGACATCACTGTGTTTATTATCTCTGTACAGTGACATCACTGTGTTTATTATCTCTGTACTGTGACATCACTGTGTTTATTATCTCTGTACTGTGACATCATAGTGTTTATTATCCCTGTACAGTGACATCACTGTGTTTATTATCTCTGTACAGTGACATCGCTGTGTGTATTATCCCAGTGCAGGAAGAGGTAAGTGGTCTGTGTCTGTGTGTTTGTTTTCTATTTTTCAGGGTCGTGAATGCAGAGGACTACGTTGGATTTGGTGGACTACGTCGGACCAGCTTTTTTTTTTTTTAATAAAATGGTCAAACGGGTCTGGGGGAGTGTTTATTTCAATAAAATGTTTTATACTTGTGTGTGTGTATTTTTTTTTAACAATACTACAGTTTTAGTAATTATGACTATCTACAGACGGCCCTGATTACTAATACTGGGCTTAGTGCTTGCCGGTATGGAAGGCAAGCACTAACCCCAACATATATTACCTCGGCACCCACTGCCACCAGGGGTGCCGGGAAGAGCCTGGTACCCGCAGGACCGGACCTTCTAAATTGAGGGTCTGGCTCTGGGGCGGCTGCAGGCTGGTACCATTAGGCTGGGAAGGACCAATAACCGTGTCCCTTCCCACCCTGGTAGTGCCAGGCTGCCGCTGCTGGTTGTATCTGGCTGGCGAAGGAAAAAATGGGGGGACCCCATGCCATTTTTTTTTTAAATTAATTAATTATTTTTGAAAAAAAATGGCGTGGGGTCCCCCCCTTTTTTCCTTCGCCAGCCAGATACAACTAGCAGTAGCAGCCTGGCACTACAAGGGTGGGAAGGGACACGATTATTGGCCCTTTCCAGCCTAATGGTACCAGCCTGCAGCCGCCCCAGAGCCAGACCCTCAATTTAGAAGGTCCGGTCCTGCGGGCACCGGGCTCTTCCCGGCACCCCTGGTGGCGGTGGGTGCCGAGGTAATAGATGTTGGGGTTAGTGCTGGCCTGCCATACCTGCAAGCACTAAGCCCAGTATTAGTAATCAGGGCCGCCTGTAGATAGCCATAATTACTAAAACTGTAGTATTGTAAAATAAAATACACACACACAAGTATAAAACATTTTATTGAAATAAACACTCCCCCAGACGCCTGTTTGACCATTTTATTTAAAAAAAAAAAAAAAAAAAGCTGGTCCGACGTAGTCCACCGACTCCGACGTAGTCCTCTGCATTCACGACCCTGAAAAATAGAAAACAAACACACAAACACAGACCACTTACCTCTTCCTGCACTGGGAGAATACACACAGTGATGTCACTGTACAGGGATAATAAACACAGTGATGTAACTGTACAGACATAATAAACACAGCGATGTCACTGTACAGACATAATAAACACAGCAATGTAACTGTACAGGGATAATAAACACAGTGATGTCACCGTACAGGGATAATAAACACAGTGATGTCACCGTACAGGGATAATAAACACAGTGATGTCACAGTACAGAGATAATAAACACAGTGATGTCACCATACAGGGATAATAAACACAGTGATGTCACCGTACAGAGATAATAAACACAGTGATGTCACAGTACAGACATAATAAACACAGTGATGTAACCGTACAGGGATAATAAACACAGTGATGTCACAGTACAGGGATAATAAACATAGTGATGTCACAGTACTGGGATAATACACACAGTGATGTCACTGTACAGGGATAATAAACACAGTGATGTCACAGTACAGAGATAATAAACACAGTGATGTCACCGTACAGGGATAATAAACACAGTGATGTCACCGTACAGGGATAATAAACACAGTGATGTCACCGTACAGAGATAATAAACACAGTGATGTCACAGTACAGAGATAATAAACATAGTGATGTCACTGTACAGGGATAATAAACACAGTGATGTCACAGTACAGGGATAATAAACACAGTGATGTCACAGTACAGGGATAATAAACACAGTGATGTCACAGTACTGGATAATACACACAGTGATGTCACTGTACAGGGATAATAAACACAGTGATGTCACAGTACAGAGATAATAAACACAGTTATGTCACCGTACAGGGATAATAAACACAGTGATGTCACAGTACAGGGATAATAGGTAGGGACCTGCACAGTGTCGGACTGGCCCACGAGACGCCAACCTGAGGTCTGATGGGGGCACGAGACGCCGACCTGAGGTCTGATGGGGGCACGAGACGCCGACCTGAGGTCTGATGGGGGCACGAGACGCCGACCTGAGGTCTGATGGGGGCACGAGACGCCGATCCCTGTACTGTGACATCACTGTGTTTATTATCCCTGTACAGTGACATCACTGTGTTTATTATCTCTGTACTGTGACATCACTGTGTTTATTATCTCTGTACTGTGACAATATAGTGTTTATTATCCCTGTACAGTGACATCACTGTGTTTATTATCCCTGTACAGTGACATCGCTGTGTTTATTATCCCTGTACGGTGACATCACTGTGTTTATTATCTCTGTACGGTGACATCACTGTGTTTATTATCTCTGTATGGTGACATCACTGTGTTTATTATCCCTGTACGGTGACATCACTGTGTTTATTATCTCTGTACGGTGACATCACTGTGTTTATTATCCCTGTAAGGTGACATCACTGTGTTTATTATCCCTGTACGGTGACATCACTGTGTTTATTATCCCTGTACGGTGACATCACTGTGTTTATTATTAAATTTTTTAAAAATGGGGGGACCCCACGCCATTTTTTTAAAAATTATTTAATTATTTTTGTAAAAAAATGGCCTGGGGTCCCCCCCTTTTTTCCTTCGCCAGCCAGATACAACCAGCAGCAGCCTGGCACTACCAGGGTGGGAAGGGACATGGTTATTGGCCCTTCCCAGCCTAATGGTACCAGCCTGCAGCCGCCCCAGAGCCAGACCCTCAATTTAGAAGGTCCGGTCCTGCGGGCACCCGGCTCTTCCCGGCACCCCTGGTGGCGGTGGGTGCTGAGGTAATAGATGTTGGGGTTAGTGCTGGCCTGCCATACCTGCAAGCACTAAACCCAGTATTAGTAATCAGGGCCGCCTGTAGATAGCCATAATTACTAAAACTGTAGTATTGTAAAAAAAAAAATACACATACACAAGTATAAAATTTTTTATTGAAATAAACACTCCCCCAGACGCCTGTCTGACCATTTTATTAAAAAAAAAAAAAAAAAAGCTGGTCCGACATAGTCCACCGAATCCGACGTAGTCCTCTGCATTCACGACCCTGAAAAATAGAAAACAAACACACAAACACAGACCACTTACCTCTTCCTGCACTGGGAGAATACACACAGCAATGTCACTGTACAGGGATAATAAACACAGTGATGTCACTGTACAGGGATAATAAACACAGCGATGTCACTGTACAGGGATAATAAACACAGCGATGTCACTGTACAGAGATAATAAACACAGTGATGTCACCGTACAGGGATAATAAACACAGTGATGTCACAGTACTGGGATAATACACACAGTGATGTCACTGTACAGGGATAATAAACACAGTGATGTCACAGTACAGAGATAATAAACACAGTAATGTCCCCATACAGGGAAAATAAACACAGTGATGTCACAGTACAGGGATAATAAACACAGTGATGTCAAAGTCCAGGGATAATACACACAGTGATGTCACTGTACAGGGATAATAAAACTCAGATCAACACATTGTGCCCCCATCAGACCTCAAATCAGCGTCTTGTTCCCCCATCAGACCTCAGGTCAGCGTCTTGTGCCCCCATCAGACCTCAGATCAACACAATGTGCCCCCATCAGACCTCAGGTCAGCGTCTTGTGCCCCCCTCAGACCAGCGTCTTGTGGCCCCTCTCAGACCTCAGATCAGCCCACCCAGCCACTTTAAAAAAAGCATACTTACCTGTTCTGGCCGCCGCTGTCCTCAGGCTCCCCGCTCCACTGTGTTCCCTGCCGGCGCGCACTATGACCTGACACTGCGTCATGTCATAGTGCGCGCCGGCAGGGAAAACAGGTGAGGGGGGCGCGGGGTGTGAGGGGGGCACGGGGCCCCCCATGAAATCATTGGAGCGGGGGCCTGGAGCAGTAGCTCCAGGTGCTCCAATTATAATCTGGCCCTGGCAAAGTGGCAGATATTAAAACATGGCAACCGCATTAAAGTGATGCGCGCGCCACGTTCTATGTATCGGACGGCAAGAAAACTCGGTATCGAGCTTCGGTACCGCACTAGGTACCGAAAACGTACCGAGTTTTCGATATATCGTGCAACACTACTTTCAACTACCTCACCCCCCGACACCTGTGTCTCGCCATTGTCCACCACCTCCTCAGACAACACTGGTAAATCCCCACTGTCAGCACACAGAGACTGCAAAAGGTCTTGCGAATTGGGGCAGAGAATGTTCTGGGGTAGCACATCAGTGAAGGGGTGACTATGGGGTTCCAGGGAGTACGTGACCACATGCAATCTCCATTTAAAAAGTCATACTGAGGCTCACCACCATGCTTTACACTGCAATCTTATTACTGAGGCTCACCACCATGCTTTACACTGCAATCTTATTGAAAGACAGACAACCAGGGGTTCACCGCCAGGTTGTCAGGCAGCATTTTTAAGTGGGTCACCATTACCGTGTCCCTGAAAATTGCCTTGGGGTCATCACCAGACTATTGGCCAGATTTAGAAAAAATGGTGCAATTAGGGAGCCTCAGAGGCATCCCTACATGCTGCCCCTGGTGTTTCCTATCCATTTCCAAGGTGTTTCCATCTTTTTCTGAGGTTTTCACATCTTGGGGCAAACTTGACTGTGCAGAACCTTTGGCCCCTGCAAAAAGATTCGGGTCTCCCATACACTTTAATGGGATTCGTGATTCGGCCCGAATCCACGAATCCCGCGGTGGGATTTGGGCCAAATACCGAATCCCCGAATCTTTTAGGATTCGCTTATCTCTAATCACCACTGATAATTAAGACCAGATGAAACAAAGCCCTATAGAACTGCTACAGAAACAGAGCCAATACAGGGGAAGTGGACTAGGCCAATGTATTATCAAAGGTATATCTGAACTGTATCATTATGTATCCCAAATAGTAGAAATCAAACATAATAAATAAATTGTTACTCAGCAGCTACCAAACATATTGTATATAAAAAAATAAGCAGACTTAAACAAATCTGTCTGTGAGCATCTAATCATTATGGAGTATAATACCCTTGCTAGAAAGCAACAGTATATGCAATTGCATTACCTAACATGCACCCAGACCGGATGTATTGAAGTCCAATAGCCCTGAGCCACCTAGAAATACAAACGAACTACACAAAGTAGTGCTCATAGGACAAAATACAATGCAGCTGCATGAGTAAACATTAAGGTCAAAATTAAAAGGATGTAAGGATAATAAATATATGCATATACCTATAATGGTGATGGTCCAAATCTCCTTGTAGAGCAGATACCCTCTACGTTCGTTTCGCCACAAGGTTAGCTTCGTCAGGTGGCAGCTGCGTCAAACCAGAAGTTTACATTCAGAGACCTGAGCAGTGGAGACCAAAGAGCATAAGAGATGAGAGCAAGCATCAGGTAGCAGATAGGCATGCTTCCCTTCACAGGTCTTCCCAAGAGCAGCCACCCCCTCAACATGCGCAGCCCCTGTAAGCTAGGTCCACATCTGGGAGTGAGTATGAAGATCTGTTGCCGTTGTATGAAAAGCTCCACAACCAATAAAGACAGAGACACAAAATGACCAAGGGATTAGACATGTAAGTGTAGGTGACTAATTCTATACATATGAGACCCCATTTCAGGCACACCCTGGTAGGATGTAGAATAGTACAGTGGCTATTACATCTCCTCTGATCCACTGAATGCTGCCATTTCATTGAGTTTGGGGTGTTAGAGCTCTCTGTTCTCAGTAGCCAGCTGTATATGGTGTTTGGGTGTATAATGTTAGCATGCATCAGTTCTGAGCACCCCTTCCTTCTAAAACACTAAATTGCTATGTTAGTATTAGTGTTGATCGAGCACTTGGGTGCAGTTATGCTTGGGTGCTCTGGCCGAGCACTAGGGGGTGCTCAAGTGCTCGGCCAAGCACCCAAGCAGAGATGCTTTTTTCACCCCTGATGAAGCCATACCTGCTAAACACGTCGGGTGAGTGTGGGTCTGCCATGCAGTTGAAGGACTGGTGATGATGAATTTCTTGATGTTGGTATACCTTGGGTGTTTGATGTACTGTTTATTTCCTGCCCTGTACCATTGGTTATGGTAGACTGTTTAGTCACTTGTGGTATTCACTATTGGTAGTTGTGGTTAGGTCATTCTATATTCATATATACCCTGGTATTTATGTATGTCCTTCATTACAGTATAATTATTAGTGCATGTGCATGTTCCCCACACCTGGGGTTGTATGTTTTTACTTGCTACCTCCCCTTACTGTGGATTCCTCCATTTTTTATGCATTTTATATCAATAAAGTTTTTGTAATTTGCCATAGATTGGTGGTATTATTATTAGGGCACCACATAGTCTTTTTTGTAGGTTTTGTACGTAATGGTGTGTGATTTTTGCCCAGTTATAGGCCTAGTGATTCTATGTTTATACAAACATAATGTAAGTCAATGCGACTAAACTAAACTAAAAAAATGCCCCAAATGTTCCAATAGCCCTCAAAAGGGCTTTTATTTGTTTTTAAAATAAAATCTATCCCTGCCTAGCCATTTCTGTCCCTACACTATCTGTCCCTCCTTGCGGCAGCTCTCCCTGACTAACACTGGCCGGGAAGGCGTCACCGGGTGCTATATAGCACCCGATGACGCGTTCCCGGCCAGCCAATCAGTGTAATGCCAATAGCTAAGATGGCTACTGGCATTACACTGAATGCCATCCCTCCCCGCACGCTAATTCAAGCATGGCGCTCGAGTACACCCGGTGTTCATCTGAACACCGAGTGGACCCGAGCGCCAGCATGCTCGGCCGAACAGCAAGTTCGGCTGAGCATGCTCGCTCCTCACTAGTTAGCATTGTTCTTTGCTTTTTTTTTATCAATTGTGGAGCTCTTCATACAAAGATCTATAAAAAGGTTTTAGAAACCAATCCAAAGACTTGATTTGATTGAGTCCAACACTGAACCAATAAAAAAAATAATCACATTTTTATTTAGTTTTAACCTATTCTGCAGCTTTTTGCAATTAATGTGATCCTTCAGTCAGGGGAGTACTTAGAAATCATTGGGCCCCATAGCAAGAGTCTGAATTGGACCTCTATGCATAGCTCCTTCCACTACCCATACCTGGTCCCTCTCTTCACCTGCCCACTTGCCCATCTCCTTGCTCCATGAACATGCTTGCTGCTTTGTGCCATCAGGGCCAGATTTGGATTACAAAACAGCCCTGGCAAACAAACTCTGCCAGCCCACATGTGATATTACATAAAATAATGGTGCACAATGCATACTGCAGAGGGGAATTATGATTTACTTGGTCATGCTCTATGTAAACCATCAATATAGGAAAGGAAATAAAAGTGGAACACAAACTAGCTTCTCCTGGATTCAAACCAGTGACCTCTCCCTTTTGAATCAACCTAATAACACACTGGGCTATTAGGGAATGTGAGAACAGGTTGTAATTTGTAATATACAAGAAGAAAAAGATTGTTCCACCACCAGGAGCAAAACAGTACAATGCAATTACATGACAAGAATCTGCATAACAAATCATATGCTAAATAGTTTCAAGTCCAGTGTATGTATGAGATAGCCAAGATGATTGTCTATAAAATGATGGTAGTCTCACTATGAAGCTGTAGTGGATAGTGAGATATTGAGCCTCAAATCAATAGTTCAAAACATTGTTACCCTTCTGCTCGTTAGTGTATACTATACATTTGTACCTACTGCATCTATTATACCGTATACCATAAACCTACTGCATCTATTATACCGTATACCATAAACTTTTCCACATTTTTTCACATTACACCCAAAAACTTAAATGCTACGTATGTACACCTTCAGAGGCAGTTTTTGTAATGATTTCATGTTACTCATTTTTGGCTAAAAATAATTTTTTCAATTGGCCTTTATTAAAAATATTGAGCTGTTCTGTCACAAAGGGTTAACTGTTGTTTTAGCTGTGTGACAGGTACTTTCAATTTCATTTTGTTCTGGTCATCTAATAAACTTTATCTGTAAACTACTGAGAGGTCATAAACACTTATTTAAGCCACATTCTTATCAGTAAATTAAGAACTGTGTTTATAATGTCAAAGAGCAAAGAAAATCCAAAGGGTGCTTTGAGAGCATGTCAGCTCTGTACATAAATAAGGACATCATATTTTTAATAAAGACCAATTAAAAAAAATAATTTTTAGCTCAAAATGAGTACAATGCAATAATAAAAATAATGCCCCAAAGGTGTACATAGTCTTTAAATATATTTTATTGGGATTTTATGTGATAGAGCAAAACAAGGTACAGTAGCAAGTATATGTGTGAAGTTAAAAGAAAATTGTACATGGTTTTCAAAATTCTTAATAAATAATAATCTGGAAAATATGGCAGGCATTTGTATTCAGACCCCGTGAGTCAGTACTTTGTAGGATCACTTTTTGCTACAATTACAGCTGTAAGACTTTTGCACCAGCTTTGCACATCTAGAGATTTTTGCCCATTCTTCCTTGACAGATAGCTCAAGCTCAGTCACATCGGATGGAAAGCATGTGTGCACAGCAATTTTCCAGTCTTGTCACAGATTCTTAATGAGATTTAGGTCTAGACTTTGACTGGGCCATTCTAACAAATGAATATGTACCTCCAATCCAGTCTCAAGTCTTTTGCGTTTTTTGCCAGGTTTTCCTCCAGGATTGCTTTGTATTCAGCTTCATTCATCTTCCCATAAACTCTGACCAGCCTCCCTGTACCTGATGAAGAAAGACATCCCCACAGCATGATGTTGCCACTACCATGTTTCACGGTGTGTCTTCAGGGTGTTGTGCAGTGTTTGTTTTCTGCCACATATAGCGTTTTGCATTTAGGCCAAAAAGTTCAACTTTGGTCTCATCTGACAAGAGCATGTTATTCCATATGTTTGCTATGACAAACTGCAAATGCAACTTCTTATGGCTTGCTTTCAAAAATGGCTTTCTTTTTGCCTCTCTTCCATAAGGCCAGATTAATAGAGAACACAACTAATAGTTGTCCTGTGGACAGATTCTCCCTCCTGAGTTGTGGATCTCTGCAACTCCTCCAGAGTACCCTTGGGCCTCTCAGGTTCTTCACTAATTAGTGCTTCCCTTGCCTGGGCTGTCAGTTTAGGTGGACGGCCAAGTCTTGGTAGGTTTGCAGTTGTGCCATAGTCTTTCCATTTTTGGATGATGTATTGAACAGTGATCCACGAGATGTTCAGAACTTGAGATATTTTTTTATATACCCTAACCATGCTTTACACTTCTCTACAACTTTATCCCTGACCTGTCTGGTGTGTTCCTTGGTTTTCATGAAGCGGTTTGATCACTAATGTTCACTAACAAACCTCTAAGGACAGCTGTAGTTATACTGAGAATAAATTACACACATATGGACTGTATTTGATAATTAGGTGAATTCTGAAGGCAATTGGTCACACTGGATTTTATTTAGGGGTATCAGAGCATAGAGGGCTGAATACAATACAAAATACACCACACTATTCAGATTTCTTTTCATATTTTTTCACATTTTTAGTCCGTCCGATTCTCTGCATATTTGCCAGGCTGCAGATGGATCTCATTATAATTAGTGGGGCCGGCAGGTATTCAGACGGCGTCTGAAAATACCATATCCAGAGAGCCCTGCCAGGCTGTTTCCTGCTTGAACAGTGTGCTGGATGTCTGAATGCAGGGTCGGACTGGAGTACCTAGGGCCCACCAGAGGAAATAATTCTTGGGGCCCACCATAAAGAAATATCTGTGTTTACTAACCCTGTACTGTGACATCACTGTGTTTATTATCCCTGGACTGTGACATCACTGTGTTTATTATCCCTGTACTGTGACATCGCTGTGTGTATTATCCCTGTACAGTGACATCACTGTGTTTATTATCCCTGTACAGTGACATCGCTGTGTTTATTATCTCTGTACTGTGACATCACTGTGTTTATTATCCCTGTACTGTGACATCACTGTGTTTATTATCCCTGTACGGTGACATCACTGTGTTTATTATCCCTGTACAGTGACATCACTGTGTTTATTATCCCTGTACAGTGACATCGCTGTGTGTTATCCCAGTGCACGAAGAGGTAAGTGGTCTGTGTTTGTTTTCTATTTTTCAGGGTCGTGAATGCAGAGGACTATGTCGGATTCGGTGGACTACGTCGGACTAGCTTTTTTTTTTTTGTACCTCTTCCTGCACTGGGATAATACACACAGTGATGTCACAGTCCAGGAATAATAAACACAGTGATGTCACAGTCCAGGGATAATAAACACAGTGATGTCACAGTCCAGGGATAATAAACAGAGTGTACAGAAAGTTAAAAAAAAAATTATACTTACCTTTTTCATAGCAGCAGGGCCAGCATCATCAGAGCAGGAGATCTTCTTCTCATGTCTGAAGGGGGCGGGGCCTATGCTGCCGGCCGGCCCCGCCCCCCGCCGAGACCTGAGGCATGCCTGGGAGGTATGGAGATCTGCAGGGGGGACAGGAGGGAGGATGGAAGAAGCAGACAGCCGATTTCGGCTATCTGCTCCTTCCTGCAACAGTAGGGTGACCAGACGTCCTCTTTTCCCCGGACATGTCCTACTTTTGGACAATAAAAAAATGTCCGGGGGGAATTGGAAAATCGTCCGGGATTTTGTTGGACTTCCTCAAACTGTTTGAGTCAAACATAATTTATGTTTGACTCAAACAGTTTGAGGCAGTCCAACAAAGTCATTTTAACTTTTAAAATGGCCTTTAGGGTTAAAAATAATAAAAACAAACTCACCTTTTCCACTTGTTCGCGGCGCAGCCGGTCCGGTGTCTTCTTTCTTCTTTCCCGGCCTTGCAGGACCTGCAAAAGGACCTTTGATGACGTCACCGCGGTCACCACGTGGTGAGCGCGCTCACCGCGCGGTGACGTCACCAAAGGTCCCTTTGCAGGTCCTGCAAGGTGAAAGAAGAAAGAAGACACCGGACGGCTGCGCCGCGAACAAGTGGAAAAGGTGAGTTTTTTAAAATTATTTTTAACCTCTAAGGGCCATTTTAACAATTATTTTCTGTTATAACAATGTTATAACGGAAAATAATAAAGGGAAGTTCGGGTCCCCATTCCCTGGGGTATAGTGTAATGGCATTACACTATACCCCAGGGAATGGGGGGACCTGAATTTCCCTTTATTACTTTATTTCTGAAAAGGAGCAGAGACAGCTGCCAGAGGCTGGATCCAGGCCGGTTGGGAGGTATGCGGCAGCGGGGGGCGGCACCAGGGGCGCGGGGCCCCCCCTGAAATCCTTGGAGCCGGGGCCTGGAGCAGTAGCTCCAAATGCTCCAATGATAATCAGGCCCTGACTATAGGTTCCTGGCTTGGGACCTACCGGAGGATCCTCCGGTCCTCTGGTGGGCCAGTCCGACACTGTCTGAATGCTAATGTGAAACTAGCCTTAGACTTCCTATGAACATGTTCCTATGGACATCAAAGTATGAGAAGAGCATCATTATGATCTACGGCAACAAAGTGAAAATGAGAAATTTGCAAAAATAGGCTCTGTTAGGAAGATGAAAAATGGCTGTGTACTGATGAGGTTAATTGTTAATTTGTTTGTTGCTATGTTATTTATGATTCTGTTTGTACATGAACCCCCTGATTGTAAAATACTGTGGATTATGTTGATGCTATATAAATAAAGATTACTATTAAGATAGTGGTGGACCCAGGGAGTCAGCACTGATTGGCCAGGAGCAAATAAGTATGCTCCCCTTAACAGGGAGGAGTTTAAAATAGAAGGATGTCCTGGACAACCCCTTTAAAATGACATCAGTTTCAAGAAACCTAATGTAAATCTTTTAGAGATTGCACACAAAATCATAAGAAATGGTATGTGCCTTTAATAAATAAAACCCTTTGACATTGTGTTATTAGTGGTTTCTAGATGTTCCAGAGAATACAGAAATATTATAAATCTCAATATCAAAGCCTGCCTTCACACTACTTTCTACCCACACTACTTTCTATACAAAGAGTATTTTTTCAGGAAATGTGGGGGCCAATCCTAGTACAAAGCAGAATGGAAATATTACCAACCATGTCTTTAGAGAAAGTTTCCATTGTCCATTCTTCTGTTTCCCATTCATGCCTTTGATGGAAAAATACAGGAGAGCACTCATTAAAAATTAAGCACTGTACAACATTTATAACAGTCCAACCTATGAAATAGCTTTTATTATTCTCTCACATGTATGTATACAGTGTCCCACTAGACATTGCTGGTGACTAGAGATGAGCGAGCATACTCGTCCGAGCTTGGTGCTCATTCGAGTATTAGGGTACTCGTAAGTACTCGCAGCTCGGACGAGTATCTCGCCATACTCGAGGAAATGGCAACTTCCGCATCGTGCTTTTTTGGCGCCTATAAACACAGCCAATCACAAGCCAGGAGACTCTACAGTACACCCAGCATCACGTGGGGCCCTTACATGTCGATAGCAGGGGTTGGCTGGTCTGATCAGGTGATCCTGGAATATACTAGTGACTGGCCGCGGCGCTCGGCTCAGATGCCGTCTGGATGTCATTAGGGATAGAGCTGCTGCCTTTCAGGGACAGTGTTAGGGCCTGAATTTAGTTCTCAGTTAGGCAGGAATCACCCACAAAGAACATAACAGCCCTTCTAAGGGCTAGAAGAATTTTTTTTTTGTCTCCTGGCTTGGCTGGCTGGCTGGCACTAGTAGTGCAGCTATCGCCATATCTAACCCTGTTTTTTTTTATAGTTCTATCTCAGTGATACAAATCCATTGAAAACAGCAGTGTGGAACCATTCTGTGTGTCACAGTTCAGCACTGACTCACTCCAATCCATATATACTGTCCAGGTGACACTTTCTGTACGTCACAGAATACAACCAAGTCATTTGCTACCAATATCATCTACAGCTTGATCCAGAAAACTCTCTGTGCGACATTTGTCTGGGTCGCAGACTAAATAGCCACCGTTAACAGGGTGTCAGTCAGTCCTACCATAGTTCCTGCACGTCACGTTCCCAAAAAAACAAAATATAAAAAAAAAATTATTTTTTCAGTTGTTTTAGCTCAGTGATACAAATCCATTTTACTCAGCTGCGTGTAACCTTTCTGTGTGTCACAGTTCAGCACATTCGCTCCGATCCGTATATACTGTCCAGGTGACACTTTCTGTACGTCACAGAATACAACCAAGTCATTTGCTACCAATATCATCTACCGCTTGATCCAGAAAATTCTCTGTGCGACATTTGTCTGGGTCGCAGACTAAATAGCCACCGTTAACAGGGTGTCAGTGAGTTCTACCATAGTTCCTGCACGTCACATTCCCAAAAAAACAAAATTTAAAAAAAAATATAAAAAAACAAATATAAAAAAAAATATATTTTTTCAGTTGTTTTAGCTCAGTGATACAAATCCATTTTACTCAGCTGTGTGTAACCTTTCTGTGTGTCACAGTTCAGTACACTAGCTCCCATCCGTATAAACTGTCCAGGTGACACTTTCTGTACGTCACACAATACAACCAAGTCATTTGCTACCAATATCATCTACAGCTTGATCCAGAAAACTCTCTGTGCGACATTTGTCTGGGTCGCAGACTAAATAGCCACCGTTAACAGGGTGTCAGTCAGTTCTACCATAGTTCCTGCACGTCACGTTCCCAAAAAAACAAAATATAAAAAAAAAATAATAATTTTTTCAGTTGTTTTAGTTCAGTGATACAAATCCATTTTACTCAGCTGTGTGTAACCTTTCTGTGTGTCACAGTTCAGCACATTCGCTCCCATCCGTATATACTGTCCAGGTGACACTTTCTGTACGTCACAGAATACAACCAAGTCATTTGCTACCAATATCATCTACCGCTTGATCCAGAAAATTCTCTGTGCGACATTTGTCTGGGTCGCAGACTAAATAGCCACCGTTAACAGGGTGTCAGTGAGTACTACCATAGTTCCTGCACGTCACGTTCCCAAAAAAACAAAATAAAAAAATAAATT